>JAWWEV010000043.1:59273814-59287575 GCA_035583235.1 Hafferia zeledoni
ACATCCGACAATTGATGAATCTGGGTGTGGATGTGAAGTGGGACATTTTGGAGGCTCTCCCCGGTGAAGCAGCAAGTTTAAAGGTCTGAAGTTGTGGGGTTGATTTTGTTTTTTTTTTTTTTTTTTTTTTTCCTCAAGAACTGTGTAGGCAAAGCATGAATTCCTTTCCCTGCTCTGCTCTCTAGACTGCTTTTTGTAAAAATTGTGTTTGGAATTTGAAAGTGTAACTTGCTTTTCAGAACAGAGTATTTCTCTGTGTGTTTTCAAAATATTCTATAAGAAAACATTTGTTGTTTTGCATTGGTCGAAAGCTTGCTTTTGTTCTGGGTCATTCCTTGAGCCCTAGGTATTTATGCATCTGGCAAGAAGAAAATTTGATTGTCTTATCAATACTTGGTAACAAAATTATTCTGGTATCACCTACAGTTTTCCCTATTTTTAATTTTTTTTTTTGCCCCTTAATCCACTGTCTAAATTGTTTTTCACTTTTATACTAAGTATGAATCTTCATAACTTTTTCAATTTTTGTTTGCATATTCAGAAATAGAAGACTTTTATTTTTAACCCTTGTGAGATGCTTTTATGCTGAATAAAAGCTTATAATGGGGGAAAAATGTGGAAATAGACAATGACAATTTCTGTATTTTCCATTTTCAAGGAAAAAAGACTACTTGAAAGAAGAACAGGAAATGTAATGACTCAGGGACATGGAAAAGTTCCAAAAAAAAAAAAAAATCCGCATTTGAAACAACTCTGTGAAGCTTAGAGTGCAACACTGCAAGACACACAGTTGATTTGTATTAAATAAAAAATCAGACTACTTTATTATGTAGTTTGTGTGAGGCTGTATAGTTCTTGAGCCATAATGACATTTCAGCTTGTGTAAATAGCTTATGCCAATGAAGGATCCTGGTCTGATATAGAAATTACCTTAAATTAGGTTATTCTGGAAAACATGTGCTAGCATCTGAGTGGCAAGAAAACATTTCCAAGACTAATGTGAAAATACCCCTCTAAACTCCCTTCCTCCCTGTGCCTTGTTTTCCTTTTCTTTGTCTTCCAGATGAAATGAAGATTAAATGATGCCATCAAGAAGTACCTTGAAAAAGGGTTTTAATCTTCTTTTCATCTGGTTGTCAGAGTTATAACATAGAATATTTTCACTCCTTTTGAAAATCAGCATATATTACTTTAGCATATTATTAAAAACAAAACAACAAAAAAGCAAGCATGATCATACCATAGTCATGTCCATCCAGTTTGCAGCATTACTTTTTGTCTACACTTGAACTGCGGAACACAGGTCCTGCATATCCTATGATATTTTTCTAGATGAAATATATTGTTATGAAAATGTTTCCCATTCAGATTTCCTTTGCTTTCTGAAATAGTAAACCCATCAATCTTCTGTAATACTAATGTCCAGTCTGTGATGCAGCTGGAAATCATTTATGCTCAGAGTTCCCTGGAGCATTTCTCGTTGTTTACTTGGAAAGAGAGTGACTAAATTTTATCATCTTAGTTGCCTGATTGATTCCAGAATCTTTGAAATGTGAGCTTCTAACTCCCTATGCACATCTCTGCCCTACATAACCTCACTCAAAGCGTTTTGACCCAAAGATTTAAAGATTTTTGGATCAAGACTTTCAGGTGCCTTCTATTCTGTACAAGTATCATATAAAATCACTGGTTGTTGGTTCAACTTTAACTCTTTGGATGAAATGTGAAAATCCTAATATTAGGAATTTAAAGAAGGTTGTGCAGGGGGATACATATTGGATAGAATTTGCAAAATATTTTAATGATGAGGATAGTGGAGGTCTGGCATAGCTTCTCAGGAGGAATTAGAAAAAAGGAACGACTGGGCTAGATTTGAGGTGGGTTTGATAACTATGAATTCAAACATATGATGAGTTTGCCTGAAACAGAGTTGACTGGATTTCATGACATAGAAGGTCTTTTACATCCCTAACATTCATAGCTTCAAAAGCTAAAGGCAAAAAAAAAAAAAAAAAAAAAAAAAGTTAAAATCCTTTCCCAAAACAAACTGGTTTTGACTGCAGCAAAAATAAAGTAAATAAATCCATTTGAGAAAGCTTTTGTATCTTTTTTTCCCAGCTTTCCTAAGTTCCTTTGTTAGTCTTTCTCTGTGAGTTACAGGGATAAAGGATACTCTTCATCTTTATTGCATCACAAACAGTTTCACTTTTTTCCTTTCCTCCTCACACAAATTAATGCTGACATTTCTGTTACTGCAAGGAATCCTTCAAGGTCTGTCACTTTTTGTGGTAAGAGTAATCAGCACATTTGTACATATCTTTCCAGAATATTTAAGTGAAAGAATGAGAGGGATCCTTTTGCTTCTAAAATTTAGATGCCAACTAGTATATGTACCCCTCATGTTTTATCTTTTTTGCTAAGAAATCTAGAGAATAAATTAAGAGTGAAGGCAAAAAACTCCTTAAATGAGCAGAAGGAAGAAATGAGTGTTACCCAGTGATATGTATAAATCCAAGCTCTGATAGAAGCTCAGAGAGAATTCCACATGACTGACTTTTTCTTAGTTATCTGATTAATTATCCAAGTCTTGGACATAAGCCATTTTCAGTTTCCACGTTGCAGATGAGGATTGTTGCAGAGTTTCTAGGGGAATTTGCTGGATCCAGGGCCTGGCAAATGAAGACATGCAGAAACAAAGTCACCCTGATTTTGATGCAATATAGACTCTGAAGTGATTTATAGATCTAGGACAAGATATATTGGTCACCTTGATAGGAGCTGACACAAAACTCTAGGCTTTCTCCAGGTTTTTCAGTAGATGAACTCTTGATGGAAAATAAGATTTAAGGGATTGAATCATTTAGTGCAGTTTGGGATCTAATTGAAACCATAATTTAATTTCCATAAGGAAAAAGCTGGTGATTAATATATGCCTACTGGTGAACTAAAGAGGAGAACAGAAGAAATTGTATCTTAGAGATCTTTGGCATTTGGACTACTGTGACTTACACTGTTTTGACACTATCCCCAGTTCCAAGTAGAACTGCAGGGCAGTGATTTGCATTTGAGAAACCGCAAACATATTCATGACACTACTTGTGAATGCCTCTTTTAACACACAACCTGTTTCATGAATCTATTTTATCCTTTTAGGTTAGGAAAGTAACCTGCTATTCTTGCACCAGGAATTTGAGGGGCAAGAATACCAAACGGCTTCCTTTTAAAGAATATCCCTTCATGAGCCTAACATGAACTGCACTGTAGACACAGAAAAGACATCATGTAGTAGAGACTATTTCTCTGTTAACCTGATCAAATTTTGTGCAGTTCTTTTTTGCTTCTTTTGTTTTGCCTTATATTTCTTTTTGTAGGATTCCTCTGTATTACTTGTGCCTACTAGGTTTGTTACATCACTCAAGGAGATGGTCACAGAAAGGCTTGTTGGGTCTGTTTCATCTTCCCTCCTAATCAATACAAGCTGAATAAGACATTTGATGTGATAGATCCAAATGCTCCTACCAGAACCGACTAGGGAGTTGATGTATTGTGGTTACTTTTTAGCTCTGGTGTTGCTGTTGAAGGTACTTAGGAAGATTTTTGTGGTGGAAAATTGCATGCACCTTTTATCAAACTGGCCTATGTGGTGAAGGTTGAGAGAGAGTGAGGCAAGGTTTGTTGGAGTATTGGTGATGTGGATGTTGAGTGGCTGCGAAGCTACTCAAATCTTTGCCTTTCCATACACAGGTTCTCTGGGCGTCAGGCAGTGACAGATGCTTAAGAAAGCATTTCATGAGGAGTTTTGAAAGGTCTATTTCTTTTATTGCTAATTAAATTTTTTGCATCAATGTTCACTGCTGAGGCTGCCTGAGAGTGTCCTAGGCACAGCTGCTGTTTGTATGAACCAGAGGAAAAAGGCAAGGTTAATGTGGTAGACTAAAGATGACATTGACAAAAGGGCCAATAACTAAGCACTAGGATTTGATTTTGCAAAGTATTCTGATGGAATTCAAATAAGAAACTGCTGAGAGGGCTTTCAAGTACCTCCATTAAATAAACTGCAGTCCTAAAGGAATGGGGTGGTCACTCAGGGGTTCACAAAGTGCTGATGGGGTAACCCAGCAGCAAGTTTTAATCAGAGCAACCTGTAAAGCTGCTGAGAAGATGCAGGATTAATAAATGCACAGCTCAATGTGATGTGCTGAGACAGAGTCAGCACAGCTTTTCCTAAGGAAGACAGGACTAGTGAATCTGGCAGAAATCACTGAGAGATGCACAAGGCCCATGAACTGGGTGTGGGGTGTGGGTTTGGGGTGTCTGGCTGAGGGAAGAGCACATGAGCTTCCAGAAATCTTCAATGGGGAAGGAAAAAAAAGCTTTTGATACAGAACCTAGGGGTAAAAGGGTTGGTGTCCTCATGGTTAAACAACAGTAGAAGTGTAGCAAGCAATGGGGTGGTTTTCAGGGTTTATTTAGGGATTTACTGACAGGGACCACCAGTCACCTGTGACCAGAGCAGTGCTGCTCACTGGGAGCGACGTACAAGGAGGTGAAGCTTGCCGCTGCTTTGCACAATTAGTCAGGATGGGTACTGGCTGATTGCGGGAAATTTTCAGAAGGATCTCATGATGCTGAATGACTCTGTAGAAAGTAGCAGTTGAAATATGAGATTGGTGAAGGCAAAATAATGCACTTGCAGGAGAAAAAAAATCTAACAAGTTTGGACTTCGTGTTATCATTTAACACTCAGGAAAGAGATATTTGGATAATTAAAGAGAACAATGCAGAAAGTGTGATGACACGAGTGATAAACCTCTGATGTGGCCAGATGTTGAGTATTTGTTCTAGTTCTGGCACTCTTACATCAAAAAAGACATAATTGAGCTAGAAAACTTTGACAAAGACAGAACAGCTTCAGGGTTAGCAAAAGTCTAAACAATCTAGGGTGCTTTCACTTGGACATGAGTGTGAATGGAGTGGTCTATGAATACGTTCATAAAATCACAGAAGGTGTATGGAGGCAAGTGATTACTCTCTGTTACTCTCACAATATGATACAGCAATTGAATTATCGGAAAGAATTTTAAAAACAGACAGAAGGAAGTACTTTACATTGCCCATAATTAAATTGTATAGCTCATTACATAGCCTGCTGTGGAGACCAAGACTTTAAATGGGTTCAGGGAAGGACCAACACATTCCTAGAGTAAAGAGCCATTACAGGCTATTAAGTGCAAAGGTCTGGAAGCAGCCTCCAGCTCAGGAAGTCCTTAAACCACTGCTTACTGGAAACTGAGACTGGAGTATGTCAGGGGAACCATCACCCAATTTGTGCCAGTGCTTCTCTAAACACCTGCTACTGGCTGTTGTCAGAAATGGGTTGCTGCTCCAGACAGATTATTTAATTTGACTGAAGTTGGCTCCTTTTATATCAAATGCAAAAAGTCTGGGAATTGATGTTGCAGTGAAATAATCATTGCCCTGTGGTCAGCTCAAGAGGAGAACAATCCATGCCGAGAAGTCAAGCTGGGAACAGTGGGTTGCAGGGGCACAGTGCTGCCAGCAGAGATGCAGGGAGAACACTTAAATAATACCAGAGATTTGCCAGTATATTTTCTTCATTACATTCATAAGCACCAAGTTGCAGGAGTGCAACCCCCCTCCAAACAAACTCAGCTGCATATAATTTGTTCATACAGTGTACAGGTGCTGTCTGGCCTTGTACAGGGATTTTCAAGTTGTGGTTGGCAAAGCTGAGAACTGGCAGGTGTAGGGTTTATCTACATTGAATATTCAAAGAAATTCAAAGCTATTGTAACTTAAACTTCGTTATACAAATGACTAACCTTTTCTCTGTAAGCATCTAGATTAGCTTTAAGAAAAAGCTCTCAAAAACCTCTCTCCTGGTAGATGTCCTAGCCAGATGATCTGTGGAAGCCAGTCTCTTCATTTTTATGTTCACTTACTCTTACAGCTGAGAGACTACCCTGAGGGTAACTTATGCTCCTATGCAAGGAAGGTAATAACCCCAGCTTTGGAAAGGCAGCAACTCAAACACCAGCGACAACAAAAATGGCAGTCAAAGCTGTTAACCACATGCAACACTAATCTACTCCTTTTCCAAATAGATTGTTTTCTAGCACTTAAATGGGTTGCATACTATTGAGTAATTGTTGTAGTGTTTGAGGGTTCAGGTGAAAGTATTCAGGCTAAACAACTCATTGGGGAATATTCATATGCCTTCAGTGGAGGAAAAGGCTCAGTAAAGCCAAAGGCTGTGATATAAACTCAACTCTCCCCTGATAAAATAGCTGTTCTTTGATCTAATAAGTAGGTTGTGTTTTGCCTGACTTTTCAGCAAAATGCAAATGTAATGCTTTAAAAAAAGAAATCTCATAGTGTAGTTGAATAGATTGAATGTCTAATTGTTTTTGATTTTCAAGAGAGTCAATTGCTCTGTTACAGAATTTCCTTAGTGGTATCATCTAAAGAATTGGTATCAGCTATGGAATTAATATCAGATATTTTTGTTTGTTGTATATTCAATGACATATGTGTGTCACAATGGTGATGTGTTAGCTAGGTTGATAATGCCATCTACTACAAATTACTGATTACTGGATATGAAAAATAATTATGAAAATACAGCTCATTATTTATGATGCAGTATTTCCTAGCTGTTGGTTACTACACTAGCAAGCTGGCTGCTGTGCCCATTTAAACAAAGTTGTTGACTTCATAGTCTGAGGAATGGAATATATCACGAAACCACAGATTCACTTTTTCTGGCTGTGTCTTATCAGGGGAACAGTGATTACTTTTGCTTCTAAGGGAAAGGCTGACTGTCAAGCCTGTGTTTTCATTCATGCACTCAGCACAGTGGAGATGAAATTGCTGGGAAAGATAACTAAAAGCCAGCCGTGTTACCTTTCTATTGGAAAAATGCCAGGTGGTATAATCAGTTAGTTAAAGTAATATGAGATATGATCACCTGGATACTCAGCATCTGTTCTGTTATCAGGTTTGTGCTACCTTCCCTTTCCCCCCATTTCCCCCTCTCTTGTCCACCTTACACTTATTGAAAGGACATGTGTTTGCTCTTTAGCTTGACCTCCTTTTTTAACAGGAGAGGCTTCTGGGGTGCACGCAGTGTGTTTTGACACTCTGTCTCTCTCTCTGTTCTGAGACAAAGTTCTGATAAGAAGCTGTGTAAAAGTAGGCATTTTTAGCTTTCCCTGGGGTGTAAGAGTCACTTCTGGCTGGCTGATGCAAATTTGCAATCCCCGAGATCATTTTAAGGCTTTTATGTTAAAACAGACCTTAAAAAAAAAAAAAAAAAGAAAAAAAAAAAAGAAAAAAAGAGAAGTTATTGTTATGCCTGTGTTTTGTGTACTTTCAAGACAAAGCCATAAAACCAGCTTGGCATGCAGAAGAATGGGAGGTTGTTGGCACAAAACTGTGTCAGGTCTCCCCCAAAAGGATCATCAGCCCCAGCTTGCTCTTAAAGAAATGTGGGCCAAGTCTCAGGCTCAGCTGTGGGAGGCTTGCACACCTCTAATTCTGACTTGAAATAGTATCCAAGGCTGGATGCTGAGATGTCTGTAGCCACTCATTAGGCATATTTACCTTCCTCTGTTGTGAGGGCAGTAGGTTTTCTTTGCCTCTGTCAGTGATGCAGAGTGGAGAATGTGATACTGCCTTGTTTCCATGCAAATAAATTACCACATTATAAACTACAAAGAGACATAAGAATATGCTCTTTTGTTTAGGGAGACCAAATAAAAACATTGATACGGAAAAATGGAAAACAGCATGGAAGGAGACTGCCAAATATTGGAAGTTTTCTTGAAAAACATGTTACAATTTTTTTTTGCAGTTTCTTGTTGTTTTTATCTCTAAGGCCTTAATCTAGTCATTGAGGTGTGTAGCTTATACGTTGTACTGTTAAATTTGGCATAAAATCTTTCTTGCTAAATTTTTCCCTCCTGATACATTGTCAGGTGGTGAAAGTCTTTTCCTTGGTCTTTTTGCTTCTACTGGGTTTCTGTTAAATTTAAAATATCTTGGAAAAAAACCTTAATGTCAATGTCTTGCCTGCTTTAAAAAGCAAGGGGGCACTGGATGATCAGAGGCTGGTGTTAATGTTATGAGTTGTTCATGCTACCCACAGGAGGGGGGATTTAAGAGATTCTGATTTGGCTCACTTGGTTTTTCCAGACTTGCACTGTGAGCAGCGAGGCTTCCAAACTCCTTTACTGTGGATATATATTGCAGTATATATTTTCAGGACAATGAAAAGATTTATTTAGCATATGGCTGACCTGGATTGTCTCCACTGGCTCAATTGACCTTTATTGCCTTGGGACAGTGGTAAGATTAGGAGATTCTATAAATAGCTATTGCACTGTGGGAGCGGTATCACAAAAATGCACTTTACACAAACAGACTGTCATTTCACTTTGTGGGGGATGTGTGTATTTGGCTTAAAAAGGGAGATATCTCCCTGAGATGATTTTTGTCCTCTTCTGAATCGCTGCAGCTGAAGCTGTGAGATTATTTTGGCCACTACCATCAGATTCTAATATATACAATGCAGTGATGTTAGGAAGCTTCAGGAAACAGACTGCTCACTTGCTGCTGAGCTTCGTGTCAAGAGTGTACTGTGCTTCCACCTGATGGCTCAATGTTGGAGGCAGCTCTGTCAGGGCTGGATGCCTATAGGGTGGCAGGCAGTAGATACACCCTCAGCACTGTGGAACCAACTTCAGGAGGTTTTCTGATCACCCCCCATGACTTTTGAAGGAGGCCACATCTGTGCCTTCAGAGCTGTAAGAATGACTTTGGACCAAGAACATAGAATTGAAATTTAAGTGGAAAAAAGCTGTAATACCTTGGGGGATGCTGATATGATCAAGGAAGGTAGTAGTGTATGACTCCCCTTTCTGGTGAAGTGGTGTCCCCATGTCTTGCTTCACATAGTTGGATGCTGAATGGATGACTTTTTCCAGCCTATAAAATAAGTAAAAGCAACAGGTGTTGCATTCTTCCTATAAACTTGTATTCCATTCCTCCTATAAAAGGAGTTTGGAATTATGCATAAATTGATTCAACAGATTCAGTTGCTGTGTAAGGAACAGGTGTAATGCATGAGGACTCCACTGAAGATGGCAAACATAACCATATATAGTCCACTGGATTTGATATTTCAGCTTAGTGCTAGATGAGTAACTGATCTTCATTAAACAGTAATTTCCAGTGATCAGATAACTTTATTCTTTTCCTAAACTGCTTTAGCAGGAGATGGCATTCAAGCACCATTTCACTGAGGCTGAAATGAGATGCTGTGCTACCTTTTCTGATTTCTGGAGAAGAGTGGGGTAGATGCTGGGTAATTATATTGGATATATATATATATTTTATATATACACTCTGTGTATACACTCCATTTATTTGTGGTCTTTTTTTTCTTCTTCTTTTTTTTTTTTTCCTTTCCCTTTTTTTTTTCTTTTTTTTTTTTTTTTTGTTTTTTTTTTTTTTTTTTTTTTTTTTTTTTTTTTTAAGGTAAACCAAGGTATTATGATGTTGAGCTATTATGATATTTGAGACTGTATGATCTCTAATATCCATCCTTAGGACCTATATCTCCTAAAGTTAAATAAACACCATGTTTTGCAATCATGAAAATAGTCCTATTGAGCTAATCATATGCAGCAAAAGAAAAGCAATAGGTTGTCTTTAAGTGTAACAATCTAATAAAAGTAATTTCTTTTTAAAATCAACTTTCAGGAGAAAATAAAATATGCTAATAAGCCTTTTCAAGATTTTGTAAGCATTGCTGAAGCAAGGCAAAGTAAAAGTATGCTTTGTCAGCACCAACAACCTATGCTGACAGACAGTATTAGAATATTATTTCTGGAGCAATTTCTTCCAGCTAAATCATCTCTGGTGCTTCTTGAAGTAATATTTTTAATTTGTGTGATGACCTAAATATATAGTAGTAGCATGAGTTGCATTTGCACTTAATTTTTGGATAAATCTTTTAAAAAGGTAGTTTCAGTGCATACCAGATTACTAATTTTGCAAGATAAAAAAAACAAAAAAAAAAAAAAAAAGAAAAAAAATTATCTCAAAAATATGAGCATTGTCATCATGTATTACTCTGTAAAAAAATTGAAGGACTTCCATAGGATCTGAATGTATAAATTATTTTTACTGAAATTTCTATCTAAAAGTATAAATGAAGAATTATAATATCCAAAGCCAGAAGTGTGTGGAATTAATTTCTATTTTCTGGTTTTGCATTCTACAAATAATGTTCACAATATCTGGCAGGCCATTAACTACTTTGTCACAAGTCTGGTAGGAGCTGTTGGTTTTCATCAATTACATGAAAATATTGTTTCTCCTACTGCTTTTTGTCTGACTTAAATGTCTCTTTAACCTTCGTTTTGCTATGCATCATGAAATTGAATTTAAAAGCAAAACTTCTAGGTGAAAATATGGAAAACAACTAGTAAACTTGGTGCAATTTTATTTCAATGGACTTTCTACCAGATTACCAGGAAAATAAAATTTATCAAGGCCAGACAGAGAGTTTCAATTTATAATGCCTTTTTCTATGAAACTAAATAATTTGATATGTTAGTTCTACCAACTGCTCTTGCATGTATTTACTGTATTTATGAGCACAGGTGTTTGTCTCACTTCAATTCCATGACTGAACCATTCTTATTACCATTTTCAATAGTTGTCCAGATGCCTAAATTCTTGTAATGATAATTATTGATGAGCCTGTATTTCTGATTTTTCCCTCATCAGAAATTCAGCAATTCTTCATGGTTCTTTTTATGCTACATACCTTATTCCTATGTTCAGAAAACTTTTAGCTTAGCAAACTATGAGGGTTATCTCCCAACATTTAAATTACATCTAGTTCATTGTACCATGAAAATTAGACAGAAATATTTGAACTTTAAATTATGAGATTCAACAGAGATAACTAAATATTGTTATGATTGTCAAAGAATTTTAGAAGGTTACTTTATATACAGCAATATAATTAAGAGTAATATGTAGAGTAACAAATAAATATATGCATTTATTCATATGTGTGTGTATATATATATATATATATAGAGAGAGAGAGAGAGAGAGAGAGAGAGATGCATATGGAGTACACATATAGATTAGTTTTTACAGATACAGATTAACAAAGGAGAAGACTCATATTGATCAGATGATTAGAATTGAATCTCGAGCTTCCAGACAACACAAATCCTTAAACAGCTTCACCCAGTAACAGCAGTTTTATAATCTCTTCCCAAGGAGAAGATCATCATGAGGTGGTCACCCTGTTAAGAGACTAAGAGCACTAAGTTCTTACAACAGTGATTTAAGAATGTTATTTCCTTATGACAGGTACTAGCTCTGTGTGGCCTTTTTGGTGTTTAACATCTCCCTTCACTTTTTAGTAAGAAAAGTTGCCAGAGTGGCATGGTAAAACTAGTCAGTGATAGCTATTCCACTGCTGCACATCACTGCTTTTTTTTCCCCTCAAGGAGAGATATTAGGCCAGATGCAGTCAGACTACCATATGTGCACACATATCTAAAAAGAATTTCAAATATTGGCTTTAAAACTACATTGAACTTCATCTTTGGCTAAATCAAATAATCTCATCAGGGGAGAAAAAAAATCCTCTTTCCATTCCTCAACAAAAATATAATCAGCTGCTGCTGTTTCAAGGTTATATGATTTCAGAATTTCATTGTTATAAAAATAGACAATAGCATGGTTATTACTTTATGCTGAAGTGATGTCAGGGAAATATCATTACAATATTTACACAAGTCTTCGCTAGACAGAACAGGTCCTTTTTGTTTTTTCTCTCCCTTTTGAACCTTTTAACAACATTCTACTTGCAAAAAGGATCCTGCTTTGTGACGTGCTTATACAACTTCAACTAGGCATCCATGGCATGACAAAAAAGTTACAGAAATGCAGCAGCAACTGCTTGAAGCTTGTTTTCCATACAACTCGATTTTGGTGAAAAGAGGTATTTCAAGTTGGCAAATGCTTTACCATTTTTAGGAAGAGAAGTCATCTTAAAATTCTTTCTTTAACCTCTCTGATAAGCATGTCTCTCAAGTTTTAAGATGTTTTCTGCTATGTCATATAAGTGTGATGCCCAACAAAAAGGTGACTTAGTCACAGTGATTCCCTGTATATTTGCAATCTCTCAACTGCATGTTTTTATGGATGTTGTCTGGGATCTGCTCTTTGGGCACTCCATAATCCTATTTCCTCTTTCTCAAAAGCACAGGCTCTTCCACCTTGGCCCCTCTTCCAAGGTCTCCTCAGTAAGGCCTCCTCAAATATTAAATATTGCAAAATGGCTCAATCCCTGCACCTCCCTTGGTCCCATGGGGCCTCACTCACCCTGCCCAGACCTGTTGAAATAGTAAGGGGCAGGATGCAGAAACCCCTAAGCAGAGAATAAAACAGGTGTCACCTGCTGGAGAACCAAAGCTAAAGGGCTGCCTGCAGCTCGCTGTGTGAGCATATGTGGGGTAAGGGTTGGCAATAGGATCAGGTAGCTTTTGTTTAATCTGCCCATCCTTTTGCATTAATGCTGTTGTGTCACTAATGTGATTTATAAGTAATAACGCTTGTCAAAAGGAAATTGCTGTTGTTTCTGTCCATGCATAACTCATCAAAATTAAATACACCCCTCGCACTAGGGATGCTGACACCTCTGATGCACCTCATTAGGCAAACTGAATTCATAAAATCTTAAATACTGTTGGACATGTGCTTTCCTCAACCACAAAATTTAAGTCACCAAATTACAGTAATTATCCTCCTGCAGTTGGGTTATTTTTTTTGTAGGAGTATGTTTGAGAACCTCGGTGTGTTTCTTCATGACTGCCTTGCCATGGAGGTGTGGGGAACAGTGCTGCCTTTTCTCTCACCCCATGAGAGCTGCAAGCCTGGCCTGGCTTTGAACATACCATGGAGCTGCTATGCACATACACAGCCTTACCACCAGAGGTGATTTGTTAAAGTTATGCTAGAGCTGCACAAAAAATCAACGGCCAAAACAGCTCTATGCACTGGTCTGGGGAAGTGAGGGTAACAATGATGTCCATGGTGAAGTATTCATAATTAAGGGAAAAAATTGTCTTTGTGCAATATATATGTGTATATATAGATATATATGTACATATATATGTACTATATCTATATATTGCTTGGCTTGGCTTGGAAAAGACCTATGAGATCATCAAGTCCAACCCTTGCTCCAACTCTAGTCCATTTACTAGATCATGGCACTCAGTGCCAGGGCCAATCTCACTTTAAAAATCTCCAGGGATGGTGAATCCACCACCCCTCTGGACAGCCCATTCCAATGCCTGATTACTCTCTCTGGAAAGAATTTTTTTCTGATCTCCAACTGAAATTTCCCCTGGTAGAGCTTGAACCCGTGCACCCTTGTTCTATTGCTGAGTGCCTGGGAGAAGAGACCAACCCCCACCTGGCTAGAACTTTCCTTCAGGAAGTTACAGACAGTGATGAGGTCACCTCTGAGCCTCCTCTTCTTCAGGCTAAACAAACACAGCTCCCTCAGCCTCTCCCCACAGGGCTTATGCTCCAGTCCCTTCACCAGCCTTGTTACTCTTCTCTGGATCTGCTCCAGCACCTCAATATCTTTCCTGAACTGAGGGGCCCAGAACTGAACACAATACTCAAGGTGTGGCCTCACCA
>JAWWEV010000043.1:59287675-59392673 GCA_035583235.1 Hafferia zeledoni
TTTTTTTTTTTTCCTTTCCCTTTTTTTTTTCTTTTTTTTTTTTTTTTTCTTTTTTTTTTTTTTTTTCTTTTTTTTTTCTTTTGAATTTGCAGGAAAGCAATCTCCAGGTCAGGCCTCCAGCACTTGGCTCCTGTGCATTCTGTCAACATTGCAGTCTCCAATGGACCTGTGAAGGAACCAAGAGCGGCCTTAGAGTGGACTGTAGGTATTTGGTTTTTTGGCACTTAATTTAAAACAGTGTCTCTAGTTAGTGCTCTCTCCATCCTTGCATCAACATAAGACATTGTGTTGCTATCATAATTAGTGCTAGTCACTAGGATCATGTTTCTATTATGAACTGAAGCACAAGGCAGAGACATGAAAACTTGTGAGGACTTGAGCAACACAGGACAGAGCTGTTCAGATTTTCCATCTTAGAAGCTGTCTGACTGCATTCGCTCACTTCCCTCTTGACAAAGTCCACTGTCAAAGGTTGATCTAATTTTAACACAGCAGGATTTTTGTACCTCCTCTTGATGGGACAAAATTTAAGGCTGGAGACACATGTCAAGTTGGCTCCATCTGCAGAGTAAGTAATTGAGATCTTTGGCCACAATTCTTTGTAGGTATGGCTAGATTTCTTCTGGGCTCAAGCTGATGTGTAGACACAGAGAGCATGTTTCTATCCCTCTTATCTTGCTTTTATGTTTCTAGACTGACCACTTCAGGGCTGGCCAAAAGTTAAAGCAGGTTTTTAAGGAAATTGTTTAGATGTCTTTTAAACACTGGCAAGCATGGGGCATCAATCACGTCCCTAGGAAGTCTGTTTCAGGGTCTGACCACACTCTCTATATTTCCTAATGTCAAGTCTGTACCTCCCTTAGTGTAGCTTTGAATCATCCCAACACACCTTCCATGTGGTTATGCACTGGTACAAGCTAAGAAGGTGAGGTGTAAGACAGCAGGTCACACAACTGAATGGCTTTCTAGATTGCTTGTTCTCCTTCAACCCCAGCTATTGCACTCAAAGTTTAAGGGGATGAAATTTTATAGGTCGTGTGGCAGGAAGTTGGGTTAGATTCACTATGATGTTCTGAAGTTTGAAAGCTTGTATAGAATCCTCTTGGAAGTGCTTTGGAGTTCTTAATCTTTCATTCCTGGAAACCCAGGTGCTGATTCAGCAAGGTAGTAAAAAATGCCTGTTTTGAGTCATCACTTATGTTTAGTGGCAATCTAAAGGAGAAGTCACATAAGTGGAGGGTTAGGCACATTAGGCTAGATTAAACACCTTCAAAATTTTACTTAGGAAAAAACCCAGCAGCAACAAAATCCCAAACCAAAAACCCTGAACCTCAAGTCCAACAATCACCGCTTGCCCTTTATCAAAGTCAATAGTTTGCTGCTTCTTTGACCATATGGTTCCTCTTATGACCCCAATAGATAAATATTGCAGGAGTTGCTATAAGTTGGTAAATATTGATTAAATATTGTGGAGTTTAATTGTGTTTGTGCGGTGTTCTTGCACTTTATTTCCTGGCTTATGGTTTAGATTTTGATTGTTCAATTTCTTAGCTGTTTACAGCAACTCAGATTGATGTTGCTGCATTTCGCACTTTAATTAGAGAAAGGAGGCAACCCTGTGCTTATGGGGAAAAGGGGTAGGATAGTGAGTGGCAGACATCTGTGGCTGGGAGGAGCCTGAACTGCCCAGCTATAGTAACTGGAGAGCAAAGGTATTTCTCAAGTCTGAGGCACAGTAAAAGCAAAAGAGATAACAAAGAGGTTGCTTGGAGATGGGGATGGTTGAAACGGACCAAAATTTCATAATGGGTAGCGAATTTCAATAAAGAAAAAACCCTAAGTTTTAAATTATTTTAAGTCCAAAGGTGTATGTGGTAGAGTGAAAAGATATTTCAATTAAGATGGGTTGAAGCCAGACACAAAGTCTTTGTATTTAGTCACAGGAAGGCAGCGTTGGTCAGTGTGTGTTGCATCCCCATCTATACCATCCTGCTCTTCAGTATTTCTCCAAGGACCCATGATTGGAGATTTCCCCAAAGTCTAAGTGATACGAACATAAATTTTCACTTGACTTAACAGGGAGGAAACATTTTCTACTGCAGCCTTCACAGTAATAACAGGAGAGAATTCCCTGGCCATTGCCTCAATTTTTGGGAACTACTGGTGGGTGATTTGTCTTTATCAGATGGTTTTGTGAACAGGACACTGATTCAGAGAGTGGGGTTTCCATTCTCTGCTCTGTCACCTCATGATTGAGCACTGATGAATTGTTTTGCCTCCCAGTACATCAGCCACTCCAGCTGAAAACAGAGGTGATGATTCTCATGTCCCTTAAGACCTCTTACAGAAAACCCAGCATTCTTTATTATTGTTGTTCCTACCATCTATCTTCCCTGAGGTTTCTTTTCTCTAACGTACTTGCAGATATTCAGTTTTATCACATTTGTTACACCTAATTCAAGTTAACTTGTAGCTTTAGTGTGTAATTTAATGTTCTCTTTTCACACCAGGGGGATACAGAATGTATTGTCTGCAATGAGTTATATTATAGCCAGAGGGGAGTGCAGAGTATGCCTTACCAGAAAGGAACCAACCTAAATGGCTGGCCCTGTGATATGTTTATGCATATCCCCTTCTCCCACCCTCCACATGTGTTAAATAATAAAGTAAGTAATTCTAGACCAGATTCTCAAATAAGTACAGACTGAGCCACCTCATACAATGCCTGTGTACCTCTGAGAACCTAGGTCTTTGTGTAATTTTCTACAGTCATTTGCTACCAAGGAATATTACCACAAGTTAGAATACAAAGTCTTTCTGTAGTTTTCTTTTAAGTACTGCCTTCTAGCTCTTGCTTTCTTTGGTGCCTACAAAAATATTGACAGCCTCTGGGATACCAGTGTGTTGAACTTCCCACTAGCCAAAATACCTTTTTTTTGTTGTTTTCTTTTTCGTAGTTCATTTTTTCTATTGATGTTCATTTCTTGCCTTTTCCCATGACAAGATGACTTAGTTATATTCAATGAGCGGCATTTGAAGTTATACAGCTTGCATAGGAAAAATATTGGGTCACTGCTGAATGGGTCAGGGAATGTGGTGACAAAGGGTATGGAAAACACGAATTGCTCAACCCTTTTTTTTTTAACCTCCATTTTTACTGGTAAGACCTGCCTTTAGGAATCCTGGGTCACTGAAACCAGTGTCTGAAAGAGGGAAATCTTACTTTTGGGCAGGATGATTAGGTTAGGGAATACTTAGACAAAATACCCAGAAGTCCATGGGTCCTGGTGAGATGCACACGGAAGTGCTGAGGGAGTTGGTTGATATCACTGCAAGGACAGTCTGTTGTGCTTGAAAGGCCACGATGGTCAGAGGAGGATCCTGAGAACTGCAACAAAGCACGTGTCAATCGTGCCTTCAAGAAGGACAAGAAGGATCCAGGGAACTCCAGACTGATCAGCCTTACCCTGATTTCCAAAAAGGTGATTGAGAAAACTGTTCTGGAAGTAATTACCAAAACCAGTGAGAGTAAGACGTGATTGAGAGTAGTCAGCACTGGTTTATGGAGGGCAAATCATGCCTGACCAAACTAACAGACCTCTGTAATTAAATGACTGATTTGGTAGATGAGGGGAAGGCAATGGCTGTTATGTTGACTTTTGCAAGGCTTTTGACACTATTTTCCCTAACATCCTTGTAGAAAAACTGATGAGATATGGAATGGATAGAGAGGTGACTTAATACCAGTGGGGTATTTATAATAAATAAATGCAGCTATGCAATGAGTCTGTTGCATTATATTCTGTGGGTTTTTGGCATTAGTAGTTCTGTCCACTTACTTTCATGGACACTGGGTGTTTGGAATTGCCTAGGGATGTACAACACTTTGGATAATAACAGGTGTTATAATAGAGTAATACATGTTTTACATATGATAAAGCAGTTCTCTCAATCTAGATCAGTTTGTTTATTTTCCCCATGAGTGGTTTGGTTTCTGTATAAGTTCCTTAAAGCTATACTAACTTTTACACAGAAGGGCACTTCCCTTCCATTGGAGTGTCTGCAAGACTGTTTTGTAATTGGCAACTGAGTATTCAGTTGAAAAGAGATGTACGTTATTTCTCTTGAGAAAAGGAAAACCCTGGAGTGAGAGTGTTCCATTAGCCACACAAAAACATGTAGAGGTGATAAGAATTCTAGTTCCACTTAAGTTGTGATGAGTGAAAGCTTCATGCATACTTAAAAATTGCTGAAGTATTTTGGTGTGGATAACACTCACTGTGTTCTGGGTAAGTAGTTCTACTTTGCTGTAACTTTTTCATGTAGATTTGAAAAGTAATATTCTTTCCAGAGAGATCTAAAGAGAGAAGAGGTCTGTCATATTTCAAAATAGTGGCCATAGCTTTTTATTTTTTAATGGTATCAGTGATATTGCAGAATGTGCCCTTCTTGAAAATATGCATTTTTTCCCATTGCTGAAGTGAAGCTGTTATCAGCCAAAGGAATGGTTCATGAGAACACAGGGAATCAACATCTGATTTGGCAGCATCTGGACATTGCTCATCCATGAAGACAAATGTTGTTATTCTGCTTCTGTATAGAGATGATCTCTCAGATGATGGTTATGGGGATTTCAAAAGCTCAGAAGAGAATACAAGGTGATTGATGCAGAAATGTTGGAAAGCGTGGTGGGGGAAAGGAGAATGGCAGAAAAAGGTAGAGAATGTGGTGAACCTAGGCCTAGAAACTGAACACCCAAAAATAGTTCTGAAAGTTGCAGCCTACATATTTTCATGGTTTTTTAAGTAACATTGTTGTACCGTAACTTTGTACTGTTTAATTATGTGCTACAACCACATATAACATTTTTAATAAATAAAGAATAGGTGACTTCTACATTAAAAATATTCCCAAATTAAAATATGCTCAGGTGAAGCTAAAATTGGGAATATATATTAACAGAAAAACATTTGGGAAATTGCTGCTATTTGCAACAGAAGTATTACAAAGTCTGAAATTTCAGAGTTAAGGTTAAAACACAAGCCAAACATGACAGCAAGATATTTGGGAGAAAGACATCTGAACAAAATTGTTTCTGCTTGATAGTAATTTCATAAAGAAAACTCCTAAGTTAATAATTTTTGATAAAAATATGTTTAATTAAGTTTAGATTGATGGGCACTAATTTTATACTAATCGTAAGAATCACCCAAATGCTTATTTCCAAGCACATTCATCTCTCTTGGTGGAGTATTAACAAAGGGAAAATTTTTGTAGTGGCTTATTTTAGAAATCTCTTTCAGATATTTTTTTTGCAGAACCTCAATCATGGCAGGAGCGGAGGAGACTCCATTCTTCTGTTACAATTGGAGTTACAACTCTTTTGAACTAGAAATTTGGGCTGCCTGGTTTATTTCTTTGGCTGAATAACTATAGCTGCTTGACATGGCAAATTAAAACAGTCAGGTCTATCTGCATTGCTTTTGAAACCATGCTGACTGCAGCCTGAAGTGCAGTGTGAGGTAGGGAGATACTTGAGGGCTTCAGAAAAATGGTAACTCTTGCTCTGTCATTTAGCTGTGCTGGAGCACTTGAAGAACCCTAGTTGAATTAATGAAAAGTGCACAACGAGTTATGAACACGTGCATGTAATTACATCGTTCCCAAAATCCTACTCCTTGAATTCTTATTTTCACTTCAAGGGGGATTGTGGATGGGTTTTGTTTCATATGTAAGGAACGATTGCTATACTGAAATTAGTTTTGTTTGCCATTAAGGTGGCAACGGATCAGGAGCAATCAAATGGGATGTCTCCATCTGGGGGAACATACTGAGCTCGTGTGTCCCCTGTGAGGCAGGCTGCATCTGTCAGGAAAGCACTGCTGCCTCCACCTCAGTGAGCAGGGGCTCTTTTTCCTCCCAGGACACTGAGTTCACACACTTGTGCAGGCTGGGATGCCAGGCGAGAAAAGAGAGTTCCCACTTTTCTTTTTAACAGCAGAGTATTAGTCCACAGTCATCACTGGTTTATCCACAGTGATGGATAAAATCCATTTTCCACACAGCAAGTCAAAGCAAAATAATTCAGCCTAAAAGCATGATTTGACAGGTCAGCTAAGTTGTCCTAACACTGAACTGGTACCAAAAGCATCAGTCCCACTGGACCCATCTTTAACCCACCTCTCCTTGGGTCAGATCTGTGTGGTCACAGGATGAGTCATTTTGTCTAGCTGATTTGGTAAATAAGATATCTACTTCTTTTCATCAGTTGAACTGATTCTGTGTGTAGCTTTCCAGCCACTAGTGTCAGCATGAGGAAAATGGCAAGAGCATGAGACTGAGGTCTGTGGGTTCAGGGACAGAAAGAGAATGAATGCCTCTTTAGAAGCCAATAAATCCTAAAGCCAACATAGAGACATCAAGTGAAAAATAAACCAAACTGTCAAATTTTTTAGAGGGAAAAAAAAAAGTCTGTGTCAAAATATACAAGCAATGATGGAGTCTTTACTGTGGTTTATCTTTGCATTAAGTAGGAGCTCATACTAGAGGTGATTACAGAGACCTCTGTTAGCTCATGCGTTGGTAGTTGGAGAAGAGTACCCTTTTTTTACAGCATGTTGTGCAATACTGCCTGTAAATTTTGGAGCAGAAAATACTGTTTCATTGAAGTCAAAGTTCTTCATAGAAATATATTGATTTTTGTCAAAATTTTCTGTCAGAATTGAATGAAAAATTTGGCTTAGAAGAAGTCAAAGCATTTTCCTTTGACTATATCATCTTGATTTTCATAAGTGGCAATAAAATGTCTCATCGTATAAGTGACAGAGCCCTATAAAATTTAAAACACTGAAATTCAAATAATTCTCTTTGATCTTATTAAGACAAATTAATAGACAGGAAAAGATTTTTGAAGGAGGGCATTTCATCTTGGAAAGTCTTAGCTCTTTGCTCTGATTCAGGGAGAAAGATTTTTCAAACGTCAGTTTGCTGGAATTGAAATTGTGAGTTTTCACACACAGTGCTGTGAAATTGTTTGTGGCAGTAGGTTTCTAGAGGTGTGTCCCTTACACCAGATCAGGTTATTTACATTTTTGTCACCTAAATTGTGTCAGAACTCTATCATAGCATGAACTACAAAGTTCATCCTTGTAGACTACTGACTGATTTTATTTACATGGTTATATGAAGTTTGACATGTAAATTTATGATATGTTCTGGAACAATAGAGAACAAACTCAGTCAGTCTGAACTAGGTTATGGAAATAGGCCACTTTATCTTTAGAAATCCTGATGGCAATCCTTATGTGGATGTGGTCTGAATGAAGGGCTGTTTAATCTATTTTTCAATATATTTTTAATGTAATTTTAATTCCTCATTTAAAATTATGTCCCAAGAGCTGTGTGCTTTCTTACTTAGCTTTCATAGTTCATCTTTCCTAAAAATCTTGTGTAATCTACAAAATCTACCTCTGGGTTATAATGTTGATTTTGCACTGTTGTGCCAGCTGAGAAGATGCTCAGTTCAGACACTCTTTGATGAGCTCATATTCTGCTGGTTTGGTCCTCTTGTCTCACTCCTCAAGAACGAGAGAGAATGTTAATATGTTGGGCAGTGCTGTGGACCCAGTAATTTTATTAGTGTGATATGACTCGGCCTTCATGACATGCTGTAAAACTGATAGAGTTCTTGCCAGAGAAAATAGCTGTAATATAAGGATAGACATGAGCAAAAGAGTTTAAAATTTGAGTAATTTACCCTCTAAAAGGGCTTGAAGAATTTCTTAAGCTAGTGCAGTTCTTAGAAGACATTTTACATAGTGTTGAAAAGTTTCACCTAAATTATTGTGCACTGAACTGTACAGTTTAGAAACCTCTCTCTTCCAGGCAGTGTACAGTTCAAGTGGATAGGCAAATAAAGGATGAGTAGAAATAAAGATACAGAACATTGTGCCCCCAAATGAAGACTAATCAGGATGTAATGACAGTACATTGGAATCCCAGTCTGACTCTCACCCGGGCTCTTGCTCTGAGGGATAATACTGAGTCTGATACCAATGGGAACATTTCTATTGAAATTAGAAGACCTGTGGACAGCTGAGGGTAGACCTCTCACCAGAAAAAATGCCACTGTTGGTCTTCTCCTCTTGGTTTATTTGGAGCAAACACCATAGTTGTTGCAGGAACCATGTGCAGACTTCTATAGATCCTGGCTATTGGGGTTGCACTCATACTCTAGAAAACAAAGGATTTTGCTACTTCTGCTTTTCTGCATTACCTAAGAAATCCACATGGCAAGAGAAGCTTTCTCATTTTATCACTTTGAAACTGTCAGTGGTATTTTAAATAAATTATTTTATCCAAGATGGCTATTTCAGAGCATCCTGCTGTCGGACGCCATCTGTTTGGTAAGCGTCATCATTTGTGACTTCTGCAGTGTGGGAACCAAATGTCAGACTGTCAAAGCATTTTCCATCATGCTCCAATTCTGGCTGAACAGAGATCCTATTTATTCACTTTGCTCAAGTAGTGTACAGTAGACTTTGAGGCTTTATAGTCATGCCAGGACTACAGTCAAGAGAAAACCATAGTCTATCTACAACCAAATTTCCTTCAAATGAGAATTTTTATAGAATTTAAATACAAATTAGGTCAAATGAATCTGTCAAGACAAAGTCAGATGTTACCCCGGTGGTCACTTCTAATTGCCAGTGTGCTAGGTAGATTCTTTTTTGAGAATATTCTTAGTTGAATTAATTGTTCTTTCACATATAAAGGTAAAAAGTCTGGTCTCTCCTCGCCACTTGATGTTTTGTTGATGCATTCACAAACATAGAGTGTTGATCCAGCCATTTAAAAGAAAGCATTTTCTCTTGTCTAAAGTATGCTGTCATCCTAAAGCTATAATCAGTATTTTATTTTTCACTCCTGGGCCCAGTTCTCAATTGTTTTTGGCTTCTCCAGTAGAAAGTTCAGTAGCTGTATTTTTGTTTCATGTCTTTAGATTTTCTGTTTCTTTAAAATTCTGTGTTCATCTCATGCTTATGAAATCTAAATTACCAGTTAAACTATGCAGCATGTGGGAAGAACATCAGCAAAGTTTCCCTGAACTGTGGCACAAAAATACTTCGGTTTCAATTGGAGACACATCATTGTGTCAGCACCCTTTAAGGAGGGGTAGTCAGTCAGGGTAATACTGTGATCTGCTATGGCTATGTGTTGTAGAAAACCGAAACCACACCTAATGTGGTTGGGTTTGGTTTGGTTTGGTTGTTTTTAGTTTATTTTTGTTTTCTAAATTTGTGTTGAAATTCAGATTTTTTTTAATTTTTTTTTTTCCTTTTTTCCCATCTATACTCATATGGCTGAATGTCACAAAACAGATTAACAATCATCTTTTCTCAGGAAAATGCTGTGAATGGAGAGCATCTGTGGCTAGAGACAAATGTTTCTGGGGACCTCTGCTACCTGGGGGAGGAAAGCTGCCAAGTCAAATTCTCAGTGAGTTATTTTCAGATTTCTTTTTCTCTTTCTGAGGTAACAAGCCTGACTTCAGACTGATGTAGTGCTCAGTTGCTTGGGAGCTTGAATTATTTGCCTGTATTCCAGAAGGAATGCCAAAGGGGTAAAAGGCTGCTGGTAAAGACATTATTGGTTGGGGAAAAAAGTCCAAAACAATTTTGAGTGACCCAGATTATTTACACAGTGAGAGTGTATGTAATGAGCAGTTTTACTAATGTGGTAAGGGAAAAAAGATTAGAATATCAAGATGTTTCATAAATGTTCTAGACTTTTTTACACAAACATATACACAAATACGTCAGTTTTTGCAGTCTCTGAATGTAGAGTCTGATCAAATTTTTGTGATTTTAATCGCTGCAAAGATTTGAACTGAATATTCCATACTCCTGAATGCACTCACCAGCAATGAGTGCACTCATATTCGAGTGTTTACCTACTCCTATTCGAGAATATACAAGATTAACCTTCTCCTGTTGAAGCTTTTCTGCTGTGTATGAAAAAGTTCAGTTGGACTGATCTCAACCCCTGTGTCTGTTCTTTGACTGAGTCACTGTTACACTTCCAGTCTCCTTCAAGGGCTCTTACCCTCATGTGTCAGTTAAATTGCTACTGGCAAAGGTAAGAAAAAAGCTAAGCCTTCTTTTATTCTGGTATTTAGGAAGCTTGGGGAGTGGTGATTCTGTGTTCAAGCTGTTGATTTCAAACAATGCTCAGAGGAGCATCCTGGCCCTTGGACTGCAAAGTTTAGGGACAGTTCCTCTTCTCTGGGGTGTTTGTGGTTACTATGACTCTTCAGGATACCATCATTTTGCTTTTATTTTAAAAAAGTCCATACTTCAGATCATTTAACCAAATGAAAACATTTTGATTCACTAATTTCCCCCAATTTTTGGGGCACTTTGATCCACAATATCAGTGCTTTCCATAGCACAAATTTAATATCTGTCTCCCAAAACTTCTCAAGCAGATTGACTAATTCATGGCATATAGCATTAAGGCCAAGCCTGGAAAGTCTCTGCCTCCTTCAGAGTAATGAAGTGATGTCCCAACAAACTGCTGATTGTGTGATAATATTCAAGGGCAGTGTCACTGAGTGTTTGTCCTGCACTTACGTTGGTCCCGAGGCACTGAGTTTTGGTGAAAGCTGGAGACAGGATTTGTTTGGTTGGGTGGACCTTTGGTCTGACTTGGTCTGTTGGTTCTTATGTTTTAAGTAGAAGTTTGCCTTTCTGAAACTGAGGAAACATTTCCTCACGTTTTAGCTCATTGAAAGTAGTGAGAAAATTTAGTAATATGTTGCATATGATTTGACAGGTTGTGTCTTGGTAAACACAGAGATAAAAAACATACTTGAAGTTATGAAGTCACAAAACATGTGAAAGCTTAACCTGCTATAAAATAGTGTGATTCTTCAGGTGAAACTTTAGGGCACTGCTCCACATATATGTGAGCATGTACAGTTAGGGTGTATCTAAATAATTATGAGAGTCAGTAAAATTATTATTATTATACCATAATGCGAGCTAAAGTTGTGTTCCCTGTTTCTTCTTGAGGTTATTTAAAATATGTTGGAAATTCTAAAGAAATAATTTATTAGAGATTTGAGTGAACATGAATAAATTGAATGTAAAAATCTGAAATAAAGAAATCTCAACTTACTGTGTATTTATAAATCTTCTGTCCCTAAAGTACAAGTCTGTAAGTTAAATTTCTATGAAAATTAATTCAATTTGGTTAATTAAACTGAGTTTGTGGAAGTAAAATAATTCAATATATTCTCTCTTCTGCATGCATTCTCTTGCCTTTGATATGCCTTAGCCCAGGGGATTCAATGGAAATTATTTCAAAAGACCTACTGAAATTAATAAAACTAACCAGCATAATTGAGAATTTCATCCCTTCTGTAACATATCTTAAGCATTTAACAGTATTCTCCGAGAATTTTATCATTCTCTGCTAAATGACCCAAGTACCCACATATTTTTTCTAAAGTCAGTGGCCAGGACCATGAAATTAAATATTATCTGATAAGCATGTAATGACCTACTCATGTGAACTGATCTGAGTTCTCTGATTTGCACGTGTAATTTTTCTCCTCTTTACACTGGCTCTGCGTATCATCTTCTTTGGATGCTCCCTTTTATGATGATGCTCTGCAGTGTTAACAACCTGATCTGGTACACAAAGGCAAGCTTATACTTCTAGTTTGCCAGCTGGAGTACTGTGGCTGTCATTTTCACGAAGTTGTTTTTAACTGGATGAGCTTCAGATATATTTATTTATTTGTTTGTTTGTCAGTACGCAGTACATTTGAGAGCACCAAGAGAGGAATAAAAAAAAAATGTTTGTTGCATAAGAAGCAAAACATGTCCTGTTTCACAGCTAACTTTTTCTCCCCCCTGGGAATACCACACCTCCATGGACACACGTCTCCCTTTCCTCTTGCAGAAGTCTGCTCTGCGGAGGAAGTGTGCTGCCTGCAAGATTGTGGTCCACAACGCGTGCATGGAGCAGTTAGAGAAGGTAAGACATTGCCATCTTCTGGAACCTGCTGTACTCAACACTCCTTTGATTCTTTTACTGAGGTTTCAGTCTGGAAAACACTGTATGCCAAATTAAGTTTTCATAACTTTTAACAATATATGGGTTAAAAAAAGTTGGCTTAAAATTCTAGTTTCGGGGGGTTTTTAAGTATATTTCTTTGAATCCCACAAACTATAAAAAACCCCCAAAAGAACAAACCCAAAACCAAACCAAGAACAAAAACTATAGAATGCTTTTACAGTTTTAATGTTTTAAAAATAAATTCCCTCTACTCCTAGATTAAAAATTGAACCTAGAAAATGGAGTATCCTGTTACATACAAAATTGGCCTTTCAAAATTCTCCAGCTAAAGCCAGCATAATTAATTATATGACAGTTATATTTGAGAAATGCAGCGTAAGATGCTACTGTGAACATTTCCCCCTGTATTTACGAGACTACACTGTTTTCTCTTCAAAACTTCAGAAATTAAGTTCTTGTCTGTTAAATGGAAAACATCAAACCTTTCCATTATAGTACCATTATTTCTGTTAGCAGCTTTCCTGCTTCTTATTTCCTGCAAGGGTCTCTCATCACACCCAAGTGCCGATAGAATATCTATCACTGACTTCAATCTCCTCACCAGTGATTTATCTTCATTATGACTAACTGGAAATTTGCTAAAGAGATCTCCCCCCACCATTTTCGTTCCTAGTGTGATATGTGTAAATAAATATGTGTGGGAATTTCCCCATCAATTTCAGTAGAATTTTCACTCCTATATGTTTAGCAATGTTGTTCTTCATAAAAGAAACTCATGCATAACAAATTTATAGGAGCAACTCTTTGGAATGGGTTTTTTCCTTTCCAAGTGCTTGGACTCATGTTGACAAATGCCATACTGATTGCCATAATACCAAGTTGGAAAGGTACCATTTCCACCCCCGATGCTTTTATCCACAGTGAAATTAGCATTAGCACATGCTTTCAGCACAAAATGTTACCAGTGAATTTTTCATGACTTCCTCCATCAGCAGCAGTGCTGACTTTCCACAGCCCAGCGAGCTGGTGGCACTGCCAGCAGGAGCAAATGAGCACTTGGATAAAACCTGTTCTGTTGAGCTTGTTTATGATGTTTTGAAGGCCATGAAATCTACTTCTTGGCAAAAGGTTGTTATAAAGTCTGCATCCCTCTTAAACTCTATGGAGTTTAAAACTGGTACATAAGTCTTCTTCTTCGCCCTTTCTGCAAAGTGCAAGTTGCAAGTAAAGTGAATATAAGCTGGGTGTCTTTCCAGCCTGCCATGACTGAGCAGTGAAACACTAAATTGGAATTCCAGGTGAAGAGCAATGGGAAAAGACTAAAGTTACAATGTCTTGCATTTCTTCTTAAGTAATAGCTATTTTGTTTGCTTCATTTTTTCAGTGCTTTTGGTGGTGGTTTTTTTTTCTTCCCCCAAACCCCGAGCTAATATTTTGAAGGTCATTATTAAATAAGGGAAGAACTAATTTATTTGAGGAGAGTTTTATTTAAATTTGAAGCAACTTGATCCTTCTACATTCATTACAAAAGCATAGCTGTGCACTATTCTTAAATGTTTTATTATTTGAAGGACAGTCAACTTCAGTTTGAATCTATTTCATCTACAGCATCCTCACTTCATGTTTCCTTTGGTCTTTTCCTAGGCCTCTCCTTCTTCAGTATAATTTTTTTTTTTAATTTCTATATCCCCTCTACTTATTTCTGTTGATTTTCTCTTCTCTAAACCTTTTTTTTTTCTTTCTTGTAGGACTCTCTTCTTTTTTATGTAATATCTTTTTCTCTTCATCTTTCTAAAAATATTTTCCATTCATGGAAGGTCCTCTTGTCCTGTTTTGTCTTTCCCATCTGAAGGTGGCAACACCACTACATGAGACAGTACAATGCTTCACAAATGGTTTGTGGTTGGGGAGCTGGATGGAAACATCTTGATCTAATGAAAACACAGACATTTATGGTCATTTGCACGGTTCTTTTTCTGAATGATGATTTCTCTACAGATTTTGCGTGTGAAGACATAAAGATGGGATGTGTAAAACGGTTTTACAGATTTGAGTTTCTAGCACCTACTAACTTGAGACTTTAGCTGAATTCTGCATTTGTTTGCAAAAGACCTTCAGAGAAACAAAGCAGAAGAAGTGGTTTCCTTTTAGAAGGAGAAGGTAGTTTAAATGGTTGAACTGAGCAGGCAGCAATAACATTAGTGAAGATTAGGGCTGTGTAGAGGTCTAGAAGGAAAATTAATATGGTGTATGGAGATTTTTCTGACAACCAGGTAGTTACTTTTTTCCCACCTAGTGAAGCTAATGTTTTTATAGATAATTTACAAGTCTAGCCTAGATCAAAATATTGGCATAAACTGTCTCTCAACTCACTTGAAATTCTAACAGTTTCATTTCAATGCCAGATTAATTTTCGCTGCAAACCGACTTTCCGAGAAGGAGGATCCAGATCTCCAAGAGAAGTAAGTAGTGGAAAAATGATGACCACTTTTCCGTTAACATGTGTGCTGATCCACCTGGTGTAATGCTGCTAAAGTGGAACATGTTCTTCTCTCCAGAATAAATGTGAAATGAATTCTAGCTGAAACACTGAATTACTTACACTGACAGAAACAATTTCATCTTTGTTTTCTTTTTTCTATTCATTCAGCTAGTCTGATTTTTTTCCCCTTTTTTTGGTAATTTTGTTTTTTCTTCCTGGTATTTTAATTTTTTTCTCTATTTCCCTCCCCTTTCTCTTGCTCTCCCTTTTTCTTTTTTTTTTTTCTCCCTCTAGAAGTGTCTCGAACATAAACTCAGATATTCAAAACCCTTATGGTTTGCATCCACCAACTGTATGAATTCAGCACTTTTGAAGGTGTTGTATCTGTTTATAATTATTATTCACTATATTTATAGTTATTATAATATAGTTATTATTATATATATTTATTATAGATCTGTCTTACATAGTTAGAAGCTGGTGTTTCAAAAACAGCTCTTAACATGCAGTTGATTTGGTGGCCAGCTTGCTCTAGCAGGGATAGCTCAATTCCCAGTCACACTGGCAGCTGAGTGTTGCCTGGAATAACAGCTTGGTGCAGGCAGACCCCTTCTAGCCCTTGCCTTGTGGCAGAAACGGTGCCACAACCCTGCTCACCCACCCATTTCTTGCTCCCCTCTTACTGCCATACAGGATGTATGTTGTCCAAACAAGAGAAAAGATTGCTTCAAGAACTGCTACTTCCTCACCTCCTTTCCTTCTCTTGCATTGCTTTATGGTATTTCATGCATTATAGGACTGTATTTCCAAGCGGAATAGCGTGGGGCCCTGCCTTGTGGCTGAGCACAGCAGTGTTTGGGCACTTCTGTGCTCTGTGTTTAGGTGATGATTATCTCTGCATCATGTAATGAACTTTCTTCTTGTGGAATAATACTGAAAAAGTAGTTCTGGCCTCATTTCAACATGGATAAAGAAAACACCATTTTATCTTTGTTCCTCCTACAGTTTTGATGGTTTTTGAGGTTTCCTAAAGTGACTTGCTGCATTTTGCTCCAGGAATTACTGCATTGGATGAAGGGACTTTTCCTTTGGAGTTTGTAATCCAGTTTCACACAGATGGTACTGTTGAGTGCAAGGTGCCAGTGCTGCCTATAACAGATCTTTCTGTCCCATTGCAGAACTTTGTCCGACATCACTGGGTGCACAGGCGGAGGCAGGAGGGGAAATGTAAGCAGTGTGGAAAGGTAAGATTTTCAGCATAGTCCAAGTACTATACAGAGCACTTAGGAATTCAGGGCAACAAGGTCCTTCTGGTTACTGAATTTTTTCTGTCACAAAGATGTAACCTCTTTTAGTGGCTAATGACAAGCCTGAGATGTTGAGCGATAACAGCCTTGATTCCTGTGGGGGAAGAGAAGCGCAGCTGCATCTGTAGGAATGAGCACATCATGTGTCCTGGGAGATTGTGCTGCACTGGCTGCTGAAAATGAGAAGGAAAAAGGCTGTGGCTCCTTGAGCTTCTTTCTTTGTTAAACTAACCTGGTACAAACGTGATGTGCTTTCAGTCCTGTCCTCTGTGCCAAAATTATGTTGGCCTCTTTTTGAGGCTTCTGGAAAAAGCAAGTCTGTTGCTTTCTTTCTGCTGTGGCAGACTCCAAGATTTGTGAGACTGTTTCATGTTTGCTCTGCTGCATAGATTGTAAAAGTTTATTTCTAAAAAGCTATAAAAATGGAAAGAAGTAACTTAGTTATTGAAGATCTTTCTCCTGAAATATTATCATCTCCTTAAATAGATTGAGAGATACTTAAAAATTAAATTAACACAGGGATTTAATTTCCTTTCTGTAGCACTGTATTACACTTCTGCCTCCCTCTTATTAACTAGTAAGGAAGTCTATGCCTCATCTCCATGGCACAGCACTTAAGTCAGAGGAAAAGGAGATTTGTGTCTAGATATTCATGCAGATCATCAGCTACCACCTGCAATAAGACATGCAATAAAAATGCGATGCGGTTTTCTAGAAAGTCACATGGGAACAGTGCAGCAAGGCAGTTTGCAGACAGCATTCTTATGGTATGACTTTGACTTCCTTCTCTGCCTTTTTGGTCTGGATTCCTCCCTACAGGCATTAGGAGTTGATTTTGCAATGGGAATACTTACTGGCTATCCTATCAGAATCTGTGCTGGGTTTGTTCACTTGGGCAGCCTTGACTGGTATAGAATCATATAGTAAGTAATGCTGGAAGAGACCTTTAAGGTCCTCAAGTCCAACTGTCAAAGGGAGAATATAGGGAAGTTCTGAAGAATTCTCAGTTCTCCCCTTAAATAAGAAATGCTCAGTGAACATGGAAAAAGAGACAGAAAGAATTAGAGAAAATTATAGCAAAAACATCCACTATATTTATTGGCCAAGTAGTCTCCTATTACAGCAAAATACTTGTCTTTCTGTGTGTTCCACTGTAACATTTCTTAAACATGCTGAGTAAGATCCACTTTTATTATTCTCTTGTCATTTGAGAAAAGGGGAACTATCATTGAAAGAGAATGGCAGTAAATTTAAAGCAATAAAGGATAGTATTATTCATGGAATACCTAAGGTTTATGGTAGATCTCATTATCATGTAATAGTCCTATCACATGCCTGGAATAGGATGGTTAGGTATTTTAATGATCATTAATAACAGGTGAAATGAATTTTTTAGGATATACCCATCTTATGCTTCAGATCATAAGTAGATAGGAATTAATGCACCCCAATATTATTAGCTTTGTGACTTTGTGTGCCATATCTGACAGTTCCTGCAAGCTTGAGCACACGGGTGTCTATCGATGTTCCACCTTAGATCAGAATTGCAGTTTGGAAGAAATTTTCTTGATTATCCTCACTTCTGATGGTTCACATGTGGAACAGTCTTGCAACAAATGAACTGAATTCCTTTTAGATTAAACTTAATTGAAAGTTAGTCAGTCCACAGGACCAGACTACAGCTAGACCAAACTAAATTATTTGAAAATCCTTGTGAACGGTGTTCTCAGTACCAACAGAGCCTGTGCTACCATTGTTACACGTTACTTACAAGTGTAGATACAGCTTATATGGACTTGTCTAGACTTTAGTTTTCTCCTAATCTTCCTCCCAGGGGTGATCTCACAGATTTTCTGCTGAAGTCCTATATGGAGAAATCAATATCAGGGGAGGGAGCCTGAAAAGTGCATTGTAACCAAACAATCTATTTCTGTCTTTCTGTTTTTGTTTTGAAACTGGAGACTATAATAGATGGATTGACAGATCTCTTAAGGCAAAGTACCATCGAGCCCAGTATTCAACAATGGCTTAATGTGAAAAAGAGTTAGATGGGAAAGGTGTTCAGTGATGCAAACTCAAAACAGTCTCCTGGCCTCTAAAAGTTTCTGTCTCATGAATTTCCAGAAATGGTTCCTTTTTAGTTATATCACAGCCTATGATGACTTTCTTTCCTGGGGTCTTGCCTAGTTGAACCTTGAGTTCCTGTAAAGCTATAGCTTTTACGACATCCTTTAGCAATTAATTCTTGAACTTACCTACATGTTATGAGAAGAACTTCATTTTGGTTGTTTCAAACCTGTCACATTGTTTTTTCCCTAATGTTCCATAGCTGTTGCATTGGAAGAGATGGTAAATAAGTCCTCCCAAGTTATGGTCCCCACATAATACATGGTATTTTCCTTTCTTTCTATTGAAGATATGAAAAAATATAGTTTTTCAGCTGTTAGTTGGGGTTTTTTTACCTGGAATAATCAGAGAAAAGATAATTTTTTTTATCTTTTTGTAATTTGACATAAGGATGTTCAGACCATGTGGCCCAGCATCCATCTCATAACTGGGTGCAGTAATAGAAGCTTAAGGATGAAAGCAAAGGAGTCTTTTTTTCATATACTTCTAGTTAGCAGTGGTTTAGGGATGTTCTGAGACTGAGAATGCATCTTAGACCATCGTGCTAAGCAAACACTGTATTTCTTTAACCTCCAAAGCAGTGTGGTGCCCAAAGCAGTGTGTTCTCTATACACATGTGGTGTGTTTCTGCAGTGCCTCTCAGTTACTGGTCTCTTAAAAAATTTGATGCAGAACTTGTTTTCCTGCATGTAAAGGTAGGACTGAAATTTCTAGTACTTGCAAGGCAGTTCCACTTCTTTATTATTTTAGAAGAGATCACTATCCAAGTGCTTCTATTGCAGTCTGTATTCCAGTTGTAATAATACCTGACTCTCCTATAATGTTGCATTAAGATAACTCTAAGAGCACTAAAAAGAGAATAAATATTGTAGGAAAATACTTGCAAATTATTGTTAGTAGCCCTAACACTAGTGTGAAAATAGTTTTTAAAGGTAGATACTTTTGACAATATAACCAGAACAGACCAGAATTACTAATGTATGTGTTCTGTTTGTGTACATGGATGTCTATGTTTATTTGGATTTTCAATCTGTCTAAATAGTCTGGACCAATCACCAACACAAGCTAGTTTTGTGTGAATTCAGGTGCTCTTTTCCTATAATGACATTTCTTCTGCTATGCACAACTGTTTATTTCTAAAGGAGCAGCTCACAACAGTAGATTTCATGCATTGTAGAGGAATTTGTTGCTGGAGAATCAGGGCTAATCATGTATTGTTAGGCTGATGTCCTCACAAATCTAAAATTCATTTTCTGTCTCAAAACTTTTAATTTGGTGCAGAAGACCTTCAGGAACCAGATAACTGAAATGTAGTTTTTCTTCTCATTGAGAGAAGTAGACAAATGATTTCTAGTAAAATATGTGAGGTTTCAGGGTTTCAGTCTGATAGTCCCCATGAAATCTTACTGTGACAGTGCATTGTTTATTTTATCAATTCCTTTATTTGTAAAGCTCTTTCAAGTAAATGTCATGTTACCTGAAGCACCCATCCTTAGGAAGAATTAGTGCACATTTATAAAGCAATTTTAGGAAGGATAGTGGTGTTTTATTGCTACTTATCATTAATATGTTTTTGTTGCTGTATCATTTTCTCTAATTACTCCCTAAAAGCCGAATTGCTTACTAAATAAATGAAAAAACGGTCCATCCAAAACCAGACAAGCTGCTTAGGCCATATGTTTAAAATACACAACTGATGGGCTATGGAATTAATGTACTGAATTTAGTTTTTTATTAGTGGAGGTTTTGGGAGAGAAGAGTTTTTCCGCTGGTTGTTACAAAGCAGAACAAAACAAAACAATTCATGCCCATGAGGGACTGAAATATTTTCTTTTTTAATGCACTTTGAGACAAGAAAGAATGAGATTTGTGGGAAACATTATGAAACACCAGTGTAAGTGAATAAGAATAGAGTGTTTTGTCCCATGTCAGACCTCTGTACCAACACTTGGATCACAGTCACTGTGTCTCTGTTCTTGTGCCCACACCAAATGGCAGATGAGATGTGCCCAGCCAGAAGCAGCTGATGTTCTTGTTAAGCCATTTGACTGCACATGGTTACTAAACCTGAATATGCCAAATTGCCATCATTATGAAGAATTTAGTCTTTGAATTTCTCTGAATGTAACTTCTGACGTATTAGGGGCATGATTAGAAAAAAAAAACCCAAAAAAACAACCCTCCAAAAAATCTAGACAGAGGTGACACCAAACTTTTTAGGAGTCAGCCTTGGTGATATGGCCCATATGGCAAGCTGGGTTGCACATGTGATGGGGACATCTGCAGAAGAAGCTCTTAAGTGTACTTCTGCATGGTGGGCAGGCAGGTAGAGCCTCCTCCTCTTGAGAGTATCCATAGAGTTGTCCTCTACCTTACAGAGGCACATTGTAGCTCAGTCTCTCACTTAACAAGACAAATGCATCTCTGAATGTTTTTTGTTGTCTACTTAATTCTCCTTTGTGTGCTTTACCTTGTCATTGCACTGAGCACTGACTGGCTCATTTTTCCTGCAGGATAAGAAGGACCTTAATTACAGAAGCAGTATAGACGTTACTAAGTGAGATTATAACTTTTTTTTTGCATTGGGTCTTGGGCGTTGTCCAGCATGTAGGAGATTTAGGTATTACTCAGCTTGTCAGAAAGAAAGTTAGCTCACAAATTCATCACTTGCTAGAGAGATTGAATTAGAAAATTCAGGGTGGTGATAGGCTACTTAATGTGATAGAGAGAGGCTTGATGGAAGCCCATGAATAAAGGATCCAGACAACTGCAAGTCTGAAATCTAAGCAGTGAAGATTACTATGACAAACTGCTTAATGAAATTCTGGACTTTTCATCTCTCCTGCCATCAACCCAAATCAGTTTTTTTCTCTGACTAAAATAAGCTTTAACTCAACAGGAAATTTCAGGCTGTGTATCTTACCATTTGTTGCCTCTGTTAGATATAAAAAGGATTTAGATGACCTAACGGTCTTTTCCAACCTTAGCATTTAAAGCAAAAGTGACATGTTACTCTATGGAATTAAGCTCTTCTGTAGGAGAATAAAATCTCATATTTGGTGGAAATGGTGGGCTTTTTCCTCTTAGAACTATAAAGAAACATTTTCTTTTATCAATTTGATCTGAATCAGACTGTCTTGGTTTTTTTTGGAACTTACTGGAAAGGTTTTAATCTCAGTCAGCTCAATAAAACTATTACTTAATTTCCCTACCAGAACATTCCCAGATAGACATTGTAGTTGATTCTGCTCTGTAGTAAAAAAAAAAGGAAATTCAAATTCTTATTTATATTTACATCAAACAAGACTGCAATGTTCAACAGCAAATCTGATACTATCCAGGTCTGCAAAAATCCATTTAAATAGGTGTTCCTTTTCTATCTTCTTCCATTGTTTTTAACTACAAAATATAAGCTTAAAATTTTGCAGACATGCTATTAAGTGTGTACAAAAATACCCTTATTGAAGAACCTTCTCTGTGAATCCTGTCATTGTTTTATTGTCCAGAAATCTGCTTGGTGTCTAAGAGCTTTGAGGCTGAACCAATGGATCTGACTTCAATGAACTCATTCAGCGTAGCACAGTCATGGGGCAAGAGTTAAAAGTTTGTGTGATCTTCTAGTGAGAAGGAATTTAACCTTTTTTTTCCTGATTATTCCAGGGCTTTCAGCAGAAATTCTCCTTCCATAGTAAAGAGATCGTGGCCATCAGTTGTTCCTGGTGCAAGCTGGCAGTAAGTGAATATTCTGGGACACTGTGATCTGTGTTGAAATAGGAGTGATTGTGGGGTTTTTTGTTTGTTTGCTTGCTTTTGTTGTTGGGGGTTTTGATTTTGTTTGTGTTGTTGGCTTTGGTGTTTCTGTTTGGGTTGGGGTTTTTTGTGGGTTGTTTGCTTGTTTCTTTCTAAGAAGGAATGATTTTGGAAGATAGTATTTAGTTACACGTTCCTAAATCTCCATAGTTTGAATGACTTGAAGATGGGGGACTTGGGAATATTGCTCCAGTTTTTGTACCATCACCCTCTTCTTCCTCCCCATGCTTCCCCTTTGTCTTTCTTGGCCTCCTTACTGACTCTGCTCTTTCCCTTCTTCCAGTTTCATAACAAAGTCACCTGTTTCATGCTACATCACATTGAGGAGCCATGTTCCCTGGGGGCTCATGCTGCTGTCATTGTGCCTCCCACCTGGATCATTAAGGTGAAGAAACCTCAGGTAACTGCATGCTGATGTCTGTTTCTGAAGCTGTATGGCTGTGTAGGGCCAACCTGGCTTCGCTGCTCGGTCCTCCTTCACAAAGGCATGCTTGTTCAGCCCTGTCTCTCTCCCTGAAACCCAGCATACCTCCATGGTGATTATGAACCTGTATCCTCCTGCCCCTCCATCCAGTCCTTCAGTGGATTTCCTTGTTTGGGATGATGAACAATAAACATGACTTATTCTGAGCTAATGTAGCTCAAATTTATTCCTGTAACTGAGTTCAGCAAGCATACTGCAAGAAATCCCCTGGGTGGTAGGCAGTCAAGCATGTTTCATTAAATAGAGCTGAGCAAATAACAGGGAAAAACTATTCACAAACGTTCACTTGAACTACAGTAAGAATTGGCTGTGGCTGGACTGGCACCCCTCTGAATTTGCCACTAATGGAGCTATAAAGAATCATCTCTTACTTACATCAGTGCTTGCTCAATGTCAGCAGTAAGCACACGTGCTCATTTAGTTGAAGGTAACAAGCATTACATTTTAAAGGTTTTGCGATGGATGTGATTGGTGCAGGAGAGGAAAATTCACTGATGAACACAATAGGTAGAGAGGATATATCCAAAAGAGAGCTGGCAAAAAAAATTAAAAGGAGGGTCACATCAACTAAGAAGTGTTTCTTTGAAGGTCTGTTTTCATGCTAAGTTGAAATGATAGAAACAAACACTGAACATATCAGGGAGTCAGAAATGCTGGTTAAACTTTTATTTCAGAATAATAGTTTTTATTTCAGTCCATCTTTAGGAAATGACCTGGGCTTTTTGACTCTGTCTCCTGATGGTCAAGAAGAAGCCCGAAAGTTCAGGCTGTAGGCAAGGCACTAAGACAAAACTATTCCTGTGAAACTGGAAAAAGACCTAAGGCCCAAGCTGTGAACTGCTCAGTCTTTAGTTCCAGTCTAGGACTATGACCAGCAGATTTGAGCACGAGTAGGATTTCTAACAAGCTGGTTATTGAAGACAATGGGAAGAGGGAATGGGAAATATATGTACTGAGTGATCAAAAAGTTGACCAGAGAAGTTGCTATTTCTCCTTTAGGTCAAGAGATAGTGTGGGCAAAACCCCTAGCCACCTCCACTTAGAGAAAAAAGGGGTTTTTTTTGCATTTGTAGCTTTCCCCCCCACTCTTCTTTCTCTGTTTGTTTTACTCAACTGTTCTCCAGAGAAAACTTTTTCTTTCTCACTTGTTGAGGAATGTTTAAGTCCTCGGGAAAGTCTTAAAACCCTTGGCTAATTTTCAGAACTATACATGACAGATGTATCTATGTCTGACCTTACTAATAGAAGCTTTTCCTCAATAGTTTTTAATCTTTATTGCATTTAATTTTAGTAAAAAAAAAAAAAAACAAACCAAAAACAAAAACAAAAAACAACCAAACCAAAACCTGACACTTGTAATTTTCTTTTGATTTTGATTTTGGCCAAAACAGGTTACCTTCCTTATATTTGTAGAGAATTGACTTTCTTGTCCATTATTTTATCAGGCAAGTTCAAATTAAAAAATAAACCTGATCTAACTAATTAAAATTTATGGGAAAATATCTTTTAAATGAAGTTTTTAAATGTTAAACTAAAAGAAAATATCTGTTAGCTTTGTGTGCCTGAGTTGTGAGTGGAGAAAAAGTACTTGAATCCATTATTCCCCCCTCAATTGCATCTTGGGTCCTTGAAATTCATGGTCAGTAGCATGCGAAAACCTTATCTTGAGTAGCTGAAGCATTAGATAGATCAAAATTATATTTAACACAGACAATGAGTTTATTTCCATGGAACTTCATAATAACACCCATTGCAGTTACAGGGAGTGCATCCTCATTGCTTTAGGATGCATCTTTTGGATATGTTTTCAGCTTTTTGGCAGAAGTCTTGCTTTTTCATTTATTATTTTCTTAGGAAATATTTTTCTTCTGCAGTTTCTGGCCAGCTCTACTTCTATGTGTTTTCACCCTCTTCACCCTGTAGGAATGTTTGGTAAACACTGAAATATTGACTGCATTCAATCCACAGAATATAATCACAATATTCACAAATTTTTGTAAATTCACATAATAAATGAATGTGTAACCAACAATCTGTTTTTCACATATTCCACAGTTGGAATAAATTTGGCTAGAAGCTTTTTTTCTTATAAATTATTTCCTCAGCTCTAATTAACTACTTACATTGATCACAGACAACTCCTGAACTGAATTCCCTACTCATATAAAATTGATTTTAGTGGTACCTGCATCCTGTTTGTTTGTTATTTCCTTTAAGCAAATGAGTTGGCTTTTTGTAACAAAACCTTGCCCTGTTTTATAATTTTTATTGTTTTAATTCTTATTACCTCGAAACAGTTTTCCATGCTTATTTTGTATCATGTGGGTCACCACCTTTCAAATATTGGTCTTTCATAAAGACCACGCTCCCCATCTCATTACCAGCAATGTTGTGGTAGTGAAGCATCGTGTGTAATTGGCTAAGGACAAATTTCTGCTGACAACCTATGTTCTAAATGGGGAGCTTTTGCTTCTTGCAAGCAATTGATTGCAAGATGAAGAATATTCAGAATGGTTCAAATAGCTTTGGAATCGGTGGTAGCTCTGTGTGTAATGACCCACTTACATGAATGGAAAACTCCCAGTACCTATTCCATGTTATCCATAATGTGAGCCACTTCTGTAACATTTTTTCTGATTTCCAGTGTTTCTGTACTCTTAGAAGTGATTTGATACCAGCTCTATTTTCCTGGGGTTCAAATTAATTCCATCTCCTAGTTTGTGAAGCAGGTCACTCTTCCTGACTGGTGGTATTTTATTATAGGTGAGGTTTAGCAGCCAAAGTAGTGTTAGCTCTAGCAGTGGATTTACTACATGCTTGTGGGAGAAAAGTAGATAATAAGGAGGATTTGGCTGATGTATTTACCCATTCAGTCTGCCTTTTTTTGGGAAGATAAAAGCAGTAACTAAAATTCCAAGATTTTCCTGTTCAAGGTGAGTAAACATGGTGTTTTCTTCTCCTCCTTTGAGGACCTTGAAAATGTTCTAGTGAATGATTATATCTGGATTTATTTCTTTATTTCCTCAATTGCTGAGTGCAGCTGGCTTGTCTGATGGTGGTTTGTGAACAGCTAGAACATGGTCAAGATTGACTTTCCCTGACACTGTTCATTATTTAAATAAAGTGAAGATCAGTGTGCTAAAAGCTTTTGGAAATGAAGGCCAAAACGTTGTAAAGGAAAAGGTTGAAAGATTTCATTGGATTTGTCTGAGGTAGCCCATGGCCTTCATACAATTCAACACCATCCAAGAAGGACTTCACTTCTGTTCATCTAGCTGAGTTTACTGAGAACTATCATGGCCATTCAATAATATGAAAAATCTCTTTTGAAGATGGACAAACTGACATCCACAAAGGAGAGGTTTCCTCTGTAGAGGCATGTTAGGATTTACTTATGGTCCCCATTTAAAGGTATGCTTTTCTATCAGGTAGCTTGTTGAATAACATTGTACATGTACAAACTACTCATTACCTTGTTTTGTGAACAAGGTAGTATGTCTCCATATCTTCACTTCAGTGTGCAAAGACTGCTGATACTCTTGGCTGTTACTCTTCTGCATGCTTGCAAAAAGAACCTGCATATGTTTAAGCAGCTTTTTTGCCTTTCATCTGCTATGGACATGCGGTTGCAATTACTGTAGCAAAGTTTTCAGTTCTGTTAACACTATTGGTGTAGGCATGTTAAAACAAACAAACAAACAAACAAAAAACCGCAAAAAACCAAAACCAAAGAGGTGAAATAACATTGTTGTGATGTAGCATATTTAGTGCCTTTTTGAGGATGGAAATGAAAATGTTTATAATCACAAATGGAGGCTTAGACTAAAACTGTTTCTTTAATATAGATGTGTGCCTTTTCCCACCCTACTCATGGACGAGAAAAGAAATACATTTTAGTGGGATTTAATGACAGCTATGTTTAAACATTCTTTAAGTTATTCTTTTAAAATTAGTGAGAGTCTTACTGAACTGTCTTTGCCTTTTCTAGAAAAACTTCACTAGATTTAGGTCACCTTTTGGTGACAGAACAAGTACAGTCCTTTTTCTAGTGGTACAGTACTTGCCTAGTGTTTTACCTCAGTTATAGACTAATATTTGTCAGCAGAATTCACTGCACTTAACCAACAGGATAAGCATTTTGAGTTTTGCACCTGGACAGACTGATGCACAGGGAAAAGGCTTGATATGTGTGTGAGCTTTCAGCAGACTGCTAGCAAGACTATGAATTGTCCTGTGTTTCACCTCAACCCTGTACCAGAGAATAGCTGAGGAACAATGTTAAGGCCCCCATGGGAGGCAGCTTTGAATGTAATGAGTCCATACTTTTTAGTGATGAAAGACCAGCAGATGGGATTGCTGATGCACTTGCATAGTCAGTGCAGTCTTTGTGGTTTACCATGCTTTCAAAATCACTTTGCATCAGGGTAGGGAAAAGTACAAACACTTTTTAGGTTGTTTCTCAAAATATGGTCTAAAAGGGCAGATGTTCTGAAATTGCTCTGCAGACCTGTCTTGTCTACAGTATTTTCAGTAACTAGTAAAGAATGACTATGTTCTGGTCCACAAGTAATGTTGAGAGATAATAAAAAGCTTGAGACCTTGGACTCTACAGCAGACTTCTCTTGGTCTCAGTGATTAAGGACAGTGCCTTTAGGTATTTGAGTTAGACACTTGTTATTTTTCTTCTAAGAGATGTGGAAGCATTAACTTCTGTATCTGATGTGTCATACTGAAGTCTTGAAATTCTGAAAGTGGTATTAAACAAAACCTAGTAGCTATTCTTACTGATGTTGATTAGCAAGCAGGATTAAGAACAGATCACTGTTTACTTTGATGATCTCTTCTTGTTGTCTTTCATTGGTGGTACACTTTTGATCAGGGTCAGGACAGCAGGACAGAAATGAACTTTCAGATAGCTGAGTGAATTTTACTTCCTTTCTTGAAGCCAGGGGAAAAAAAAAAAAGAAAAGAAAAAAAGAACTTTCTTCTAATTCCCTTTATTACTTTATTTCTTGGTGATGGCTACACTAGAAGTTGAAAATCATATGGAAATGGTTAGTGTGTCCTGCAGGTATGACTTCAATAACTGAATTAAAATAATAAAAAACATAATAAAATTTCTCTTTTTGGACCATTCTTATCACACCACAACACCTTTTCGCTCAGTATCACTGAGCAGACTATTGCCAGCCTAGAAAACAGCCTTGAGATAATTTTTATTTAATGGGTTCTGCTAAAATACAGGCAGTTGTATGATTTTTTCCATATAGTTAAGTGATACTGTTATTTAAAACCAAAACAAGCAACTACCCCACAAACACCTCCTTAACTCAAATCCTTAAAAATTAACATTTCAGTTGGTTCCTTAGCAGACACATGTTTCTTGATAAGCTGAAAGTGACTCTACAGTGCCAGCATCATACACCATGGTGGCCTATGTTATGTTGAGTCATAATGGTCGCCAGAGCTAAAACTTGTTGTTTTCTTTCCTAAAAAAAAAAAAAAAAAAAAGAAAAGAAAAAAAAAAACATGAAAAATATCTCATTTATCATGTTTTTTATTACATCTTTATGCAGGTGGTCTCCATACCAGGAGACGAGCCTGATTGGGCAGGAGACTGGAGCCCCGAAGGGGAAACGGGCGTCTCCTACCCCTATTGGGAGGGTTGGCAGGTACAACATGTGGTGTTATGTGAGTCTATGGGAGCATCTGATCTTTTTTTCCCCCTCACAGCGTGGGAAAGTTTCCAGCTCCAAAGCACCAGTCTGGTCTCCGTGTGTGGCTTTCTCCATAAACGGTGGTGTCGAAGTGTAAAGCATGCAGCGCATGTAATTTAAATCTCAAGCATGTGCCAGATACTCTTATCATTCTCCAAGTGGACATGCATGGAAGAGCTTCGTAAAGGGGCTCTGTCTGGGCCTGTCTTCTAAATTTTGTTTTGCTTTTCATGTATTGTTTTCTCTTTTGATGTAGAATTCCTTAAAGACTTCAACACGGCGAAAGAAGAGAACATCTTTTAAAAGAAAAGCCAGCAAAAGAGGAAATGAAGTAGGTATTCAAGTGCTTTGGAAATCAGGCTCCTTTTGTTTAAATGTCTAACAGAGACTCTCAAGTTTGTAGGGTTTTTGTCTTTTTTGTTTTATTGCATTGTTTAATATTTTTTTCCGCTGGAAAATTCCATGCTACTGAATTTGTTGTTAGAAGAGATAAAACTTGTATGAGAAGTTTTATTTTCTGAGCTGAATTTTTTCAAGAATCAAAGTACCAGACTGCAGAAGGACCAGCACCTGAAAGAGTCTTCCCTTGGGATTTAAGAGCCTCAGCTCACAGCCTTGTTTTCCACTAGGCAGAGCAGGGTTGTGAAACTGAGGTTGTGAAATCCATGGTGAGTGCACTGATGCAAGGCTCTGGTCCAGTCAGAGGATGTCTCCTTTGGGAGATCTCATATTAGAAATACTCTGTTTGTGTGAAAATTGAAATTCGACCACAGAGGGAGGGCGATAACAGATTATTGATCTGATGGTTTGATTAACAGTGTATCTTATAGAAGACCTTGCTTCCAGACCCTTCTTAGTGGATAGCTTTATGGGCAAACAGCCTCATGGGAGAAGTGGAGGGAGACTCGCCCCTGCATAGCCAGGGCTCTCTGGTTCAAAGCCTTGCTTGAGTGGTAGGGGAACTTCAGACCAGAAACTGGAATCTGTGTCTACCAGGACAGTGCCCTCATTATTGGGTTTTCTGGTTTCCTGCAGGTGTAGGGAGGAGGGAGGCAAATAGTTTTCTAATTGACATGTAATGTTTGATCTGTGGCATTTGTTCAAAGGTGGAAAGGCAACAAGCTCAAGAATTCAAAAGCAGATTATCTGCAAATAAGTGCTGATACAACATGTCTTTTAGATAGAATTAATAGCATAAGTAGCTTACCTCATTCTATTTTCCTTTGGAAAACTGTTCATATTAGAATTAGCATTGTATCTGGCACATTATTAGTGCTGTGTGAATAATTGTGAGCGGGGGACTGGAAATAATATTAAGTAAACTTTTAAAATAGTTGTGCACTATTCTGAAGTGATATTTTCCCCCTCTTATTTTCTTATTCTGTTGTCTCATCCGGATAAATTAGTCCCAGCTGAGCACCACATTGACATGGCTATACTATTTCCAGTACCTGAAGTTGTTCTGTCAGGTTGGGTCTCCTGTGTGTGTTATGCCAGGAGAACACACATAGCTTGTCCTAAAGCTGTTTGTTGCTTCTGCTTCTCAGGAGAACAAAGGCCGACCGTTTGTGATAAAGCCCATCTCCTCACCACTCATGAAGCCACTGCTGGTTTTTGTCAATCCAAAAAGCGGAGGGAATCAGGTAAGAGCAGCACCAGCTGGATCCACGTCCCAAAGTTTTAGTTTAACAGCACAGTTTTTGCAAATGAGACTAGTTCTTGGTCATTCGCATAGAAAGGATTCTACGCCTGAACTACATTTCTCAGAAGAGGTCTTTGATGTTGAATGACCTTTCTGCTTCAGTGGAGTTGGATGGCTGGGATGGGTATTTGAGTAATGGTTGCATTCCTGTTTTCAGATTTGTGAAAGGAATCTAAAATGATAATTAGGAGATTTTCAGAAAAACTCATCTTTCCAGAGAAATTTTAGGTTACTAATAAACTTTTAGACTTATCTTCATCTAAATAGTGGTTTACTTTTATTCAGAAAGGCTAATGAAATTAGCAAATGTGAAATAACCTATTCCTATGGCATTAAAAAAAAAAAATCATGAGTGGTCTTGTAACACAGAGAACCAAGTTTCAGTGACTAACATGCAGCAGACCTTTTCCTTAGGATCCTTGGAATGAATACTTACCCAAGTGAATGTTTTCGGGGTTAGTTCTGCTAATTTTGAACATCAAAGATATGAATGCCTTTTGATAAACAGGTCCTTTTATTAGAAAGATTGATGTAAGATACAACAGAGGCCTATGGAGCATGGAGAATAGCATTGCCACTGTTCACTTTCTCCTCTGTTAGAAGAATTAGAGAGGATATCAAATGAAACTTCAATGCCTGGTTCAAAAGAAGGGAAAAAGTAGGTCCTTGTCTCATTGTGTAGTTCAGCTGCAAACTTGCCATATGATGTTGGGGATCCTAAAAGTTTACAGGCTGAAGGTGAGATTTGGAAGAGAAAAAAACTGAAGATTATTGAAGTCCTGTACCTCCCTCTGCTTCAAGAGTTCTATGAACTGCATGCAGCTGAAACTGGGAGAATACCTACAGCAAACATCGCATTTATTTTTTTCTCTTCTTATACCTTTTCCAAGGTACTATGACTGCTATTCTTGGTTCTCTACTTAAGGGAAGGTGTCAGGCAGAAGAGTGCCATCTCCCAGAAGGGGGAGCTATGGATAATTTCTGATGTGTGTCCCCAGGCTGTGTCTGAAAGGCCTTCTTGAATTACTTTGGAGTACAGGCTCACCCTATAGAGTTCTTAGCTCTCTGCTGCTAGTAAGAGATCCTGCCACTTTGTTTCTGGGCAGATCATGAAGGAAGGAAATTGAGTGTCTAGAATAGGAACCCAAGAATCAGAGAAAACAGAAATTATACTTTTAGGTGATGGGCTGGCCACTTGGCAGTAAGTGAGCTGCCTTGCGGCAGCTGTGGCCCCCAGACTCCTTGACTCCTGCTTCATTAGAAGGTAGAGGCTTACAATTTTAAGTCTTCAGGGTGATGACGGTGGAGGTAAAAGCACTGGCATTGCTTGGATGTTGGGAAGGACAATTTTCAATGTGATGGTGACTTTACTACAAGCTTGTTCAACTTCTTACTGTCATGGATGATGGAGGGTGGTGTGGGATGACAGAGGTTTCTTCTTGTTGCAGGTGGTGAGAGGCAGGAGAACAAGTTGCTGTGGGCAATATACCTTTGTTCTACTCCCAAATGCCTGTTCTTATGAACCATTAGTGATCTATGTTGTTGAAATAGTCTGTGTGCTTGCATGTGCACCCTGTCCAGACTCTTGGGTTGCTATTCTACGGAGCAGGCATTTGCTATGCCACTTCCCAATCTGTCTTTTTCTTGTTTTCTTTGCTTGATAAAGCACAGAAAAAAAAAAAAGGCAGTTCAAATATAGTGAATAATACACACTATTAATTCTAATAGTCATTGAACTAGTCCTAATTTCCCTTCCTTTGATTCTTCCCTCTTCCCAGGGCACCAAGGTTCTTCAAATGTTTATGTGGTATTTGAATCCACGTCAGGTCTTTGATCTCTCCCAGGAGGGGCCAAGAGATGCGTAAGTTATCAAACCTTCATCGCTGCACACTCTGGGTTTTTTTCTGATGAGGAAAGAATAAAAAGGTCTAGCTTGCCTAGATTAGTAGCCCATGTGGAAGGTTTACATATCCAGGTTTTGGCAGCAAGAGGGAGGGCTGCGGTGGTGGCTTTTGTGAGAAAAGATCGGGATCTGCCCCTGTGTCAGACACAGTCAGGTCCAGGAGGATTCAAGACAGACTTGCTTCTAATCCCAATGTCTGACTCTTCCCTGGTGGATGGGAATTACAGTGGGGTAAGGCTGCCTCCAGATTACCATATATGACGTCACTATGCAATTATCTCTGCTTGCTGAGTAACTAACTCAGTTGAAGTGTGTGCCTCTTCCAAGGGAGAGAGAACCCATCTTTAAAGGGCTGGTTAATGCTGCCAAGGGTTAAGAAACCATACTTCTGTGGTATTTGAGATGGGGATACTTGCTCTGCTCAACCATCTGTTCAGCACTACTTTGGCAATTTAGGCAGCACAAAAAGATAGCAATATGTAAAATAAAATATTTACCTGTACAAGATCAGTCCAAGTGTTTCCTACTCAAGGCAACCAAGGTTTCTTTATTCCTGCAGAAGCATCTCCACTGTTGTTCTCTCATGATGTTTAGAAGCTTTAAGGTAGACATACGTTTTTCAGAGCTTTGTAATGAGGTTAAAGGAGGATTATGTCCTTTGGTCCCTCAGCTCTCTACACATGAATGCACCTGCTCAATTACAAGATAGTTAATTATGCCTTTCTTTGATGTAACTGAAGGAGCGGAACTTCAATGGGTGCTTTTATTTTTTTTGTCTCTCCTGTTGATATCTTAAATCAGATATCCAGGGAAGGAAGTCTTAGATGTTCTTGCCTTCTGTAGTTTTAAAATATAGTTACCAATCAAATCACGATGACAAACATTAAATTTTGTTTAAAAATCTTGATGTTTAAATTTGTTTGCTTTAGGGTAAGAGAAAAAAAGAAAGATTATCCTCTTCAGAGAATGTGAGAATCTGGCCTTCCAGATTTAGCATGAGAATGTGCTAAACTGATCAAACACTTGTCAGGAGGTGCTGCCTAATGTGAAGGAAGGTCCTGTATCACGTCCTAGTGGTTTTGCATGTTTGTGTGTGAAGACATGAAGTGAGCCACAGGGCTCAGATTGGGTTGAGGCTGATGTTACTGGTGGCTGCCAGGGCCAAAGCCTCCCCACTGCTGAGTGTTTTGGCAACACTGAGATTGATTGATTGATTTTGAATTTTTCCACCTCCACTCACATCCTTAGTAATGAATATTTGGAGTGCATTAAGTGGTGCTTACACTGTCACTCATCAAAATGCAAAAAAAGTGTCCTCATTATTGTTCTGACTTTTTATCCCCTCCCTTTTTTTCCTGGCCAGGCTGGAGCTGTACAGAAAAGTGCCAAATCTGAGGATCCTGGCCTGTGGTGGGGATGGGACGGTAGGTGACCAGCACCTGGCAGCCCTGTGGTCTTTGGCCAAGTGATTAATTCCTCACAGTGATGGGTTTCCCACCTCACAACATCTGCAGAGCCAGTAAACATACCTTACACTTGTAAAATCTAATATTTATTTTTCAATTTTATTTGTGGCCTGGCCTATGGAGATATGGGGTCAGATCCTAGTGTCCAAAGTACTTTTTCCTTTATGCATAATGGTTTGGTACAGCTGGTCTCCACTTACCCTCAGATGGATCTGAGGGTCAAGCAGGTTAAGTCAGGAACTGGGAGCCATTCTTGTCCTTCCTGCTCTTGTCTTCGTAATGTCTGAGTACAGTTAAATGGTGTCTTCTCTGTGCCTAAAGAAAGTTAGTTTCCCCATTTTCTTTACAAAGCATCTTTCAAGAAAGACATTGCATGGGTCATACAACTAGCTTGAGATCTGGCAGATTCAGGTTCAGTATTTTAGTTTGCAACAAAATTTCTGTGTTGTTGGAGGAGTGAATAAGGTCAGATCTTTGAAGAACTTGGGCACCTTCAGTTGGAGACAGACTGAACAGTTCAGGGTCCGGAGGCCATGAGTGATAATGGAGTTATTACAACTGCATTACCCTTTCCAGTACTTAGGAATAAGTTTCAGTCTGTGTGACTGAGTGCATAAATACAGTTGAAAAACCAACGTTTAATCTTCAGTAGACTCAATTCCCCAACATGCATTTGATAGTAATTTTAAGAGTAAGTATGGTAAGGAAATGTCATTATGACTTTGAAGATGCAATAGTCGGACAGAATAGATGTATGTAGATGTTTAGGTCATGAAGAGGTGGTTGGTTTATTTTGTAGTGATCTGAAACTCCACTCTTAGCTCATCTCTGCTTGAATTTCTGAGGGAATTTTTTATTCAGCTTCTATGGGTTCCTTTAAAATCCCAGCAGTAGGTTTATTAATATCAATGCTTCCTCTGCAAGAGTGAAGAAAAAAAAAAGTGATAAGACAACTGTCTTGCTAGTACCTGTTAAAATAAGACATTACTGGATTATGAACTTTCCTTAAGAAATGTGCAAGGCATTGCTTTAGCAGGAGACATAAACTGCAAAAAAAAAGTGATTCAATCTGTTGTTGGAATTCTTTCTTTTCCATCTCAGGAAGTCAATGTGTTCATAGGGGAAAAAAAAAATCATCATAAAAGTATTAAAAGAGAAAAGAATGCAACTACATTGTCGGACCATCCTTTGTTTCCCCTTTGCTGAACAGTGCAAGCGAGAGGTGGCAGCACCTTCTCATTAGTATGAGCAGCACTTCACTACTATCTTTGCTGCTCCTCAGTTTGAAGCAAATTAATATCTCGTTATTCCCAAAGCCATTACATTTAGAAATGAAAGATCTGGCTCAAATGGACTTAATGAATATGCAATGAGACCAGATGTTGCCTCGCATTATTGAGGTGAATCAGAACTTATTGTAACTTTTGAAACATCACTGCTTGCTGTTACTTGCAGGGCAGAAGTGGAAAGCTTCATTTTCAAAGCTGCCAGGAGTTTTCTGTTTACAGGGAAATGATAGTCTGCATCATCCTTGATTGTGCAAGTAACATACAAGGTTTAGAAGTGACCTCAAGTTAAATAGCAATGTTGTACTTGCAGATTAGTAATTTGAAGTTTCTGTTTATCGGTTAAAAACATGTACAAAAGTGGTAGGTATTGAAACGTTGAGTAATGTAATGTAGCAGTGGGAGACAGAGGTGTAGATGTGTGGATTAAGTCAGTGGTAATGAAAAAGGACCTTTAAGATTTCCTGGTCCCACTGAAGTTATTTGGACTGTTTATTCTGCCTGCTGTTAACAAGGCTTGAAGGATAGATATTTTGAAAGACAGAGAATTACTTACCTCTGAAAATCCTTCTAAAATACCTAAGTAGGTTTGGTGATATCCAAGGACATCAGAGCTGTAAGTGCTTGAGATGGCTGTTGTCAGCCAATGAACTCAAATATGGGATCACATCCCAGATGAATGCTTTAATAATTGGACATTTGGTTATGATAAATAGCTGTCTGATAAATGCCATTTGTGCAAAATTAAATTTATCTGTTAAGAGACCTGAAGAAAGAAGCACCCCAGAATACTGAACAGCGTGGTGGTTGCTGTATTTATCAGGCCACTCTCTCTGCAGTCCTTCAAATTCCAGCTATTGTTCCTGATGCCCATGTTATGTTGTGTGTTTTTCATGAAGCTCCAGTTTTAAGAATTTATTTCAAACCACAGTAATATTATTTGAGGCAAGAAAAATTCTGGCCAGCTGCAGTCAGGATTTCTGGTTTTTGTCTCACATTTCCAGTAGAAGCTGCATCTTTCAAAAGTGTGAGAGGAAAAAAAAATCTTTTGTCTGTTTTTTATTAATGCTTTATTTAAAAATGCAGCACAGGTTCTTCACAAATTTTTTTTTTTTTTTTTAAGTGAGAAATAGTTTAAGAAAGAGTCCTTTGTTTTGTAGCAAGATTTTCAGTCATAAGAAGTTTGATAGCATCTTTAGCAACAATTCTCTCTCCTCCTTGGAAATTACCATTTAATGAAATCAGAATAGTTTATAGTTCTTACTGGATAGATTTCTATTTGAAGATTTTTTGTAGTCCAGAATAAAGACAGGAGAGAGAAATAGCTCCCTAAAATAACTAACAGCTTAGAATACAAAAGAGACAGTTTCATTATTCCAAATCCAAAGCCTTCAACCCTAAGCATTAAAGTCTGTCTTTTATTCTAGTCTTCTAGTCTTTTACTTGATATATATGTTTGTATCTCTCTATATTTTATATATATATATTTATAATGCTTTGTACTGAGTGAAATAATTCAGCACTAAGGTCTGTTGTCTGGGAAATGGGAGACATGGGCAAGTTCACACTGGATATGACAAGTTCTCAGACATCATGCTGTTTTAATGTGTGTCTCACATTTTCTTTCATAACTGTTGTCAAAGGTTTAGGTTCTTTTGGTGTAATGGTAATTTAAAAGAAATTATCTGAAATTCTCCATCATTATTCTTCATTCATTTTGCATTTCTTTTACTTGATCTTCACTGTGAAGAGGAATATGATATGATCAAAATATGCCTTTTTCCTTTTAATCTTCCTGACTAACAGTTGCCTGCATTTCCCTTTTTATAGGTGGGCTGGATCCTCTCCATCCTTGATGAGCTGCAACTCAGCCCCCCTCCTCCTGTGGCTGTCCTTCCGCTTGGCACTGGGAATGATCTTGCCCGCACCCTCAACTGGGGGGGGGTAAGGACTGACTATGGTACCCTTACATGGGCATTCTCAACTTGCTGCTCAGATTTAGTTGTGTGTGGTGGGCCTTCCTTTGGGCTAAAACAGCAAGCAGGGCTGTGTGCAAGGTCTGCTTCACTTAGGCATAATGATTTATTTCACTTTCCAGTCTGGTGTTTTTAATTACTGATGATGTAGTTGTAATAAAAGTGTACTTAGATGTATCTGGTATTTCAGGCCGAGTAATGAGGATGATATGCAGGCTTCTAATTTAAGCATAGTTTAAACTTGATTTCTGTTTGTTTATCCTTGACTACAGCACTGGAGTTATTCCAGGCAACACAAATATACTTTGACTTACTCTCCTTATGGCCTTACTTTGCCTGCCCTAGATTTGTGTTCCTCAGTAACAGCTTTTTTATTGATATATCAAAATTTAGCAAGGGTCTTTGGAATATTTCATCTGGAGTTTTAAGCCTGTGTGAAAGGGGGGAGCTCTGCGAGGTGATTGGTGAGTGTCTTGATTTGTTTTCACCATCTGTGGCTGATACTCTGGTCACATTCTGCTGTCAGGGTTACACAGATGAGCCAGTGTCAAAGATCCTCTGCCATGTAGAAGATGGGACCATTGTCCAGCTGGACCGCTGGAATCTTCAGGTTGAGCGCAACCCTGATTTGCCCCAGGATGAGCTGGAGGATGGAGCACGTAAGGTGAGAGCCTACTTTTTCCATGGAAACTGTAGGATGCTTGTGAACACCTTTGGCTTACACTGTAAGCTGCATGTGTGGGGAGTTATAAACCTTTTTTTTTTTTTCTTCTATTTACATTTCTTCCTTTGTCTCTTTCCATGTCAGTGATTCCAGAGTTGTGTGAAATGTAGTGCATTTATTTGTTGTTTGCAACTCCCTGGCACTGAACATTTATGTCAAGTACTAAATCCTGGAAAAAAAGCCCTAGCATTTTTTCTAAAAGGTCATTGTTGTTTTTCTCTAGTTGCAGGAGAAGCAACAGTGTGATTACCATCCATTCCCAAATTAAACGAAACTTAAAACATGATGTAAAATTTTATTCCTTAGGATTTTGCTAATGGTTACCAGCTGTTTCCTATTTTACAACAAGGTGTAATGTAGTTTTGTATTTAAATTCTTTGTGTGTGGGTCTCCATTTAATCTCCATTAGTGTATCTTGATAGTTGAAGACTGAGAAAATTTTTGTCAGGGAATCACATAGTAATAATGTCATTTGAATGGAGAAGTTGAAAGTGCTACATTAATTAAAAAAAAAAAACAACGCTGATTCTGTGAACCCTTTTCTTCTTCTTAGTTATAATTTCCAGCTTGTCTGTTGGATGGTACTGTTGCCTCTTCAGGGCGGTCCCGTAGTGTAAAGGAGAGAACTCTGGACTCTGAATCCCAGGGACCTGAGTTCGAGTCTCAGTGGGGACCATCCCCTGGCAGTTCAATGCCTCCCTGCCATCCCATCCCGTCAGATCTCAGATGCTGAGCAGGGTCAGCCTTGGTTAGTACCACCGGGTGCTGTGACAGTCCTGAGGACTTCATTGTCACTGTCCAAGCTCACTCGGCCGTGGCAAATGGACCTTAGGACTTAAATGGTGGGGCCAGTTCTGCACACGCTGTGCCTCACCTAAAAAATCCACTGCACAGGCTGGAAGGGCACACCCACGTGGGGAGAGCCCTTCCCAAATCTTCATTTGCAAAACCTGGCCAGACATATGCATACTGTTGCCACTTTACAGCCCTGCTGGGTGTGTGTAACAATGAAGAGGCCAGATGTGTGTTCCCTGCCTCGTGCATCCTCAACAGAATTAGAGCATCTTCTCTGGGGCTTGCATTGTTCCTGATTATATGTGAAGTGAGAAGAACACAGCTTGAGTTTCATTTGCCATGCTGAGCTTGAAGAGCCAGCAATTATGAAAACCTTTGTGTTGGTGACATGTTAAGTGGAGCAGCCTTATGGGAAATCTCAATGACAACTTTGATGTGTTTACAAAGATACATATATGATCATAAAGTAGTGTAGACCTGTTTATGTTCTTTGGGTTCTTGTGTCTGATCATCTTCCAGAAGTCATTACTAACATTCAGAGAAACATTCTGCTTACGTTTCCCCGACCTGTCCTACTTTCTTTTTAGTAGGATTTCATGACATGGCAGGTTTAAAGTACTTGAACCCTGGTGTGTCAAGAAATATTCCATTCACACTATTTTTACATCTCTTTTTATTATATAATTACAGCTTCCCCTCAATGTCTTCAATAATTACTTCAGTCTTGGATTTGATGCACATGTTACGCTGGAGTTCCATGAATCTAGAGGTAATAGGAACTTTTATTTCCTTAGCCTTGTGGATGGGCAGTTATTTTATGAATTAGAAACTGAGTTGATTTCGCATCCTGTTCTTATAATTCAGAAGGAAAGCTGGAGCACAAAAACACAAGATACAATCACTTTCTTTCTTCTTGTATGTATCATGAGTTTCCAAGAGATCTTGTGATTAAAAAAACTGAAAGAGGTGCAGGGAAAGGGATAAAAGGGAAGCTTTTCAAAGTTTTAGGTCTTGTAAAGGAGATAGCAAGTACAGAAATAAAGGAAGTTAATGATGATGCAGAAGTGTCAGAATAAGAGAAAGAAAATTATTTCAGTTGCAAGTTTGGAGATGGAGAGCGGAGAAGAGTTACAAGACTGGAAGTAGTAGGAGGATAATTGTGTTCTCAGACTGGAGAACTGTTGTCTATGGATGAGTACAGCACAGTGTCATGGGACTTGGTACAGACCCAGAGGGTCCCTATCCAAATTAAGGGTTTTAATGTCCATAGGACTATCAGGAATTTGAGCAGTTGTAGCACCTTGTCTGTCACAGTGCCAGTGGCAGTTTTACCATCCCACTTAGATTGAAATGTGGCTTAACGTGTGGGTTTTGGACTTACATGAACTGCTCTATTTATATGGTTTAGGCAGGAGTGCTTATAAAAGTAAACCTTGTTCAGTTGTCTGTGTTCAGCTTTTGGTCATTCCAGCTTCATGTGCAGGTATTTTTTCTGAAACACAGCCTCTCTTGTCTTCACTGTCATACTTATCAGTGTGTCATTTCAAGATGAGAAGACAGCACTGCTCTAGTGCCAGGCTAAGTAAAGAGCAGGATACATGATGGAATGAGCTAATGCATATTTTATAATGTTTAAGACTACTTCAAGCTTTACGAATAATAATGAGGGGCCACAAAAGGGCAGAGGAATGAAATGATGACAGCTGTATGCATTTTTTTATATGAGTGCCTATCACTATGCATTGCTAATGTGACTGAATATACAGTATAGATTAGATGCATGGCTGCTTTTTCATTTAATGGAGGCATTATTTAATAATGAAGTTATGGAGCCCTATAAAGAATGAATGTTATTCCAGACATGCCACTGTTTTAAAAATTTACATGGATGAAAAAGTACTTGGCAGACCAGGCTGTGTCTCTGAGTATGTGTGGCTAGGAGAGCTTTTTGTAGCACAAGTCTTTACCATTTGTGTCTTCCTTATCTTCTCAAATACTAAAATATACAAAGTGAATCCTATGTATTTTGGGAGAGAAATGCTTATAGCCTTGGAGGTGTTGCTGGTGTGTGTGTTATATTGTTTTTCATGTGGAATTGGGGTTGCTCTGCCTGGAGAAGAGAAGGTTCTTCAGAGACCTTATTGCAGCCTTTCAATACTTGAGGAAGGCTTATAAGAATGCTGGGGCCAGATTTTTATCAGAGCCTGTTGCAGTAGGACAAGGGGTAATGGTTTTGAATAAAAAAAAAAAAGTAAATTTAGACTAGATATAAGGAGGAAGTTTTTAACAATGATGATGGTAAAGCACTGGTTGCCCAGAGAGGTGATGGATGCCCCAGCCCTGGAAACATTCAATGTCAGGTTGAATGAGGATGCAAGATGTCCTTGCTCATTGCAGGGGGATTGGACTAGGCATGCTTCAAAGTTCCCTTTCAACCCAAAGCGTTCTATGGCTTTGTGAAATAAGCAGTGCAAAGCAAATTTCGATCTCATTTGCAGTTGATGACTACCCAGAGAAAGTCGTAGCGAAAGTAGCAAAATGTAAAGGACTTTAAGGGTGTAGCACTTGGGCTATTGAGCTAAGTGGCTGTGTGCAGTTGCTTACCTCGAGCTATTGTAATCACACGTAGCATTAAAACAAATGAATGCAATGCCTGCAAATCAAAATGAGATAAATTGATATGAACTCTCAGCCTAGCAGGGCACTTTATGCCATAGAGATTGGTCAGCTGTTATATTTACAGTAAGCAGTGATTGCGATGCCTCAGAAGAACCTGTACATGAATGTGGCCTTTTGCATGGCAATTTTACACTTTTCTTGTGACTATTCAGGCTGAGACTTGAGAATTGGATCCAAACCTCATGCACTTAGCTCTGCTTCTTCAGGGAGTTCTGGGTAATGACTCTATCGCTGTCCTTATGCTTTGGTAGAGCATGGAAGATGCAATTTAGCCCTCCTAACATGCTGTCTGATCCTTTAGCTCTGCAGCACTGTTCATTTGGAGGAAAGCCCCCCCCCCACTGCCCACACACAGAGTCTAACATATTCGATTCTCTACTTCCTTGGTGGTTTGAGAAGGGTGAGGATGGAGTGAGCCTTGGATATGCAGTCAGTAATTTACTTCTACAATCAAAGTTGCACTCTAAATCAACTTCAGGTTGTATTCCACACTACATAAAGAGTCCTTCCTCCCTACCCATGCTCATTTGCGATGTCAGAAATAGGAGCAGTACCTTGAGGGACTGCTGAGTTGCTGACCTCAGAAAGGCTCCTTTTCTGTTTTAAACTGTTGCTTTGATTATGGTGAGCATTTGTCATAAGATCCATGTAAGATCCAGTACTCTGGTGGTTGCTGTACAGAGCCATCATGGATAGTCGGATCAGGGAATGTGCACAGCAGGCACTAAGCCTTCAGAAACCTTCTGCTGCTTAGCATGGTGTGTTGAGAATTTCTGCAAAGAGATATCAGCTCAATAAATGAGATAAGATTTACTTACGCAGCTAAATTAATTCTTTGAAGTAGAAGTGGCCCTGACTGAATTTGTCTCACCTGTGACACAACAAAAGAATGCTACAGTAACTGAGCAAGCAATCAAATCAGAAACCTCAAGCACCTCTTTCTTACAAAATGGAACCTTATATCGTGGAATTGAGTGAATTCAAAGATAACTAGAAGTATTGTTTTAAGTGATAATTTGAGAAGTAATTTGGATATGTTCACACCAGTGTGATGCTTTAGCCAGGAGGACAGTCTTGGTAGTTTGATGTTTTCACTAGAGAATCACTGAGCAAGGGTGAGTAGTTTGTACTAACACTGAATGCAGTGGCTGAAGGTCTGCTTCTGAAAGCTCTGGATGACACAGACTAGGAAAGCAGTTCCCAGGAAAGGTGGCCCAAGAATAACCTTTGCTCAGGGAAACATGCCTTATATTGGGAGATTAAAGGAACTCCATTTAACTTATTTCAAAGAAGGTTAAGAGGTGATTTAATCACTGCCTGTAAGTATTTACTCAAAGAGAAGATATCTGATAGTTCAAGGCTCTTTAATCTGACAGAGAAGTGTAACAAGATTTAGCAGTTAGCAGTTGAAGACTGAAAATTTCTAGATAGGAACCCCCCACAATTACTTTAACAGTGAGAATAATTAACCATTAGATGTGCATTACTATTAGACTTAAAATTCTCCATTACTTGGAATCTAATCAAAATGAAATGGTTTTCTAAATAGGTTTTAGAATAACCACTTTGTTGTTTTGGGTTTTTTTTTCCCCTTGCTGCAGGAGTATTTGGGTAGAAATGTCTGTTCCTCGATAGCTCTTTAACATATCTGAATTTAAGTGTCTGTTTCTTCTTGTAATTAACTACTGCTTTACTCCTGCTTCAAAACATGGATTACTGTTTCATAAATTTCAAATAATTCCTAGAAATTGTTTCTGCACTGCTAGAAACAGAAGTCTCAAAATGTTCTGAGGGATCATAAGATGAATAGTCTGAGAGGTGTTAAATTAACTGATTGAATTCTTGTTACCTCTTTGCTCATGTTTCCATCTATTTTCACTCTCTACAGGAAAGGAGGAGAATTCAATATCAATGTTTGAAATCTGCTAGCAGATAAACCCACAGATGGAAGACACTCATGCAGGAAAAATATATCTATGTTAATATTTTCACTGAGTGATATGTGCTAAAAGCACTATAGCGCTAGCAGGGAATGTGGAGATATAATGAAGTTTACTTGTGTTATTAGGGTGTTCATATTTTTCTTTTTTATCGTTTCACAGAAGCAAACCCAGAGAAATTCAACAGCCGATTTAGAAATAAAATGTTTTATGCAGGGGTAAGTTGTGGTTTGTCTTAAAGAATGATGCTAACTTAGTTGCTTGAATGTTTTCTTATGCATTTTCCCCCTCACTTTCTCACATCAGGAGCTCATGCCAGCTCATTTTGCCCATTGTAATTTCAAGTGCACACATACTGTTTCTAGTAGTGCCACACACAGGTAGGTGTCTGTCAAAAAGTGCCTGAAGTACAGTTGTTATTCAGAGCTGAGCAGGTGAGAGAAATGCCACTCCTTTGGACACACTACTGGTCATATCTTGGTCCCCCTGCTTCTGGCTCATAAGCTTCCCAAGGAACTGCTCCACTTCTTTCAGGGTTGGGGAAGTACATGGATATTGACTTTCCTAGAGGAATTATTGGAGTTTGGGACTGTATCTTTTTAGCTTTGAGGAGCAATCCTGGATGTAGGGTCTTGGGGAGTGGAGGACAGATAGGTATCTGGAGTGACTAATTTTCTTGTGGGAATATGCAAAGAAAATTACCCACTTTATTCTAAAGTTTTTAAGAGAGAAATACTAGTTTGTTATGGAATGACATATAATGTCTTGCTGGATGTTGGCTTCCACTGTGCCAGTGTGCCTAAAACATGGAAACAAGTATGGGAGCAAGAATTTGTACTTAAATCCTTGGGTGCCCAAGGACTTTTTTCAGTTACTCTCTCAAAAGGAGATCATCATAATTAAAAAAACCAAACAAACAAACAAAACAACAAACAAAACATCATCTTCTATGAGAATAAGTTTGACAAAAGAATGTCATTTTGGTAATTAGCTCTGTGGTGGGATAAGAAACAAGGAGGGAAAAGAAAAGTGCTCATGACAATTTCTGTATTTATTTCTGTTGCAGGCAGCCTTTACAGACTTTCTGCAAAGAAGCTCAAGAGATTTATCCAAGCATGTTAAAGTTGTGGTAAGTATAAAAAAATTGTAGTGTCATAGTATGGTGGGAAGGGGGTGGGTGTGGGAGGTTGGAGAGAGAGTGAGGTGAGAGTTTAATGGCTCTGTTACTTTTCAGTTTTGAGCATGACATTTGCAACACATTCCAAGGAAAGTCTTGGGAAAGTTGTTACAAAGCAGCAACACTTCTCTTGTCTGTGGCTCCATTCAGCAATTTCTCTGTGCTCTGTCACTTTGGCTTTGTAGTGTGATGGTACAGACCTGACTCCAAAGATCCAGGAGCTGAAGTTCCAGTGTATAGTGTTTTTAAACATACCCAGGTAAGCTCGAGATATAATAATTTTTAAAATAGACCTACCATTTTTCCTAGACTGAATGAATGAGCAACATAGAATGGCATCAGAGTGCAGCAAAACATCCTTCAAAAAGTTGAATATCCTGATAGAGTAGAAATGTTTGACAAACTCACTTTGAAAACTTGTGTACCTAACCTGCAAACAAGATAGTAAAGAAGGACACAAATGCCTAGTCTTTTGCTTAATTAGAATCCAAGTGTGAAAGAAAGGAAAAAGGAAGAAGGGGACAGAAATGGAGGGAAGGATCCATATTTTTCCAATAAAGGAACACCTAACTGTTGAAAAAAGTGCTGTTTTTTAACATATTACAATGTGTCAAATAGTAAGAATATAGCTGTACTCTTAAAAGTTGTTGATCTCCTGATTTCTAAAACAGTAGTCTCCAAACTTATTTGGTTATGTGTCCCTATCAGTAAAAATCCTTTGAGCACTGCTCCAATATATGTGTATTTGTTTATAAATTATATACACATACCACTCTACTAATATTACATACAATATAAAACAAATACAAACAATAACTTAAGAAAGGATGTCATAAAAATGAAGCAAACACTTTAATGTTTGTTTTCTTATTTACTAAAAGTCAAAGCAGTTTTTTTCTTCACACACTAATTGTCTTGTCAGTTGTGGATTTTCCTTGCATACACCCTGTGGTGTGTGCACTCCTCTTTGGAGACCACTGCTTTAGACAACCTAGCCTTTGCTCCACATGCAGTCCCAAGCCCTTGATCTTTTGAGTCCTGCACTGCCCTCACTGCAAGCTTCTACTTGGTGTCACCTCTCCAGAATTCCCCCTTCTATCACTCTTAGGTCACTTGTGCATCCATTCTTTAATGGTAGAAAAGACAGATGCCACAGCTGTATCTGGTTCTGCTTCTTATTACTCCCTGCCTCCTCAAGCTGTGCAATATTTGGCATTCCTTGTGCTGCCTGTCTAGTATAGGGGCAAAACAGCTTTGTGGCTCAACAGGTCCCTTGCACAGGAATCAAAGCAAATAGGGAGAACAAAATACTGCTACTCTGTTACACATTTCCTGGTGTTTCCCCATTTTCCTCTCACAGAGGCACCAGATAAAGATTATGGTGGATGCCTCTGTGGATGTTGTATCAGCTTGGAAACGAGCTGAACAGGCTAATAGGCTGCTAGTCAGGACCCCCAGTGAAAACTGCTTTCTCAAACTTGCTTTCCAAACTTCTTTCTGTAGGTATTGTGCTGGCACAATGCCCTGGGGAAACCCTGGAGATCACAGAGACTTTGAGCCTCAGCGCCATGATGATGGCTACATTGAGGTCATTGGGTTCACCATGGCCTCGCTGGTGAGTACATGGCAGGTGCTTCCCTTCCCCCAGGGGCTGCCACACTCGCTCAACTCTGAGGGCAACACGGCACAGTGCAAAGGTGTCCTTGTTACTGGAGACAAAGCGTGTTTCCACATAAGTCAGCTAAGGCCAAAGCCTGCTCTGCTGTTAAAAGACAGAGGCATATTGCAGTTTTCTAAAAGACATGTTATTTAATAATGAAAATGTATTCTTTGCAGGATATAGCTAATTTGCATGCACAATGCTCCCAGGTTAAATGGCAAGATTATTACAGTAAGAACACTGTAATAAGAACAGCATGCAGACAAGATTTTACTGTGGGAATGTTCTATGATGAAATAAATACTGCTTTTTCTTTTTTTCTTTGTATAACAGGCTACTTGAAATAATTATAAAACATTATATAAAGTTATATACCCATACAGTTTCCAAATACCCACTAAAAGTCTTGTGAAACTTCAGTAGTAGCTGTGGAAAACATTAATATTTCTGACATGAATATTATCTCTCCTTTTTGTTCTGCTAGGGAAAGGAAATAACAGCCAACAACTTTGCCAGTGTACTTTCTGTTAATGCTGTTCTTAAAGTGAACTAAAACTTAGTTAGCATAAAAGCAATCTCACTGTCAATACCCTGATGTTCTGCTTATCACTATGGTCAAACCCAATGACAGTGCCTTCAGAGCTGAGTAAATGCAGTAGGTAGTTGGTAGTGATCCCTGTTCTAGCATTAATCTACCTAAGGCACTGCAGCTTGAACTTATTGTGGCCAAGAAAAGGCCCATATCTGGGCTTCCTGGTAGGTTTTTATAGATCTCACTGAAGTCCACACCCTTAGGCCTTTATTGCTGCTATGGCTTGTGTGAACTAGGTTGAAATTAAAATGGATAAGCCTGTTTTCACTAAACTCACACACTTCTTTGTTGTGTGATGTGCTCTCAGTGCATATCACTGTCAGTGAATACATATGATAATGGTGTTTGTTTCCTCAAAGAGAAATTCAGGTAAATCTAATCTTCAAAGTAAGCAAAAGTAAAAGACAGTCTTGCTCAACAATCATTTCTTTAAAAGTCTGTCTGGGTTAAGTATTCTTTTTTGGCCTTTGTTTTTTTGATGGGTCTAGTGGATTAGGAAAATAACCTACAAGTAAGAAAAATTTTATTTTTTAGCCTTGTAGATCCTGTGGAATAAACATGAAGAATTTAGGGCATTTTTTTTTTTAAATGCTGTCAAAATTCCATTTAACATGTACCAATTGGCAGTTTTCAGAGTTTTGGGATTTGCTACTATTGTGGTTTTAGTCAATTGAAGTGATTAGAGTGATCTCAAAAGCTTCAGCTGGGCCTGAATTTAAGAAGTAGGACCCTTTGAGCTGCTATTTCTCTTTAGAGGAAGCCTAGTTCAGAACTGTCCACTCTTCTACTTTGGTTGTGATGCTGAGATACCACTGTAACCCTAGACTGTATTGTTATAACCCTAGCCTGTTCTGTATGTCTCTCAGATATGCTTGCTGATACCTAAGAAGGTCTGTGAAAACAAGGGAGAGATCTGCTTTATAAGAAGTATTATATTATTGACCATAATGTCAGTTGATCCATAATATTAAGTGTACATGGCAGGATTAAGGTCTTGTGTTTAGGCTGTTCTGTGTTAGTTCTGCATTAATATTTTTTTCTGCATCTGATAGATGAGAATAAATAGTTGCATAATAGTCAAACTCATTAAAAAAATACATTTCTGCCCAAACGTTTCTGTCCAGAACTTGAAGGATCTGAGCACTGTCTTCCTTGCTATTTCTTTGAAAGGAATTCTTAAAACTGATTTTTAATTATTTCCAACAAGGTCCTTTTGCTTGTTCTTTTCAGCCTGTCTAATGTTGAGGTTGACAAGCTGTGTAAGCTTTCATAATAAGGATTTTAAATTGATCTAATTCATATTAAGGACTATTCTGTTCAGGAAGGGAAAATAAGTTTTCTGTCTCGCAGATGTATCTAATTAGGGTTGTTGTTCTAAAGAGCAAATAATTATTAGCATTACTGTTAGTGTAAAAACAAACCAACCAAAACAAATTGAAATCTGAAAGACTGAACACAAGTATTCATTTGTGCACGCATGTGTGTGAATATATAGGTGGTAAGACATGCAAAGCATGTGCTTAGATATCTGCGTGTTACCCACCATTTTTCTTCATGAAATTTTAAGCACTGCTTTGCAATTTTTGGGTGAATCATTGTGCTCTTTTAGCATGCCTTAGGCATGGAGGGCTGTGTAATAGATGCTATCATCAAAACTGCATTTTGGATTTGTTAACTGCTTGGGATTTGTTTGTTTGTTTGTTTTTCCCAGGCTGCTCTCCAGGTGGGGGGTCATGGAGAGAGGTTGCACCAGTGCCGCGAGGTGACACTTTTAACATACAAGTCTATCCCCATGCAAGTGGATGGAGAACCGTGTCGATTGGCTCCCTCGCTCATTCGGATCTCCTTAAGGAACCAAGCCAACATGGTGCAGAAGAGCAAGAGGAGAACATCTATGCCTTTGCTGAATGAGTGAGTTGGATATGTGCATGTCCTACTGGCAGGAAGCCTGTTTAGGGGAGCATATTCGGTGATGGATTTTGCATGTACTGGACTTGCAGCGCATTTAAATAATAAATAAAAATCACATTTTCTGAACTTCCTTTTCACTGTATTGTAAATACTTACTTGACTTTCTTTTACTCTTTATCTTCTGGGTTACCTTCTGTCTTGCTTTTAGACTGATGCTGTCTCTTTCTGTTATTTCTTTAGAGAGGTTTGTGCAGGCTCAGCAGTGTGCCTCTTGGCTTCTGACAGTTCTGCATATGTATGCCATTGCTCTTGAAGTTATTTTGATTTATTTTCTCAACTTTATTGATCTGCTTTTTAAGCTGCATTGGAGACCCTGTAAGAAATTGCCACAATCAAGAATTACTCAGGACATTTTGCAGTCTCTTGTAGGAGCATGCTGCCTGGCACAGTTTATGGAGAACGACCTGAAGGTCCAAAAAGGACTGTTTGTACTTTGTAGGAAACTCTCCTTCAGTGCAGAAACTGAAATGAAAAATGACTATTTTAAAGATGAATAGAGAAAGGTTAAGGAAACAGGAAACTAGGAATGTGTGAAGAGGAAAACTCAAGACTAACAATCCTTTTGATGATTAAACTTTATTTACAAGCACTGCAGAGATATTCTTAATACAAGAAACCTAAATATTCAAATTTTGGCCTATGAAGATGGCCATCCAATAAAATAATTTAGATTATTTTGTAGAGGTTATTATTGTACTTCTTGTATAGGTCTTTATTGCTGCTAAAATGAGTGACATTATAAATGCCTTTGCTGTTTTTCATCAAGTATTCTAGAAGTGAAGCAAATCAGTCTGTTCTGTATGCAAAGAAACTGAGCTAAAGACCTAAAATTTTTGAGGATCTGCATTTAGTTTGAACGCCCATGCAGTGAGGGTTTAATTTTTCTGGGGAGGTGGGTATGGAATTTTGCTGTTGCAAGTTTTATGAAGAGATGAAATACCTTTCACTTGACAACTCATATAACTGGGAAAAAAAGAGAAGGCCTTAGGCACTCCTTTTCCCTTCAGGTATCTTAAAAGTAGCCTCTTATTTAGCTGTATATTTAGTGGAAGGTACTGCCTTACCTCAAACTTTGGCTCCTGTCCTGTAGAGTTTTTGTCATCTCCTTGTCAATCTTAACATGTAATCAAACCTCCCTGATTGCTTTCAACATGTTCCTGTTTTACTTATCACGCTGCTCTCTTACTAAGACTAATGCTTTAGGTTTCTGTAGGAGCCCATCTCTCTAATGTGCAATTTCTATTTGCCTGGAAGATACATAAGGTGTACTCATCTTTCTTGGGAACAGCAGAATCTTGCCTGTGGGCAGCAGTGCCCAATTTCACCCAACCACCACTCCGCAGTCATTTGTGAAAAGTAGAATTGAGCAAAGGGGCAATCCTGGGGCATCTTTTTCTGCCCTAAGGGAGACTAATGCAAATACAGAAAGAAAATTTCTGGTAATTTGAGCTGATAATTAGCACAGTTAGGTTTGGATTTTGAGATCTGCATTTCAACTGGTTTGTAGTATTTGTCAGTTGTCAAGGGGATATTCTTTGTGGTTTAGCTTGATTTAAATGTACTACCATACACTAAATGACTGTCACAGTCCTTTGATTTGATTGAGGTATTTCTCTGCGTGTGTCTTGGGAAAATACACGTGATCTATCAGGACCTCTAGTCTCAGATGCACATATGAGAAATGGTGTGTGTATATATTTATAGCTATATCTATATATGTTTGTGTATATAGGTTTGTGTATATATTTTCCTCTCAAGTGTTGAAGGGGAAGGAGAGAGCAGTTGAATCTCCTGATGTGATAAAAGTAAATGGAATGCTGGATTAAAGTCTAGGTAGTGTATTAGTGTTGTAAGAAGTTCATACAATATGATGCTGACTTCCAGTATTGCACACGAGAGAAAATTTTCAATTAAATATGTTTATCTACTTTTCTTAACTTGATATCTGGGATATATTTTCTTGTTCCATTGAAATCTTCCAGAAAGCCTTATATTTGATTGAATATGATAGCTTGTTCTTTTTTGACTATCATTTGAATGTTAGATGTGTGAGATAAGTAAGTGGGTCTGGAACTATCCTTAATTATTAGACAGCTGTTCTTGAGCTTCTTGCCAGGAAAGCACTTTGAAAATCATCTTGGGTTGTAGCAGTGTGGTTGCTATTATTATCAGCTTTAATATTATTGATAGATAAGAAGAGCAGTGGGAATGCTCTTTGGAGTTTTAGCTAGTTTAATGTCATCAGTGGTAAAAAAGTTAACCCGAAGAAGTCTTGCACACTTTTTTTTTTTTTTTTTTTTTAATCCTGTTCTCTTTTGTTCTGGAGATTTGGAGGTTTTTCTCTTGCTGGCTAAGTTCTCATTCCTATTCTCCACTGCTGATCATGGCAGCATGTGAAAGAGACAAGATACAGCTTGGGTTTCTGTGATCAAGCCAAGAATGTGATTCTTGTGAGGAACAGGGAATGGGAAGAGAAACAGTGCTTCAATTTCTCTGGAAATAATTTTCTGATTAGAAATTTAGTTTAGTATAACTCCCCAGTAGTTTCAGTTAATAAACACTTTCTGAATCTCAAAACATGGTATTTTGTTTTCACTGACTTTTAGTCTAGGTTGAGGAAGAATGCCCTGTATAATGGAAGAGAAAGGAGAGAGAAGAGCTTATAGGTAAAACTTATTCCATACACTTGAGAGAAAGAAAGGGACCATTTCAGTATAAACATTAAAGGAAAGTTAATATTGGGAGTCATTATATGTAAAATGCACATTTCCCTAAGCTACGTGAGAGAAGAATGGAATCATACATTTGTCATTGTGGATACAAAATCATCAATAAGCGTATTTCTTTATCTTAAACAGTAACAAAAAGATGGTCCACCTTTGGAGGCAATTCCATCCATTCAGATCTCAACTTTGATCTTTGCATTTCTGGACCTGCTTTCAAAGTCTTGCCTAGAAGTTTATCAGTGCCTGTGGAAGAAATTCTGGGGGCCCTCATCTTTCTTGTATAGTCATGTGCTTAGTTTGTCATTGATCCTCCTTACCTGTGTCTTTGGAAGGCTTCTGTGTGACATGTAGCAGTGATTTTCTCCATTTGCATGTCTTCTGTTGCTCTTGGCTTTCTAGTGTGAACTCAGCTCTGCATGTCTCTTCATTCAACTTTTATGTGACACATTCCTTTTGTTTCTGTTTAAATGTTGTGTGTCTTTCTCTCTCTTTCTTCTTTTCGACTTCTCTGTCTGTCTCTCTGTCTGTCTCTTGCCTTTTTTCTTGTCTGTCCACACTGTGTGCTGTTTTTCTCCTGGCCACTCATTTCCTGCTGCCTTATAGTATCCATAAAGTGCAGTCTGCTGACCTGAGGAGAGTCTCGGCTCCCCCTGATTCCTTCACTGTGTGAGTATCTGGCTTTTTTCTACTTTACAAGTTCCACAGTTTTTTATTGTTACTCTGTGTCGTTCAACTGGGGGATGGGGCAGTAAAATCCAGGCAGAAATGGAAAGAGGGAACTCAGCTGGCAACATGACCGGCGCAGGATCTTGCCAGTAAGGGCACAGTTCCACAGTACCCAGGGTAAGCAGGACGTCTGGTGATGGTGAACAGGTTCAGCCGTGAGTCCAACTCACCAGACATCCATAGCAACATGCAGGTCTGAAGCTTAGTGCCAGGCACCACCCCTGAAAACATTTGAGAGAAAGAGCTTTTCCATCCAACACAGGAGGTTTTCTGTGAACATGAGGAAAAATGCTTTCTTCTGTAAGGTTGACAGAGCACTGGCACAGATTGCCAAGAGAGGTTGTGGAATCCCCATCTTTAGAGGTACTCAAAACCTGCCTGGACATGGTTGTGGGCAACCTGCTCTTGGTGGCCCTGCTTGAGCCAGATGACCTCCAGAGGTCTCTTCCAGCTTCAACCATTATGTGGTCCTGTGAAATTTCAGAAAGCTGTAAGTTCCTTATTTGTCATTTTGTAAGCAGAGAAAGGTTTCCAATTGCATGTACCTTATATCCCTAGATTATACTTGCTGTAGTCTGCTGAAGAGCATAAAATAATAAAACCAGCTTGTCTCACTGATTGAATATCTAAAGATGCCTCTAGAAAAAAGTTGAGATAACCTTTATTGCTTACACAGAATGTTAAGATGTAGGTCTGGGAGAACAGGTATTGTCTCCAGGCTGAGGGGTATTCCTTGAGAAATGACCTCTAAATTTTGATGCAGTTCATTTGAATGTCCCATTTGATATCAGCTGTCAGGAATAAAGCAGGGAGAGTGGGACTTAAGAGCCCCGAACTAATTTGTAAGTCAAAGATGTTCTGTATCTTAAAATCTGTGAACATAGATTAAACATACTGATGCACTGTGGCTGTCAATTAATGTGTCTGGCAAATCAAAGTAAGAACCCATGAGGTATCAGTGAAATTTGATTTGAATTATGATGGCTTTATTTTGAATAAATGAATTTTTTGCGATTCAAGTATTTCTTTGTTTTTGTGTTGAACAACATAGAGTGAGACTGAGTTCTAGGTCATACTGAACAGCAGGGCAGATTCTGCTGAGACCTGGAGATGGATAAAGCCTGTCTTAGATAATTTTCAGGATTTCTGCAGTAGAAAAAGCAAGGGAATTTGAGCAGCCAAAACTATTAGACACATATGGTCTTTGTTGCAAAGACAGTAGAAGTGTAGTGTGATCCATTGCAAATGTTGATACAAGGTGCATAACTAAATACAAATGTTGTATTTTAAAAGGAAGGTAAAGACCTGCGCTTTCCAGCTGGATATTCAGAAGTGAGCAGATGCACATTTGTGTTGTGTGGTTGATGTAAAGGGGTGCTGAAAAAAATTACAATTTAAAAATAAAACGAAATTGACTTTTGTAGCTCCTACAGTCCTTTTACAAGTGGAATAAGCACTGTGTGTAGGCGGTGACTATTTTTTAACTACAAAATCTGCATAAATGAAAATACAATTATCACTGTATTGGTGAATACTATTCTTTTATAGAGTTTGCAGGGTAATGATTGCAGCAGAGTATACATATAAAGCCTATGGGAACTAAGAGCCTAAGAGTAGTAGGAAATAATTTTTTGCTTTTAGACATCCAAATGCCAAACAGAATCTACTTTCTCAAGTTGAATAGGAGCACTCTCTATTGGATGAGAGTCTAACAAAGAACAGTAGGAGAGAAAGTGTGAGGGAGGAGGTGTAAGCAATTCTCCAAATGCATAGTTGAGGATGAAATCGCTTTTCCCTTCTTTTTCATTGCATGCTTTTTAGGTAATTGAGTCTCATCTTTTTTTTCATCAGTTTTTCCTGTTTAACATGTGGGTTTCAGGACGTGAGCTGGCAACACGCTCTGGCAGACCAGAAAGCCAACTGCATCCTGGGCTGCATAAAAAGCAGCATGGCCAGCAGGGCGAGGGAGGTGATTCTCCCCCTCTGCTCTCATGAGACCCCACCTGCAGTGCTGCATCCAGCTCTGGGATCCCCAGCACAGGAAAGACCTTGCCCTGTTGCAGAGTCTAGAGGAGAGCCACCAAGATGATTAGAGGATGGTTCCTATAGTGAAAGACTGAGAGGAATGGGATTGTTCAACCTGGAGAACAGAAGGCTTTGGGGTGACCTAATTGCATCCTTCCAGTACTTGAAAGAAGCCTACAAGAAAGATGGAGAGGGACTATATATAATAGCATGTAGTGACAGGATGAGGTGGAATGGTTTCAAACTGAAAGAGTCTAGGTTTAGATTAGATATTAAGAGGAAATTCTTTACTGTGAGGGTGGTGAGGCACTGGAACAGCTTGCCCAGAGAAATTGGGGATGCCTCATCCCTGGATGGGTTCAAGGCCAGGTCAGATGGCGGTCTGAGCAATCTCATCTAGGGAAAGGTGGGGATGGAAACAGTTGATCTTTAAGGTCCCTTCCAACCCAAAATATTCTACGATTCTGTTTAGTGGGATTATTACTACTGGAGAATCCACTGCGCTTAGAAGCGTAAAGTGTGAGAGACCCGCAGCATGCAGGAGAAGAAAAGCAAGTACTAGAATTCCACCTGGAACTTCAGCATGTCTTGAAGTGTCTGTGTGGGCCTAGCCCTTACAGAGAAAAGTGCTCAAGCATTTGCTGAACCAAGTGTGAGGTAAGAAAGTGCAAAAGGATTTAGTACATTTGGGTTAACCTGGTTTATCTGGGATAACACTTATGTCCTGGTTTTGGCTGGGATAATTTTCTCCCTAGTAACTGGTACAGAGCATTTTTTTTTTATTTTGGATGAGAATAATATTTTGAGTGTTGCTCAGTAGTGTTTAGCCTAAGTCAAGGGCTTTTCGATGTCCCACACGTTGCTAGTGAGAGCTGCACAGAAAGCTGTGAGGGGGCATGGCCAGGTTAGCTGACACAAACTGGCCAAAGGGATATTCCACATCATAGGTGGTCATGCCCAGTCTATAAATATTGATACCTAGGCTTGTGTTTAAATGAAACTTCTATAAGTGATCAACATGAATGAACAGAATGTTTCAATTGACCCCAATCTTTATTGACATCCTCATGGGACAGATGACATTTAGGATTTAACTGGGGGAACCCAGAAGGGATCTCACTGCTGCTCAGGGATGGGCTGGCCGGTGAGCAATTGTATTGTGCATGACCTGTTTCTCTTGGGTTCATTTCTCTCTCTTCCTCCAACTAATTACCATTATTATTGTTATTTTTATAGTTATTATATGGTTTGTTTTGATTAATAAATTCTTATCTCAACCAATTCTTCCCAATACTTCCAACCAAGTGAAGAGCAGGTAGAGGAAGTGAGCAAGCAACTGTGTGGTATGTAATTGCTGGCTGGGAATAGACCACAACCCCCTGTTTTTGGCACCCAAGTGTCTCAAAGGGTTGAGATGACAGATCTGAGCAGAGTGCATTAAAACGAAGTTTTTATAAATATTGATGTTATTAGTGTAAGAGTTGTTGATCATCATTAAAAGCAGGTTGGGAATGGGAATCAAACGTACTGCCTTTTGACCCAACATTCCACAATCTGGTTGCTTGTCTAGTTCAGGTTCCCAAATGAAATAAAAAAGTATGTGGTGGAGCTTACAATTTTGGGGGTATTTTTTTAGGTAAAGAGCTTAGCAAGAGCTTTACCTTAAAATGGTGGTAAACTTTCATGAAGTGCTGAAATCTGTGCATAAAAGAGACTGGATGATTCTACCCTGTTGTGGCACTTCTTATGTTTTAAGCAGATAAATGCTGCCAGAAACACCCTTATTTTTAATGTTCCATTTCCAAGCTCTGCCAATATGATCTCAAAAGTAAGCTAAATTTCTTTTTCTCTCATGGCTGCTGCTTTCTGTTTTCCCATTGCTCTAAACACTGGAACATTTAATTAACATTACATGTTCATTTCTTCTCTAAGAGACTGGTAATTCATTAATCTGTCTCTGCAAAGATGCCCCAAAAGAGTGTGACTTTTTACTCAAGTGTTTATTGTATGAGAGGAGAAGTAGAAGACTTCCTTTTTTGTTTACTGAATCATGTTAAAATCTGTATGTGTATAGGCTGGCGTGGGCTGTATTCTTGAAGAGCTATCAGAAATTTGTCACTGCATTCTATAGAATTGTTACACTGTTTATTCTTATTATTTCATTTCTCCACTGAGACACAAGAAATGGTTCACTGGATTCATAAATAATTGATACAGAGACTGGGGCATGTATAATTTAGAAGTCTGTCTTCCCAGTTAAATCAGCCTGATGGGATGGCAGAAGTGTAGCCAGGTTGTTGTGCAGGAGTGCCAAGCTTGGGCAGGACCCAAGCTTGCGCTCTCTGTATTGTTCTCTGGGTAACTGGAGACAGAAGAATGTTTCTTAGGAAAACCAGCTGTGCTCCAAGTGAGTTGTCTGGCATCCTCTCACTTGTTGCTGGATGATTAATAGGGGTGAGAGGAGGAAGTCACAGCTTCATCAAAACCTGACTGTTTTCTTGGTGAATAGAAGTAGATCAGTTCTGCTGGTAGTCTCAGAAAAAGTACATGTGGCTTTGCTTCTGTGGGTTTGAAACACAAGTGCTGGAATAAAAGGGATTTAAAAAAAAAATAAGCCCTTCTCATATTTTCATGCAAAGCTCTGGGTTTTTAGAGTTTGGGTTTATTTAGTTTTTTCTGGTGGTAGGGGGTGGTGGTGATATTGGTGATGTTAGCACATCTAGAAACCCCAAAATGCTGTAGTTCACACATAGAAGAGAAAGTAATGCATACCTTTTCTTTGGTAAGCAGTTTCCAGCAGGGGGTGGGTGGTATTAAACATTACATCACCTTACAAACAGTTTATCTAGCATGATATTTAATTTTAAGATGCATCCCTTGAAAAATAATGGCTTTGACTGCAGCGTGTAGCCCAGTGTTCCATGTAATGGATATCGTCTCAGAAAACAGTAGACTTAAAAACACTGAAATTAAATTAGCTGTTTATAGTAATGAATGTTTATAAGTTTTAAGAATTTTCCTTACAATAGGAATCATTTAATATCTAGGTAATTTTCTGTGTTCTTGTGGAAAAGTCAAATGCCATTTTTCTGATAGAAAGTAATGTAATTTCCTAGTACAGTACTGTCTGTAGCTAAAAAAGGAAAGAAAATAGTTTTCCATTACCAAAATTACATAATTTTTAGGATGCAAGTGGATTGATTTTGAGAGGACCTCATATCCATGCAGTATAATCTTTCAGAAATTGTTCCAAATAATTAATTTGTATCACTTTTCTGCAAGGCCCATTTAGATTGTTATTTAATAACGCCCTGAATGTACACTTCTGCTTTATGCCAACCAAAATCTTGTTCATCAGAGAAAATTCAATATGGTAAAGTAGCCTATCCGTGCTCCTGATTTTAGAAGATTCATATTAGATTTGTATTTAAATCAAATTGTTATAGGTAATCAATCAACAAGAATAAACAGAATGTTTCAGCTGATCCCAATTTTTATCTACATCCTTACGGGACAAATGAAATTTAGGATTTAATTCTGTGAATGGATCTGTTTGTGGTAGGGGGTTCTTAATTAGATTCTTTAGGAGGTGATGGAATTCATTCATCTGTACTTTGAATTACTTTTCATTGACTACATAGTACACCATTTTGAAAAATAATAGTTAAAGTATTTTAGGTTAACTTGCAGTGCAGGAATCTCCCCACATGTATTTATAAATTGCTGCTGTATCTGGATAGCTTTTCTTCCTCTCCTTACAGTTGAGCAAGTTGTTTTGCAGTATTCAGAAACATCCATTTCTATTAATACTGTACTAATGTTTGCTTTTGGTGACATTCATCACCCTGTTATTTGCTTTTACATGGACATGCTTATGTATTTAATCCTTATGGTTTCTGAATATACTGAGTATGTCTGAACAAGACAAATGGATCCATTTGTACCATAATATGGATTATTATGCAGTATCTGTGAAGACTACAGAAGTATTGATAGTAGAAGTGTTTTGCTCAGCTGCATTAGAGTTCTGTATGGAGCTTGTGAGTTCTGTGAATGAATGAGTTAATTAGTGTGGATGATGAGGACAATATCCCCTGGTATCAATTGCCAGTCTGATAGCACAAGAAGTGACTATTCACATACTGAGTTTTAGAGACTAAATTATAATGAATAGGTAATAAAATTTAGTGAGGCATAATAAAATGTCAGCCAAAACTGTATTCTCCCAGAACAAAGAGTGTTTGCAAATAACTCATGAACAAAACCATCAAACTTCAGTTACTGAATAAATGTCTCTTTTGTGTCTATGTTTGAGCAATGTGTATATATGCATATACATATATTTGTATTATGAATATATTGTGACTGGAAATAGCAAAGTGTATAAAATCTCTACTCTGTAGAAAGACCTCTTGGCATTGTTATTTCTTACAATAATTTCTTTTTTATCGAAAGCTGCTATTTCCAAGGTTACATTTTTATGACCGAGATAGCTAAATTTTTCAAATGGATGAAGGGCCAAGTTCTGTTTCTCTCCAGTTGTATGTTTTATCACACAACTTGCTTATGTAGAAGTTTTTTTCCTGTCTTTATAAAAATGGGATGAACAGGAGGGAAAAACAAGAGAATACCAAACTCTGACACTTGCCAGTTGATTGACCTTCTACACTGTACCTGGTCCTTTTTCTCCTCAAGAAATACACTACATTTAAGATGGTGTGCTTATTGTTTCTGTAGAAGCAAATTCAGAGGTATACATGCACTGATATACCAAAAATTGTACTTTTTTGCAAAAGCATGGGTAGTATCTGCTTAAATATTTTCTAGTTATAAGATACTTCTGGAGAGTGTATCTGTGGTTCCTGGAGCAACAAAGATATTTTAATTTGCTTTTAATTTTAGATATAATTCTTCTTCCAGTTTCAAGCAAAGAAAAAAAGACTTATTATAGGTGAAAGGACTAATTTGACTCAGAAGGTGGTGCTGCATATGCAGTAGGTCGCTATCAGCTTTAAGCTAGGAAATAACATTGTTTTTCTTCCTTATGTGGCATTAGGTAGTGAGTCAGCGTATCTACAGAGGGTTAGTGCTGGTTTTCTCTCCCCTTAGTGTCTAAACACTATCCTGTTCTCACAGGTAGGTTGAAGGGACACAGATGGCAATTAGCCAGGGTTTGGCAGATGTTGGCATGAGGCTTAGCATCCGTTCCCTTTTTACAGGTCTTCTTAAGCACTGGCTGTAGGGTAAACATGATCATTCCTTCACTTTATTATGAATGCTCCAAACAAAGACTTGGAGAAGTCATTCTGTTTCCCTGTCTTTCTTTCTTCTGCTGCTTTCATGAAATATGCAGATTATCCATTGCAATGATGAGTTTGAAATGATGCCAGTTGGGATAAGACATAAGTCTAACACTAATTAATTGATAATGCTTAGAAAGAAAGTTCATGTTTGAACCGGTGCTTAGAAACTGAGAAGCAAAATGCTCTGCCATAACTGGTTTTACAGAGTTTTCCTAGTATTTTTTCACAGTTTTTTAGTAGTTTGGCTGCATAGACCATGGGACTTCCTTTGAGAAACCTGGTCTGCCTGGGATGTGATGTGGAAGAGCATTTTTGGTCATAGGCTTGGCAATCTGGTGAAGAGGACTTTAAAGTGAAGTTACAGGGAGGGGAACCTCAGACTGTACCAGTCCTACAGTAAAAGTTTGATGTTAGTGCCAGCAATGGAAGCTCAGAGAGAGATCATAGGTCATCAGGAGAGGACCTGAGGAGCAGTGCAAAGGAATTCCAGCCACTCCAGGAAGTATGTTGGATTGACTGGGGACCCAGCTTAAATGCCCCTATGCAAATGTATACATCATGGGAAGATTTGCATGGCAAACAGTCTCTGTGATGGGGTAATTCCTGCACAAGAGTATCAACTTTTGGTGAAGCAGTTTTTCTGAGCTGGGGGATTGGAAAGCAGAGTTCGAACTTGGATTGCTCAAAAGCAGTACAGATTTGGTTCTGGCTTCAGGAGAAGCAACAGTCTGAGACAGTTCTTTGGGGTTAGGTTTATACTGAGCTTAATTCAGTGTATAGCAAATATGTCTGCCTTTGTAACATGATTGAGAGTTACACAGAAATAAGTAGCTGAATTCTGTTTCCCTGTCCTTTTTCCTCCCAGCTGAGTTCAAAGCTTTTTGTACAAGTGCATAAAAGACTTCACTTTTCAGTGCTGTCAGCCTGTCTTTTCATGAACCTTGTTACATGCAGTGAATTATTTCTCTTCTCCCCTCAGAAAAAGAATATGCAGTTAAACCTCTTTGTTTTCTGACTTAAACATGTTATTATATTTTCTTGGATAAAATTAAGTATCCTATGATTTTATATTTGAAACTTGTATTCTATAAAATTTGAAAGAGAACATAGTTTCTTAGACTATGTTTACTTCTCAGCCAGCATTGTGAAATATAAACTTGTTTTAAGAAGAAAAGGAAAAAAATGTGTCAGTAAAAGTGTCATTATGTTCTTCTTCCATCATGCACCTTTGTCCTCTATTTGCAGACACTCATGTCCTGGTTGCTGTGACAGCTGTAGAGACTGCAAGTGGAGTGTGATCTTCTGTAAAATGGCATAATGGCACCTGAGTTAGAAATCTGCTTCCTAAAGCTGTGCTGGAAGTTCCCAACAAGGCAGCTGTCATTAAACTGCACAGTTTTAAATATGGGCAGTTTGCTGATATCTTGGGGCATTTTGACACAATAGTCTCTGTCAGTCAGCAGAGGGAAAACATTGGGTAGCCTTTATACTTCTGAGTGTGTCAGGCTTGCTGCCATTCTTTAGCATTTGTCATTTCTTCTTCATGTATCTTAGGTTAATTTTCCTCTCTAATATAGAAACTCCTGTTCAGAATGGGAATTTCTTCAGTGCAGCTACTCCTAGCATGTTGTCTTACATTCCAGTTTGGAGGCACTGCCAATTCGTTATCCTTTATCACTTTTTAGGCAGAGTGCTTGTGCTTTTTAACTGGGACTTGATCTTCAGGCTCTGTTTTCATCTGTCCAGCTGTGACAGAACCATTTACACCAACAGAAAACATGTAATAGTTAACTGAAATAATTGCTAATTATAATCCCAGTGGTTCTACTAAGAGTTGGCCACAAACCATGTGTTTTAAGTCTCCAGTGTTTTCTAGTCAACAAGAAAATTACTCACTAGTTTAAAAAGGAAAAAATAAGGTGACATTGGTGAGATGTGGCTTGTTCTGCACTAGCAGTGCAAGTGTTGCAGATAAAATATTTTAGAATTGAGCCAAAGAAAGAAGCAAATGTTTATATTTATGGCAGTACACAGTATTTTGACTTTCAAAGGGCAGTGTATATTAGTCAGTGTTACCATAGGCAGCAGTCTGTTACTAACTAGATTAAAACAGAGAATATAGACAGTCTTTTGGTGGAATCACAGAATGAATAATCTACTTTTAACTGACCTGGAGGTTAGTTCCTATCAGACTAACACTTGCTGTGTGCATTGTAATGCACAGATTGTCTATCTTTAAAAATGGAAAATGCAAATGTGGCTGTTAATTTGCATAACGTTTAGCAAAACTGAATCTAATACAGGTTATGATATGGTAAAAGCCAGCATGAAATCAAAAAGAAAGTTTTTCAGGACAAAGTATCTTTCCATGTCTTGAACTTCAGGTTGACAGATCTGCTGGCTGTGGTGGGGCCCTAGGGATGTATGCAAAGACAAATTGGAGATATATATAGAGAGAGAGATAAGAGAATTCAGAAAATCCTTTACAGTTCCACATCACACAACCAGCAGATGGGCTTCTTGATCTTGTTTATTATTGAAAGTGTAATGTCTCAGTTTTTGTTCTGTGGAAAGTCATAATTTTAAATGCAGGAATGGGCCTGTGAAGAATTGGCCCAGTTTTGAAGAGGCTTGCTCTTTTTCTTCTTTCAGAGAAGATTAAAATAATTTCATATCCTGTTTTCATTTGCTCTTCCAGGGAACACTTTGTCTAAGAAGCTTTCTTCTTTTCTTGCAGTCCTCATTCCATCCCAGATCGCCTGCGGATCAGAGTGAACAGGATTAATTTACAAGAATACGAGGGGCTACATTACGACAAGGAAAAACTCCGGGAAGCCTGTAAGTTGGAAGAAGCCAGATTGTAGCTGCTTTTCTTAGAACATTCTGTATAAATTATCATATATTGACCAAAAATCCCCAAATCTCCCACCCCAAAAATAACAACCAAAAACCCTAACACGGAGTCAAGCACACGTTTTTGGATGAGTCATGTAGAATATGCATTCATCTATCTCTGTATAGATACATATGTATTCTGTCTATATAGTCTCTATAGAGATAATCTGTAGAGATTCCACCTGCTTTCTTACTTATCTGTACCTTTGCAAGATGATTTTATTTACTGTAAAACAAGTGTTTTTCACATGTTAGTTTTTATTCATGTCTTTCTGTTGGTTCTGCTGAGTTTCGAATGCATGAAACTGTTCCAGATTTTATGATTATGATTAGCATCAAATTTCAAACTGAGTGGGGGCCCATAATATATTTGACATTGAGAATGTGCACTGACCTTGAATATGGTGCTTGCACAGGTGCATTTATCTTGAGGAGCAAATCTGGCTTCCCCAGACCCTTACTCTTTAACAGCATTTGGTTTTCCATATAAGAGAATAATCAGTGTTTTGTTTCCTCATGTAATGGTTTAATTGCCATGTTCAGAGGTAAATCAAAAGCAGACAGCAGTTGCTTTGGCAACATTGATGATGACAATCTGCACTTAAAAATGGAGTTCCTTTCCTTGGTGACACACAGAGTCATTAATCAATGAGGGACAGGGCTGCTTTTGATAACCATTTAATAGTCTTGTTCATGCATCTAGCTCATTATTCATATTAAATTACAAGCATGACTGTTTGTTGTGCAACAGAGCTTCAGTTCCCACTGTGATACAGAGCACTCTGGTAATTACAGGATGGCAATCCTTTTAATTGGTTTGCTTATCTTATTGTTGAAGAAAGTTAAACTGTTTCCATTTCACTCTTCTAGTCCCACCCCTTCTTATACTCCCAGTTCACCATCTCTGCTTACAGCAAAAGAATTGAAATGGCTTAAATTTTCATATAGATCCTGACAGCCTTTACTAAAGTTTCTGTTAGTGGATTTTGATCATTGTTAAAGCAAATTAAAGAAAACAAAGCCTTTATCACTAGAGTGAAAAGATTATTAACAGGATGAAGATTATGCTTCACTAGAGGACAATTTGCTTCAAGCTTAAATTCAGAGTGTGGCCTTAAGTAGACCTCAGGCCACATATCTCCCCAACACTGTCAGAAACAATCTGGTTCATTTGATGGTCCTTCCTGTGGTTTCCCATCTGAGGAGATCTGTTCTCAGCCATCCTTAGAGTGGATGTAAATTATCTCAGTATGTAGTTAGTATATATTATGTCCTTAAGAACCATTACATGTTCTGACATGAAATATAAAATTTCTTACATTTTTTCACTGCAGTGGCAAATGTGTATTTATGTTATTTGTGACCTGCCAAAAGTCATAATGATAACATTATAAAAGTATTTAAATGGCTAACCTAGCTCCTCTGAAATTTGTTATTACGTTTTAAACACATTTGATCACTTATTGAGTGTGTACTTAAGATATTATCATTAAAAAACCAGATATTTTTCTGTCAAAACTTAAAATGATTGCTTTTGAGCATTGGCAGGTTATTTGCAATAAAACTCCTTTGTCTCTCAAGTGACTGCATGGCCAGCTTGATAACATAACATAGTTGGACTGGAGTATTCTCCCCAGACATTTTTCACCAATTTGTTTTTCCTACCAGTCTTCTTTTAGCTGTCTCAGAAATGCTTGTGCATTACTGTTTTTACATTAGAGTATGAGAAAGCAAGTAATATCCCCATTACCCTGAAAGAAATCAGAAAAGATACCTCACCTTATCCTTCACAGTTACTAGTAATGTCCTGTGTAAGGACTGGCAGTCATCAACCCACTTCTCTGAACATACAACTTAAGTTTCTCCCATGAGAATTGTCTAGCCTGTAGTTTTCAGGAGGCTGATCTTGGTTTGAGGACTTTTGTGTAGTGCTAATTGTGACTGAAGAAAATCATGCATGGGAAAAGAAGTGCTCCCTAAACAGTCAGAAACCAAACTATTTGAATATTCTAGCTGGTTCCTGGGATTCCATGAAGTTAAAAATGGAAAATCCTTGTTTTTCACTGACTAGAGACTTAACATCTGAGTTTTGCTGTGACTTGCTGCAAGCTGCTTGCACCCTTTCTGAAAGCTGCATGGTTACTAGAGGATTACGTAACTTGAGTTTTTTATGAGGAAGCTGAAAAACCATGAAAAATCTTCCATTTAACAAGTGTAGATAGCCATTTTAATTTTATTTCTGACAGAGAAAATTGGATAAATTTTAAATGGTTTTCTGGTGACAGGTCTATGGATTGATGCTGCCTGGCTCTATCATATGCTAAACACATATGAAATAAACCTGCCATGTCCTCCTCATCAAATCATTTCATTGAGCATTGGCACTAAAAGTTACTTGGTTAAAGGGGGAAAAGGGAAGTGCTGAGTGAGGAGAAGTGACTCTTTTCTTTAGAAAAGAAATGGATGGGTGTGTAGGTGTGTGAAGGAGGTGTTTGTACTAACAAAATTCAAGGGCACTGATACTGGAAAAGTTGTTTCTTGAAAGTTGTGTTGGGGAATTGTGTCTACAAGGCCTGTTGCTGAGGAGGCACTGGCTTCCTTCAGCATGACTGTAGCTCTCGTGTGTGTCTCTCTCACTAGATGTTTGCAAGAGACTCAGTTTAGATACTTAGTTAGGCTTTGGCAGAACACTCACAACTGAATTCCAGAATACTATACTTAAAATATACATCCTCTGTCCATAAGGATTAAAAACACTTTTACCTCCCTAAATAATCTGAGAACCAAATCAGAATCTCTCAGCAATCTGAACAAGAAAAGGAAGCCAGTTAATAATGAGTTATCCCTGAAGGAAATATAACAAAGAAGCTATTATGGTTTTTGCCTGATACATGTCTCCATAATAGATTTTTAAAAGCTTTGACCTCAGTGTACTAATCTGGATTATTTTAACTCACAATAAATACATTTCACTCCCCTTGTTTTCTTGAAATACTGGTTTGAATCTATCAACTATTTTACCTAAAATTACACTTCCTGACATATTACAGTTTGTCATACAAACGATTCCATGACAATTAATCTTCCCTCTGCTGGAGGTAGACACCTCATTTTGAAAGCCTCCAGAGCAATTAAAGAATGTCATTTTGTCCTCTGAAGGGCATGACTGTCCTTAGCTCACTCTCCTTCTCTTGTTTTCTACTTTTCTTGTCAGTGCAGCTGGCATTTAACCAAGATGCTGTTTCTGAATTGTCCCTTTCTTCCCTCCCCTTGTTCCTTCTTCTCTCCATTCTTTCTTCTGTCAACATCTCACCATTGTCTGTAGGATGATTGATGATGGTACAGAGGATGCTTATTGATCCTTCGGTGAGGAGGGATGAATGCTTCCATTTTAAGAAAGGGATATATATTGACATTTTATTTACATTGTAATGTTCTTCACTGCAAATGTAGTTACCGTCTTTAACACCTTCCTATACATGTTCCAAGCACTTGCCACCCTAGTCATAAGCTTCACCACCTCTGCCAAATATGAGAGTTATACATTACATGACCGTAACCAACATTATCCTATTCAAAAAATGAAATGGACTGATGTTTCTAGTTGGACAAAAATCTAACTCTGTCTGTCTTACCTGCATATCCTTTGTGCACTCTCTGGTTTCCTGTTATAGCAGGAAAGTGTGATCTAAAGCTGCAGTGTGGGCTAAACATTGAGTTCTTTTTAAAACACCTAATCTTTCTGTTTGAAACCCTATTTTCTCATTTGAGATGTTACTAAGAAATTCCTGACAATGAGGCATATACAGAAACTAATTATGTAAAAAAAAAAAAAAAGTAGTTAACAGCAAACAAACCATAAATTAGCTAGAGTCCAAGTGGTCTTCAACACTTCTTAGTCCTTTCCACCAACACTGTTTTAGATTTGTGCCTCTAAAATTCAGCAGTGAAATAACTCACCAACAGTAGTAACTGAACAGTTATGGGGCTTTATAACAGAACATGTCAGACTTTACTGCCCTCAACTTCTGTAGGCCCTAGCCATGGAGAACAATCTTAGTTACCTCAATAACACTAAGCAGAAGTCATACCCAGTTCGGGTGATGACAGTATCAGAAATAACTCTCAGTTCTCTAGCAGCTCTGGATTTCCCCCACTTTCTTTTACACAGAGGCAGCTGTTCTTTGTCTCCTCTTGAATAAAATTGCACACTAGATTCAAAAGCAGTTAAAAAAAAATATTAGTTCCATTTGTCTAACAATTAGACTATCCGTAATCTAACAGTCCTTTTCTCTGCAGTCTCCCTGCTTTGTGTGTGTGTGAAATGCTGTATCATGATGTTACCATCAAATTCTTGTCTCTTTGATTATATCTAGCTAGATGTCAATAATGCATGTGTCTCTGCCATTAATTTGTGTGGGTTATCTAAGGGGTTTGGGGTCATCCTGGGAGTTCTTATCAGATTCATGGGGGTATGTGGAGTGACAAGCTTGTAAGTCATTTGGGATGTGTACATGTGTAGTGATACTGTAGCTTCCTCATACCAGGAATACACTTAGAATCCTTGATCTAGCAAAGCTATTCTGACTCGTGAAAGCTCAGGAATATGACAGATGAAGGTATTTTGAGAGTATTCCATCTGATTTTGAACAACTAGCTAAGTAAGAAAAGGTCAACACTTAAGACTTGGTATTTATACCCTGAATATATAACATAAAGGGTAGCAGGGCACAGGAGGTTTCCTGATGAGCCATGAAGGAAATGTGCTCATATTGAGAAGCAACTTTTAGCTGGATGGATTTAGGTGAGATGGGTTGTGCAGCTACAAACCTCTTCCATCCTGTAAAGGAAGCACCAATGGCCACTTATTTGCCAGGAGTTCTTTGGATGCACGGTGGCTTATCTGTAGAAGTTCTGCCTAAAAGTCTCTGCCTTGCTCTAACAGCTTTGTTTTGTCAATGTGTTGTGTAGACGTTAGCTAAATAATGAATTTTTTGTCACAGTGATTTAGTAAGATCTGAAACTAAGAGGGGTTGTATGGGCTGCTTAAAGCAATCCAGCAATATGAAAGCAAGAAAATTAGAAGTCAGTAGTGAGCTAAATATTGCAAACTCTGTTACTGCCTGGGGTTGGGAGAAGGAGTAAACCCAAATCATTGAAATCTTCTATCACTGAGTTGTAGAATCATAAATTGAATTGCTCAGGAAGGGATCTTTAAAGATCATCTTGTTCCAATCTCCTGTCAGGGGCGAGGACACCTTCCACTAGACCAGGCTGCCCCAAAGCCTCTGACCTTGAACTCTGCCAGGGATGGTCATCCACCCTGTCTCTGGACAATACACTCCATTGTCTTGCCACCCTCATTGTAAAGAATTTCTTCCTAATATCTACTCTAAAGCAACCTTTTGACACCTCACAGGGCATATCTACATTTAATTCAGTCCTCTGCCTTCCTTTATACTAAAGAGATGGGCAGTATTCCAAATAGATATAAATTTATATTTACCCGAGAGGAGTGGGGAGAAGCAAGGATATTAACTTTCATTTCAGACTTTCCAGACAAACTCTAGTTTGTTTTTCTGTGAGGTTTTTTTTGTCCATATTTTACTTTCCTGTTTCCTTAGTGGTTTTCTGATTTTATTTCCTTTACCTGTTCAGTCCTGGTTGTCCGCTTTGGATATCTCATCCCACGCACATCCTTCTTGCCTGTCTTAGCCCATTTCTGTAGATCTCACAGTTCAGGTTCCTGTTCTTTTTTCTAAGCATCCTTAATCCTTATTCATTGTGCATCCAAATCTGTGCTGTCAGCTCTTAGTCACAATATCCATTCCCTACTAGTTTCAATTCCCAGCTCTTCACAGTTTTCTTTCTATAGCCTATTCCTTTTGGTGTGTTGTTTGGGATAGGTTCTCTCTTCCTTTGACTTGGACAGCTTCTTCCTTTTTCTGGCAGGGTATTGGAGAGGTCGTTAAGAACTTGGAGGGGAGGACTGCCTTCTCAAATGTGGTCTGGTTTAATCTCAACCTCCACTGTGTTTTCACTCCTCATATGTGAAGATTTTACAAGTGTTAAAAAAATTAGCAACAAACATAGGGAGAATTAGGCTTTCTCAGTATAATAAGCAAAAGGGATCTGAAGAGACACATGACTTAGATTTGTGTGACAAGAAAATCCTTTTGTACAAACTCACTTTTATTAAAACCATACTGGGAAAGCCAAACCTCTCAGTATAATTGTCTGAATATTTTAGAATTCTCTACTAAGAATTTACTTGGTCCTTCACATTCCTAATATCAGTGGGAACCCCTCAGGAAAATGGCATTCTTGTAACGTCTTCAGTAGTGAGAATCCTTTATTTGCTACATTAAACATTTACAACCCAATGTCTAATCTCTCCAGTCCCCTGAGGTATATCAGACTCAGAATGAGTTTTCTTGGCATTCACATCTACCTTAATGCTCTATCTCAAGGCTGTTTTGTTTAGGATTTGAGTGGGTTAATGTGGTGTTAAGATCACAAATTGAATCCTTTCATAATAATAAATGGGGAAGTTAATTGAATTTTATTTTTTCTTCATTGTGCCATGCACAGTATATTCAGACTTCCTTCATTTATGTCCCCAATACTATTAAAGAGTTCACTGACTTTAGGTATTCAACATAATAGGCAGTTAATAGGTGGAAGATTTGTTTGTTGTTTATAAATTCCATAGCTAATTTCATGAGAACTTAGAAAATAACTATTAATCCTGCAGTTAATTAGAGCACCATGTTAGCCATGCTGCTGCATCTACCCAACTCTCCTCCTGCTGATACTCCATTTTGATTAGTGTTCCTAGGAACAAAAAGCTTTCTGCAGTACTGGTTCAGAATATGAAGTAACTCTCTGCCCATCTCATTTCCTGGGGTTCTTGCACTGCTGCTCATCACTGCAGTGTTAGGGTCTGTATCCACAGCTGCCTGGACAAAGTTGGTTTTCATCATTCAGGGAGCGCAAAGGAACTGGGAGCCAGGTGCAAGTGGCCAAAAGAGCAGGTGCCTCAGGAAAGAATTATCTGACACTAACCCTTATTTTTGGCATATTCCCATGAGTGGGTTTATCCATATACGCACAGGCATGGACAGTGTGTGGGTGTGTGGAAAGTTGCTCAGTAGTGCTTGTGCTCTCAATGTAATTGCCCTCCCACCTCTCACCTGACATGTCCAGCAATCAGTGTCCACATCCTCCTCCACACAGCATTGTTCAGCAAATACAGAAGCTCCTTTATTCCTGTATGGAAACATCCACAATGTTATTGAATGCCATGCATGTTGACTTTATCTTTAACTGATTTATCATAAGTTAATTCATTTTGCCACTCTTGCACTGTATTGCCCTATTTTTAGAATGAGAAACAACCCCATAATTTCAATCCCATTATCAAGCAAGTATTTACCTTTGTTTTCCAACAGCAACTGTTGTAAAGAACTTTGAAAGTCTTGACTGTGTGGTGCATTTTATTCACTTATTGTGGTTTATGAAAAAAGGTGGCTGGGAATATTTTCCTTGCTGAAAGCCAAATGGATCTTGCAAAAAACCCCCAACCAACCCACAAAACCCCCATAACAAATCCAAAGAAAAAAAACCCAAACAACTTCATAAAGCAACACTTTAGCATATACTATAGTGTTAACTAGTGATGACTCTAAAGGTTTTTCAAAGGGCATGAACCATATTGAATGGAGCCCCTTGTGATCCCCCTTACACACCTTATCCCTTTAGCCATTAACCCCAAAAGCCAATTTACAATTTCCAGACAGTTAAGGCAGAACATTTCTTCTCAAGGACCAAGTCACAGAGCCCAGCATTTCAGAATTGTTCTATGGCCACTAGCAACTGGGATGACATAATTTAATTAGAACTGTGAATCACTACCTTTTTATTTACACATTAAATATCACCACTAATATGTCTATTTCATATTAGTTTTTTCTTTTTAGATATTTTGGTGGGTTTCTTCAGACTTCCAAATGTTCCTGAGGTCTTTTGGACTGTCAGGAGTGGTGATAGTTAAGGTTTTCAGTTCCGTGTTATCTGCATTTTTTCATCAGGTAAAAGCTTTAACCCCTGTTAAGTGCATAGAAGAGAGACAAAGCCTGTGGTGACAAGTTTATGAGCCAATGGTGTAGCTCCCTAATGCTCTGTAGCTATTGGTGGTGTAGCTGTGTCTGCTGCAATTCACTTTTTAGTGCTATAAATGAATTTAACTAACACTTCTTTCAGTAAGGGCTGCAAAGGGATCTGCTGAATTGAAGCTAGATAGCCATTAAGAACTCTCTGCAAAGAGTTTATGGGTCTTCTGTCAGAGCAGCTTAAGCAATAATGAACACTAAGCAAGGACAATTGGTCTGTAACCCAGAGCACTGGAGCACATGAAGCAAACCTCATGGTTGACCCTCGTTTGTCTCTCAGTTCTGTAAAGAAAGAATCTGCAAGGTCACAGTGAAGACTCTTCCCACCTGGCCTTCCTGAAAATGTGCAGGGAGATTGTCATCACTATTGGATGTCAGTGTTTCAGGAGACGTGCAAGTTCTTTCATTCTTCCTGTCTATCCTTTCTTTATGTCCTTGTTTCTCCCTCCAGCATTTTTCCCCTGCTTCTGGTGTTCCTTGGTTCATAGCTGTTCTGCTGTTCAATTTGCTTTCTAAACACTATACTGGCAAGGTTGTTGAGCCCTGCACTGGTCTCTGAGGTCTGCATGAACTTGGCTGCTGTAGGTTCTTCTCAGGTCTTCTCCCTGAAACCACTGAACTCCTCTTTGCACTTCTAGCCTTGGTGGACCAGAAAAACAGGACCTGTTTTCCCCAGCACCTCTTAGCATTATCTTGTTCTCTTACCAGAATGAAGAGCTTCTTGGTATTTAAATATCTATTCCTCTTAATCAACTTCTTTTCAACAGCAGGAAAGGCAGCAGCACAGTTGTGTTTTGTATTTGTCTCAGAAACCTTGGTGATTTTATGTTGCTGCTCATTATCCAGTTATCAAAATTGTTTATGAGTTGGTATCCTGTTCTCCTTCTGGAATAATTCATGTGAGGATTTAAATATCCTTCCTGCTGATCCCATAAATTTTTGGGGCATTATTTGATTAAAGACCCTCCAGAGAGGAAAAAAACCAACTTCATTTAGTGATTCAATTTTACAAAATCAGGTACTCAAGAGTTTTCACTTGTTTTCTTTTTATTTAATGAGATCTTAGTAGGTAGCTCTCTTGGTACTTTGTTGTGGGCTCACATATACTTTTTTCTCTATTTTTCTTTTTGTGGATTTGTTTTGGACTCTTTTTGGCTGCAAGAACAGAACGACTGTGCAAACCTAAATATCCTGTTATTAAAAATTTTGTCCTCACCTGAAGGGAACTATTTGCTGTACTTTTACGAGCTATCTTTTTTTTTTTTTTTTTTTTTCCTGGAAATGTGTCAATTTGGTGTGTAGATGGAATAGGGCTGGTTTTGATTTAAAAGCAGCCCTGTATCAAAATAACATGATGTTGGTCAGTTTCCTCTGAAATCAGGCTGTAACTTTCATTCCTTTAAATATGAGGATCAAATGAAGAATTCCAAAAATTAAATATCACTCTTACTTCAAGGGATATGGGCACCCCCCTAAACTCTTGTTTTGAGGAATGGTCCTTTCTTTGCAGTTAATATTTGATGTTGACTTCAGAAAATTTAACTGAATGTGAAACCATGAAAGATGGTTGAAAACTGAAATATTTGATAATTATAAATGGTGAAACTAATGATGAATAATATGCTTTTAAATAACTGTTTGTGAGGACATTAAAAAAAAAAGTCAAAGCCAATTGCAAATCTGTTAAATTCAATAAACTTACTAAAGAGGTTTTTCTTTGTTTTTGATTTTTCAGCCATTCCCCTTGGAATTATAGTTGTACGAGGAGACTGCGACTTGGAGACTTGTCGTATGTACATTGACCGTCTACAAGAGGTGAGGCTTTTGTGAATTCAGGTATCACTTGCTAATCTATTATGTGCTTTTTTCACTTCTGAGTGCAGAGGTCTAATAGTTGCAACAACCATATATCAAGACCGTTGCAATTTGCCTACCACTGAAACCAAAATTCTAGAATTAAGATATGATGATAAAGTACTGAAAAATATTTCCTAAACAGGAAATGAAAAATCATACTGATTCCTTTTAAATGATAACATAATTGACGTGCTGCATGGGTGTGTTTTAGTCTCCTTGATTAAGAATAGAATGCCAGGACTTTCCACACACCTTGCTGAAATTACTTAAGTTATGGATTAGAAAGCATGTTATGTAAGGATAAGTATTGTGGTATTTGAGTGGGTCTAATTATGCAAATATCATTCCCTAATACTGTCATGGAGTAGTCTGAGAAACCACTAAGCATTACAAATATCAACTAGATGTATGTTCATGCAGCTAAATGCTCATTGTCTTGACCACCTTGCCTTATGGAAAGTTCATTCTACAGTGCAGTCTGGGGAACAGAGACTCCAAACGTCTCATTACTCAACTCGTTTTAAGTGTTTATGCCTTTAGGGATAAAACTAATGGATTTTCATTAACGTACTGTCTCTGATTTTTTAATTTATTTTTAATCTCTTAGTGATATGTTTCAATAACATATGAAGGACATTTGAATAACATATGAGGACATTACATGGGTTTACAAAGAGTTGCTCTCATTTACTTAGGAACTATCAACCTCATCCCTTCCATTCAACTGTTTGGGAGCCATCAACTTTCCATTGGTTTTAGTGGTCTGCATTTGCAGTCTGAATATGACCTTTAGTATATCATTTAAGACTTTCACTTCTTTGCATCCAGACCTGAGGTGTGAGTGTTATTATCAGGCATAAAAATATATTGTAAAGTGCATAAGGTGCATACTATGAGGTAAAGTGTAAGATACATATTTGAAATATGTGATGTGGAAAATTACAATGAAATAATCATGATGATGTTCTCATCAGGTTACAGATGTGAACTCATACTGAGCTCAGGCAGTTCAATGGACAGTATTTGGTGGTGAATAGTTGTACAAACCTGGAGGAAGCACAGCTAGAAGTTCTGATTGAATTATCCATAGCTGTTTTGGAGGAACTGTGTTTCTCTAACCTTGTGCAGTTTGTGTGCTGGGTTTTTTTGTTGTTATTTTGTGTGTGTGCATGTGTGTATATGAGCCTAATTTGGCTCAGACTCATTTGCAGGGAATAGAAGTGCCAAAGTTTACTGCGCTCTGCCAACTTGCATGCTGCTGAAAGGTAATGCTCTGTAGACCAGGCTCCTTGCTTGGCTTAGTTATGAGCTATAAGTATTTGACAAAATCTCTATTAAAATAAATTAGACTCGTGAACCCTGCTAAATATCAGGATCATTCTGATATGACCTCCTTGGAATGAGGTTGTCTTAAAACAGGGAGAACTGCCAGTGGTTTTCTTTAGTGCATTAATCACTCAGAAATATTTGCAAAAAAAGCTTAGATTTTTTAACATATTTTCATTCAATTTTTTTGCTGATATTCTAAATTTAGATAGTTATTATGGAACAAAGAGATTTTTGCCACAGTAAAGATCCATTAACATAATCTCTATATTTTTGAAACTTGTTTTTTTGACCAAATACCTAGAAATCTAAACTTTAAGTCAGCTTTCCATGACTATTCTAGGGTGCTCATTTTAGATGCTTAAAACCAGTGGGAAATACTGGCAAAGCGATTTGTGTTTGCTACCACTTCAGATAGTGGAACTGCAAACAGTTCTTGTTGCTTTGATCTTTTTCATCACTGCTGTGTCTTTCGCCCTTCTGCCAGGACCTACAGTCGGTAACTTCTACTACACAGCGAGTTCATTACCAGGTAAGATAAGCTTTCCTTTTAGTATCAGAAAAAAAAAAAAAAAAGAGTCTTAACAATGGGAACTGCACTCTGCATTTGAACCCACATGTTCTTGGTTTAAATATATGTGAGATGAATTTCTGGTTATCATTTACTGTTTAATGTTGGAGGTTCATTCTGATTTGGACAATCCTTTTTCTTGCAAGCCTTATGGAATCCCCTTTAAAACTAGCACAGCATGTTGATGCAAGTGATATTGCAATAGCAGTACCTTGCTTACTGAAGTGAATGAGAGAATATGTCCTGTAGGACAAATGACAAAAGTGAAGCTGTTTCTCTGTCTGAGAAACTGAACAATAACATGTTATGTTGCATAGCTTTAGTGAGAAAGTCTTATCACTGAGAAAAAAAAGGTGTTTTAGCAGGCCTAACCTCTTAAGAATTCTGTACGTGACAGTCATCTACCTTTAGCATAATTTTCAGAGTAATTTTTTAATCCATCCTGGGCACAAAGGTGTTTTCTGCATGAGACAAACAAGTTTTAGGTGACTAGATTTTGAAATTGGTCTCTGTGCATTTTATAATTTTATTCTACAGTTTATGCCATACAGAACTTGCCTTTATGGTTGGAAGTATTGTTGCATATTTCTCTCACTAAAATAATTAATTGCAGAGTGCTTAAATTGGAAGTAAACTAACTCAGACTAACTCTGCTGACTACTGAAAAGATATTACCACAGAGACTTGGCACAAACTATGGTCAGCTGACAGAGTGCTTAAGATGACAAGCTTGCATGGTGTTGATAGTGTTTTTCTTAGATTTAACAGTGCAAGTCTTGTTAGATCAGTAGGAAGGAGTTCACTGAGAAAGCATACAGAGATCCAGTGACAGGAACCAATTGTGGTGAAATTGCAGAGAATTTCTTGGGTGTTAATGATTGCTTGGGTGATACAGAATTCCAGATTCAAGAGGATGTCTGTAGATGAGCTGACTGCAGATATTATAAGAAAATGCAATTTGGCATGTTTACCTGGACTTTCTGCCTTCTTATCTGTGCATGGTTTGTTTCTTCATTTCCCTGTGTAATGTTAACCTCATATTTTTGACATTTCCATCAATCATTGCCCTGGAACTGGGTTTTAGAGCAATGTTAGTGTCCTAGCAAATTGACTAGTAAACCAGCATGTATGATTCTGTTCCACTCATTATAAATTAACCTAAGTGGCTGCTGACTGTTCCATGTGTAGGAAACTGCCTGAGGTAAAATGAAGAACTAAATCTGTTTATATGGTGAGGTCTAAAAGAGAGTATGAAATGTTGAAAATTGGCTCCATACTTGGCTGTAACCCCTACAGTTACAGCAGTATATAAATTAGCTGCCTAGTCATCTTCTTTAGTGCACAGCAGTGTGAAATCCATAACATATCATCCATTTTTTATGATGCTACATTTTGAATGCACCCCTCTCTGTGTTTTGCCTTCAGTACTTGTTTGTCCTGGTTTCTTCAAACATTGTTTTTTTTCTCATTGGGTCATTTCTGCAAACTGTCTTGTTAGGTTAATTTGAGTTTTGTTCCTTGTTGGTATCGCTCTACATATTACAAAAATGGGAAAAAGCAGGGGATAAAGGGCATGAATAAGATGCTTGAAATGATGGAACGGTCTTCATACCTCACTAATAAGGTGTCATGGGGACTTTTAGGTCTCATAAATGCAGTTCTCTTGTGTGATTGCTCTGCAGCTCAAAACATGGGAAGTCAGCAGAAATATTAGTAAGCCCAGGTGCAAATGAGAAAAATTACACTAGATTTGTTTCTCATTCTGTTTTGTTTCTCTAATGAGTTTAATGCTCATAAAATATCCTTCTCATGGGCCTGAGACTTTGCAAACTAGTTCTGCAGTTGAACTGTGATGAAGTCTTGGAAGGAGGATATCACAATATGCAATTTTTTATTTGAATTTACATTTACCAGCATTTTTCCTTTTCCCAGTATTATGTACTCTGTTTTTTTCCTCATTTTTGCTCTTTGTATAAAATACTTTTTAGTACACACCATTATTGGATGTTTTCTTCCCTTTGTTCTTTGTGTAGCCGTCCTCTTCTTTCCACACAGAGTGGACTAAATATTGAGATACATAAAATTGTGCATGTAGGTACATAGATGTTAGCAAATCTAATGGATTTCAGTGATCTTTGACATACACCTCAGTTGCAATACAAGCAGCCCTAAGCATCCTTCTTAGAGAAAGAAAGGGTGTATTTTAAATATGATTCTATGAAACCACTGAGATGTGTTATTTGGTCCCCATGTGCAGATATAGTTCCCTTTATGGAATGTTTTTCTGTCATTGTCTCCATCTCTCTTGCAATGCACAGAGGCTGAAGACATGAGAGCAAAGTTTATGGAATCAAGTAAAATCCTCCCTGTTGCTTCTACTTTTTCTTTTCTTGCTGTGTGACTTGGTATACTAATTTGTAGTCTCTCATCTGAAAGAGGAGTAAAGTTTAATCTTGAGCAAATATGCGCCTGAATTTCCACCTTTTGCAGATGTGTTGATTTTATTGCTTAATATGTAAATAAAGATAGAATCTGTCTCTATACAAATTCTGGGCATGTGCCCAAGATCAATGCTGTTGTGTTTTGTCTTGTGCAAATGTATTTTGGTTTAAATGTTATATCCCAGTGGCTTTAGGAAGTTGACTGACCATCCACTGGCATCATGGAGCACAGCCACGGCTACCCTCTGCTTTCTTGAGGTCCCTTTTGCCTCTCCAGCTCAGTGAGAGCTAAAAATGCATGGGGTAGCCTGTTTGAATCCTTGGTGAGTACACGTCAGGAAGAAGGTCACTCCAGTCATTTCATTTTGTTCCTGAAGTAACATTTGTCAGCTCTCCAGGAGCCAATCCTTTTAGCCAGAATGGGAACATGGCGATGTAGGATGTCTATTTGTTTGACCAGTGGTGGTGTTCAGACCTGCACTCTCTATATTGTGGGTGCAGGGAATAACATACTTTTTCACCCCAATATGGGTTTGGGGCAGAGAAGAGACAGGCAAAGTGGGGAATTGCTTTAAGTGGCAGATTGGTAGATGAGGGAAAGTGTAAAAATACTCATTAGGAATAAAGGAAGGTGACAGATACTCTCAGGCACATCATGTTACTCCCGGGGATCATCCTGTGCAGCACTAAGAGTTGGACTCAATGAATCCTTTTGGTCCCTTCCAATTCAACATGTTCTGTGATTCTGTGACAGCGCATAAGGAACAAACACGGTAATTGGAGTTTGTGGCTGCTGTTTAATACTGATGTGTGTCTTTCAACTCTTTCACCTCCCTCTCTTCCTGTGTCCCCACAAATAAGCTGAGAAAGCTCTTGTTGATGCAAAGGTTTTTGGTTTTGCTGAGCTGAAGAGAAGAGAATAGCTGAAGATGCGGCTGAAACTAACCGTGCCAGTTTACTTTCTTCTATTTTCGCAGTCAAACCCTGATGTAATGCAGAAGAAAATCCAGTGGGTTTAGGTTACTCAGCTTTTACACATTGTGCAGTGTCAGTAGAGAAAAATAAAAAAAAGTGAAGTCTAGAAAATAGCCCTTTTTAGAGAAAAAAACCCTGTTGTTTTTTAAATGTATTTTCCCTGCCTTATCCAGGACCAGGAAAGCTCTTTCCCCAGAGTACTTTCTGTTCAGAGGCTCTCTCCCAGATGGTGCTTCCTAGATGGTAAGTGTATCTCCCTTGTCTTGTGCCTAGCATGCTGCTTGCTTCTGGTGGGCCTATGAAGGATAGTTCATCTGAGAGTGTTACTGCAGAGGTGTATCCACTCCTTCTTGTTACACTGCGCAGGTGAAAAAGGAGCTGAGTGACTCCCTTTCCCCTCTAAAAAGTGAAACAGGCCCTTCATCGAGCAATCAAAATGTCTGCTGTAGCTTTTTCATCCCAAGGAGATCTGCTCCCCTAAGGGAGGCCAGTTTGGTTTATTAGTGTCTCTGCTGTAATGCACAGACTGAGTGCATGGCACTGCCTGGACTCACAGCACAGCTGGTTGTGGCAACGTGCTGCGACTGGTAAGGCTGTGCTCTGCACTCTGGTTTCTTTGTAGGTTCTGTAGTTTTTAGGCACTTTAGCATTTAGGGGATGGAAAGTACCTCCCTTTCCTTGTAACACTGCACTTCGTATAACTCCTGGAGGAGCTGCACTTGTATTTGACCCAGACTTTGTCAAAGCAGACACCTGATCTGGACTTTACATCAGGCTCCAGAGCACAGGAATTAGCAATTGAAATGGATGGCATCTGCTTTTACAAAAGCTTCAGCATGGGGAGACTTATATTTTTAATATTCTAAACAAAACCAAATTCTCCTTGGCAATTTCTAATCACTCTTCCTTGTCTCTCATGAGGGAAATTGATAAAAAACATTGAGATTCTGTTTGGTTTTTGGAGAAAGCTGGGTGAGTAGATGGATTCAGTTTTTGTCTTTAGTATTTGATATTCCCTTACAGTGCCAAAGCCTACAATGCTTGTATCACTGTGCTCTTGTGTCAAAACTCCAGAGTGAATGAACCTGATTTCACTCGTCAAATGAAATGCAAAACAGATACAAAAAAATCACATCTGATGAAGCACATTGTAGATGATAACATACTTTTGGATTTAGTAATACAAATTATTTCTCAGTGACAAAAATTCATAATGTGTGCTTTATTTAGTGCATGTCCCCTATTTTCATGTGTTTTTCATGAGTAGCATAAATTTTCCTTGAACATATTTTTAATTCAGAGTGAATATCTGTGGCCATGTCTTTGATTTACAAAGAGCTCCCAAGGATGTTGTTATTCTTTAGATTCAAAATTTGAATTAATCCTATTAGACCCATCAATTTAATTATATGCTTGCCATACTCTCATTGGAACAAAGAAGTAGCTTTTTTCTGTAACATTTTAATGTAATCAGTTATTCTTATAAGCCAGAAATCCATTTAATACATTTTTAAAATATTTATTTCAAGTTAATATTTTCAGAGACTATTGTTTTATTAAGCTTCATCTTTAAATTCACCATTTAATGGGATAGGAATATCATAGAATCATGGAATGATAAGGATTGGAAGGGATCTTAAAGATTATCTAGTCCCAACCCTCCCTGCAATGGGCAGGGATGCCTCCCACTAGACCAGGTTGCTCAAGGCTTTATCCAGCCTGGCTTTGAACATAGACAGGGCTGGGAAACCACAACCTCCCTGGGCAGCATGTTCCAGTATCTCACCACTCTCACAGTAAAGAATTTCTTCCTAATATCTAACATGAATTTCCTGTCTTTCAATTTGTACCCATTACCCCTTGCTCTATTGAGGGGTCCCTCTCTGGCTTCCCAGTCAGCCCCCTTCAGATATTGGAAGGTTGCTATGAGGTCTCCACACAACCTTTTCTTCTCCAGGCTGAACAGCTCCAACTTTCTCAGCCTGTCGTCATAGGGAAGGTGCTTGAGTCCTCTTATCTTCATGGCCTCTCTCTGGACTTGCTCCAACAGTTCCATGTCCTTATGTTGGGGACACCAGAACTTTATGCAGTGGTGCAGGTGAGGTCTCACAAAAGCAGAGTAGAGGGGGAGAACCACCTCCTTTGACCTGCTGACCATATTGCTGTTGAAGCCCAGGACACAGTTGTCTTTCTGGGCTGTGAGCACACACTGCCAGCTCATGTTTAGTTTTTCATCAACCATCTCCCCTAAGTTATTTTCCGCAGGTCTGCTCTCAATCAGTTCTCCACCCAAACCATAGGTCTGCTTGGGATTTCTGTGACCCAGGTGTAGGACCTTGCACTTTGCTTTGAGGCTTAGTGAGGTTCACGTCTCCACTTCTCAAGTGTGACTAGATCCCTCTGGATGGCATCCCTTCCCTCCAGCATGTTGACTGCAACACACAGCTTGGTGTCATCAGTGAACTTGCTGAGGGGGCACTCAGTCCTCCTGTCTGTGTTGCTGACAAAGATGTTGAGCAGTTTCAGTCCCAGTAGTGACCCCTAAGAGACACCACTCATATGGACATAATGAATTAATTAGATTATGCTCTTGTGAGGCCACTGTGACTTCACTGACACAGGGGTTGTCTTACGTAGTAGTGATGTTAGCACAGCCCATTTTGTCCATGCAGTTCTGCTCAGACTGTTTTCTTCACTATGGCTCTCTTGTTTCTCTGTCTTGCAGCAACTTCTGCTGATCGTTTTTACCGCATTGACAGATCTCAGGTAAATCTTTATTCTGTTATCATTTCTATAGATTTTTTTGTTTGTTTTTTAAAGCTATGTCAACTGCAGCTTAAAATTAATTATCTGCTAGTCCTCCAAAATGTTACTGACATCTCATGAGAAATAGAGAAAATATTCTGGCCCATTTTTTAGTTGATGTAATTCACATTGTTTCGATGCTGTCTAGTATCTGCTGACCATCTGCTCTTCTGCTTCCTAACAGTTTGATATATAGATCAGAATTTTCTGCACTTGTCCTCCTTATTGTCTTACTAAGGGCCTTTGTGTGGCACCAGTGTATTTGCATTTATCTTTTCACTGATGCTTTTAGGCACCAGAAGTCTTGATTCTGTTTATGTGTTGACCATGAAATAACTATAGAAGTTAAGGTGATGTTACAATTTGAAAATTATGATCAGGATTGCATCAAATATTCCCAAGGAATCCCAAAACAATGTGTAGTTCTGCTGGATTCAAACCTGTGGTATAATTTGACAATCTGAATATATTTTCTAGAAGACACTGAAAATTTTACAGGGCTTTTGGTGCTTCTGATTTGTAGCCAGAACAAGCCAATTAGTGGCTCAGCATTAAGTGCAAATTGTTGATTTCACACAGTGGTCATTTTTTTCTGGTCCCCCTGAGAACTGTGTAAGCTGTTTCTGAACCACATGAACATATTACTGTTTCTTAGCAAAAGCAGCTGGTGCTTTAGTTCAAGCAGCAGGAGCTGTGAATTCAGTTCAGAGTTCCCGGGTTCAGTGCCTGCATGTAGCCACCATGGGATTTCTTTATACACATTGTACGTCTTTGCTTTCATGTTGTACTTTAGCATTTGGAAGGCACAGGTGAAGAAAGATGCAGGTTAAACTAGGAAATTTTTGGCTTATTCTGCATTTGTTTAATACTTGATGCTGTAGCAATGGTCATCTTTCTCTCCTATTTCTCTATCCTGTGTTTCTGTGGGGGAAAGGTCAATACTGTGTGATGGTCCCAGCACACAAAAAATGGGAATTTTCCTGCCCATTTGCCTACATAGACAGGCCTACTCATGCTCAGTGGTTTGTTTGTTTGGTTTTTTTCTCCCTGAAAGACAATGAGCCTTCAGTGTCAGTAACTGAAAGGAAGGACTAGGAAAGAGAGCTTTGGTAATGGAAATGTGAAAGCAGAATGTACAAGCCGTGGAGGTTTGGAATAGTGCCCCTAAACAATGAAAAGTTCTGTCAGCCATCACTGAAGGGGAGATCTCAGTTGTTGGTCCTTGTTTCAAAATGCAAACCTCAGCTTTTTGGGTAGACCTCCAATTTTCATCAAAATGACATAGAGTCACTGAGTAGCAGCCTTTTAAGTGTTACTCTGAGTGTGAAACTTGCTCATTGAGAATCTTGTTTGACTTGATATTGATGAAATGTTTACTGGTGGTATTGGTTTCAATGTGGTTGTTTAAGTATGCACTTAAATAAATACACAGAGTCCCCTGAATGCTTTTCAGAAACCCCAACGTGCACCCAGCTGGCTCTATGGCAGCTGAGTGCTCTGAGAGATTGGTGATGGTGCAGGTTCACTATTTGTTGCTTGTATCACTCCAACAGGAACATTTGCACTTTGTGACGGAAATTTCGCAGGACGAGATTTTTATTCTGGACCCAGAGATGGTGATGTCCCAGCAGGCGGGGACGCCGCCAGGAATGCCTGATCTGGTTGTGGAGCAGGCCTCTGGGTGAGTGCTGCTGGCATCTGACTTTAGCAGTCATATTAGAGATAAGCATCTCTTTCTGGTCCCCTCTTCTGAAGGACTGGGAGAGATGGGGAGTTTGGGATAGGAACAAGTCCAGCCATGGTAATGACAGAAGCACAGTAGTGTAACATCTACTCCATTAGGCATCATGGAGCACGCAGCAGGGCTAATAGTCTTCAGCATCTTTTAATCTCTTCTATAGGTCAAGATACCCCACTTGACTATCTGCCCTGCCATAAATCTCTAATGATTGAACTACAAATTCCTTTTCTGCATAGTTAAGGCTCTGATACCACTGTATAAGGCCCTGAAGCCGTTTGTGTTGCAGAATCGTGGTGAAGTGTCTGCTTCTTATCATTCTCTTGACAAACCAGAAATGCTTCTATTCATCTTTAGGAACAGCCTTATATTCACAGTGAATTAATCAATTTTAACTTGCTATGGACTGAAAAATGCTGGGAACAAGTAAGCATAAGACAGCTTCAAAGTGGAGCACTCAGGGTAATTTCTGAGGGGTGAATACTTTTCCTTCTTCTATCCTTAGAATATCAGATCGGTGGAACCCTGCTGTTCGAAAGAGGATGCTGAGTGACAGTGGCCTCGGCAAGATTTCCCCCCACTATGAGGTACCTGACAAACAAAAGGACGCCAACCAGACACATATGCTGCAGTAAGAGCTCTCTACATTTCTCTGTTTGATAATGCATTGTCACCACAGACAACTCCTAGAGTCTTCCTTCAGCTTATTGAATTGCGCCAATGTGCTAAAATTACAGAAGTCCTTTTGCTACTTTTTTTTTTTTTGCTCCTCCCTTCTGTTCTTCCTCTTTCTCCATTATTATATGTTCTTGGCTTTGTTTCCTTTTCTGTGGCACCCTGAACTCTTAATTAACCCAGTTCAAGTGTCTGAAAGAATATATGTTATTTTGGATGCCTGAAGTTCCAGCTAAGGAAGTCTTGGCATCTGGTTAGGAGAAAAATCAAAGCATTCACCCTCACAGTAGCTCTGGTGCAATGTGACAAAGCAGAAACCTCTAGAACTGCTGCTTGTTTTCAAAGATACAGGCAATACTTTTCATATAATATTGAACCATGTAGGATGGCTAAACAGTGGTTTTCTTTCTGATAATTCCCCCATGGATATTCTCTATTTACCCTGTTAAGATTTGTATAAAAACTTCTCTTATTCTGCTTGCTTATTTCAGAAGTGGTTCTCAATTTTTTGGTCATTTCACTTTATGTTTTCAAAACCATCAGTAGATCTATAGTCACTGCCAAACTTTAGATGGGAAACACCTGTTAGATCTCTGCTGGTGGCTTTGTAAGATTCCAGTGTTTTGGGGTTGTTTATTCCCCCCAAGTACCTAATGTGTAATTACATACATCACTTCCACCCTGTGGTCCTTGTTTCAGATTTTCTTTCTGTCTGGATGTGTGTGGAAGGGGACTGCAAGGCGCCTACAGGGCAGACAGACCCTACAGTTCCAGGACAGATGCAGTGTAGATGACAGGCTGTGTACTCACATGCCTACAAATTGGAAACTTTCCAGCAACCTGGAAAATGCTGTCAGGAAAAGGAGATGTAATTGTAAGAAAGGGTGATCTAGGTAGCACTGCCAGGAGACACTCACCTGGTTTTCTCCTATCCCCCTGAGGGATTCTGGATCAGATCTTGGTGCTCTTTGCAATGTGAAGAATGGTGAATTCAGGTTCACTGTTCCACAGACTGGAATGGCACGGCCAAAATTTGCAGCTGGCAGAGCAATCAGAAAAATGATGCTTAGACACTTTGTAGGCAGTGTAGAGAGATGGTGAGAACATGTGTACTAATTGCTAAGAGGAATGATTTTATTTACATCAGCCTGAATGGGAATGTTTGCTTAGCTGTAACAATTACATTTGGTGGATTTATTAAGTACAAGGAAAGCTGGTATCATTGCTCAGAGTAAAGTGTATCTGTCACTGTCTGTTCTAAGGAATTGTTTTCTTTACAGCTTTTCTAAACTTTAATTGTTTTGACTGAAATTTTTCATAGTAGGACTCAGTCTTTGACTATTTTTCTTCTAGTAAAAACTTCAACAAAAAGTCAGTTCTTTCTGAAGACAAGATTTGTGGGAAATGTGCTGCTTTAAATTATCTCCTTTCAGATAAATAAATCCAGCAGTTTTTCCCTGAGATGTTTTAGTGCTGGTAGTGGAATGGAGTTTTGGAGGCCTGACATTTAATAAAATGTCATCATAATGCCAGGGAGATGCCTTTTGTTGTCTTGAAAATTACCCTTGAGTTTGCCCTGCTGATGAGGTTGTTCATGCACTTTGGAGACACCTCAGACTCAAGAACTTTGTTTCAAAAGTTATTTTCTGTACATGCTCATGGAAGAGTTATGCCCCTCTGTGCTTAATTCAGGTTGCAGGCTGCCCACAGGGCTGAGGGAAGTGGGGCTGTGCTGCTGACCAACTCCAGCAGCAAGGAGAAAAGGGATGCAATAGCTGTGGTAAAATGGAGATGGATCAGGGAAAGGTGTATGAAGGAAAAAGGAAAAGAGGTTGCAAGAGCTAAAGGAGTAGAAGCAAAAAGGGAGTATGTGAATGAAGGTGGGGAACAGGTTTGGAGGATGGGAGCTGTTAGCTAGGAGCACAGAGGATTATACAGGTGTCCGGAAATCAGCATGGGAATAGTGCAGAGGTGGAGGACATGTAGTGCACATAGGTAAGAGATGAGTGAGACAGGCTAGGGGCATGGGTGAAGGGGCTGTGGCTGTTCATCTCCAGAACTTTGGGTTTTGGATTTATGCAGATTATTCATTACACAGGTGAGCAAGCTCTGAAATATGTTTAGACACTGCCTCATTTGCTTCCAAGATGGAAGGTGTATAGTAAATCAGTCAGGGGATGGAGTGGAGAAAGCAAGCTATTATTATAGTTACGGCAGTTGAATGCTGCTCTGGAGGACTGGCTTCTCCTCTCAATATCCCTGATAGGATTTCTGAATGATTAAGATTTACAACAAACTTTTTGCAAATGGCCTGTTAATGGTGTGCTCCTGATTCTATGCATGTCCACTGTGAAGTAGGTTTGGTTCCTGGGAGGCCAATACAAGGAGAATTTTAAAGAAAGTGAAGGGCTGGAAACTGAGAAATAGGCTTTCTGTTACCTCAGTTTGTAATACTAAAATTAATGGAAAGTTTGTGCCTGCTTTCCCAGCTGCAGAATACAGATAATATTGCAACCTTACCTTAAAGGAGCAGAGTGAGGGTAAATTTCATGGCCATGAGAAGCTTGGGTACTATGGGGAGACTCTGTCAGAGATGCTTAGCAGAAGATTAATCATTTTGCATTCTGTGTGGTCTTGGTATTGTAGAATAAATCAATCTTGAGGCTGTGCACTGATACTGAAGAATAGTATAGGTCTCTACCTAAATACTAGGCAAGAGTCCAGTAGAAGAAAGTGGAGGATAGCAGTGTAATTAAAGGTTGTCATAACGTTTAAGTGCAACAGGAATGATGCTCAGGTGACATAAGCTCTGACATTGCCAAGCTGTTGGATGTTTGACATTGCAACCTGAAATAATCTTTCTAACATGGTACTTAAAAAACAAACAAACAAACAAGTGCTTTAGAATGCACTCTTATATTTTGGCAGCTGAAGTAGCCCTCAGATTCTTTACAGAGATTTGTCCCTTCAGAAATTATTTTTCAAATAAAACTTGAGAGGAGGATTTTAGCAAAATTTCTGAACAGGATTATAGTAGAGAACAGAGGGGACAATTCCTCCTGTACATGAATCTCTCATGCATCTTTTAAGAGTTATGAGCATCCAGTATTTCACATCTAGTGTAAAATACTGTAAAGCTTTTCCAGCTCAAAGTGCATTATCCTGTAGCCTAGGGCAAGTGGCTGGGGACTTTGTGTCAGAGAAAGTGTCATAGCTGTTTCACAAGAAATGCTTTCTGAGTGATCATTTTTTCTTAAGCAGTTGGAAGTGAACCTCTTCAGGTGTTAGGAACAGATCAAACCACAGCTGATCATAATACAGCTGCAGGCTGCTTAGAGTGCATCTGTCATCACTGTATACACACATGTATAAATATGTGTGTATATGCATATTTATACATATAAAACCTCTTTAGGATTAAGTAATTATTTCTGACAAGTGAGAAATGTAGCTAGAAAGTCAAAGTATGCAAATAAAGATCCCTTAAATTACTTCGATAAATGGAAGCGGAGAAGAGAATATGTGATCTGAAAATAATTATAATGTTTGGCATTGCTTTTGATCACAAGCTGCTGTGTCAAAGTGTAATTTGAATATAATGGGTTTGAGGTGGGGGTCTTTCTGACATGAAAATTAGAGTTTTGTTTTCAATTAACTGAGCTTCATGTTATTTTTAGCTGGCTTTTGATTTATGGTCATTCATGTTTTGTTCCTTTTTTTTAATCGCTCTTTGATAGGTAACTCATGTATGGACAGGACATAAAACAGTGTCTTGATGCAGTAACCAGGAGTAGGGGCAGATTGTAGTTTAACAGGAACATCAATTAGTGTGAATAGTGCATTAAAAAAACCCCAAAATAAAATGGCAAGACAGTTTACTTGTATCAGAGGTGCTTGTTTTTAAAAAACTAAATATTATGATCTGACTCCACTGAAACACATAATTGGACTTTGCCTTTGTACATCAGTAGGTTCATCCTAATTTTCTCCTATGGATGAAATGGTGCAGTGAGTTGTAGATGACCTCATGGCCTACTGTAAACATTTGTTGTTGGCAGTATATTTCTCTTCCTAGTTACTTTTGTCACCCTGTTATGGGTTGAGAGCTGGAAAATGAAATGAAATAAAAACTACAACAACATACAAAGATGAAAAGTTGATGATACCTTGGTAGAGGTTTAATCTATGTCTTCTAATTGAAGTCATTAATTTTCCCATTATTTGGGGCAGTAGCAAACACTTTTCTAGCATCTGTCCAGCTGTGATGGTAATGTGTTTCCAAAGCTGCTAGCTGCACTGTCTGAATGGAGCGCATGGCTCGTGAAGGGTGGGTGAAGGTTGGCCAGAATGCCATCTGGTCTTGTCAGGGAGAGGAAGAAAAAATGCCGGTAGGTGCTGGAAGATGGCTGCAGCCCTTTACACTAAATAGACATTAATTAGCTAGTAATACCATGCAGGCATTGCTTTATGAGGCCATAATAACCTAGTTCCTCAGAGGGAAGAAGAAAAAGGCGAAATGCCAAGAGTTTTAACTCAGCCAGAAGAATCAGATCATTGCCCAGGAAATCAGTGTGACAGTGCAGATGTTACAAGGCGGTTTAGGGTGTGTTTTTAAGAGAAATCTTTATGTAGTACAACAGGAGAAGGGCATCAAGGATACCAGTTTGAATGTAGAAAAGAGAAGGAATGTTCATTTAGTCAAAGTTTGGAAAATATAAAGAAATGACTCAGAACATGCTAGGCAGGACCTGCCTTGTGACAGTGAAGCTTTGAAACATCAAAGGTTGGTGAAGATTTGAAAAATCCAAGGGTTTTTCACAGAACTGTTCCACTGGAAAACTCAGCATCAGCTCTTAAGTAGGCAGAATTAGTCTGCCCTTGTGTTTTTATAGCAAAATCTGAACTATTTTTCAGGTTCAGGTTTAGTTCAAGCTGCATTTATAAGATTAAGCCACAAGAGTGAAGTGCATCTATTTTAACTGGGAATTTGTACACTAGGACAATTTACTTTCCATTGCCCAGATGAGGTTCCATAAGTACTGATTGCTTTCAAACAAATCTTATTTTAGTGAAGGCATAAATCAGCATCTGACCTTTACTGTACACTCCTGTGTAGTCCTTATAATAGAACTAGACCATAACAGAGCGCAGTGTCTGTTTTCTCTCAACTCTCCCTTTTCCTGCTCTTCTGCTGTCTTAGATACTTTTACAAATGGCTTGCAAGGCATCTCAGGCAGTGAGAATGGCTTATCAGGCATTCTCACTGCCTGAAAGTGGAGAATGAGAAAGGTTTGCCTAAAGCAACTCTGCCTCTTGCTAGGAAAGTGATGTCAAAAAGAAGGAGTTGTTGATAAAAGGGAAGATGTAGATTCAAAGAAGAGGGAAAATGATGTAAAGGGAATTGAGAATGATTCAGAAAAAGGTAAACATGGGTTAAATAGGGCAAGAACTTTCAAAAAAAAAAAAAAACAAACAAAGTAAAATGAACTATAAGAATATAGCAAATGGAGAAGAAATTTTTTGAAGGGAAAGCAAGTTCTCTAAGTGAGATTGAGTGTGAAAAACATGTATTTCGGTGTGGGGTCTGGTCATGTATTTTTGAAGCTCTTACTGTTGTCAGCATGATGCAGTCAGAATACTTACAATTTACACACATCCTAGATAGGGGCTACAGTTTATCCACCATTAGGAAAACCTTTTTTCAGTTGCTGCTGTAAATATTCCCTTACCCCCCACTTATGGAGAATTTCTTGACCAAAGTGGCACCTGTTAATTTTTTTATACTTCAATGCACAACTGTGGTAAATAATAAATGTCATGTGTTTTATGGTCCTGTTGTGAATATTCTTTTCATATACCTCAAGCTTTTAGCTGCCTTTATTGTATTTGGAGATTTTCAGAGGGAGGGCAGAGGGAAAAGCAATAATTATTGGTTTCCTTTGGAGTTCTACCTTGAAGATATGTGCCTGTGGTTCTGAAAAAAACAGGTTTCTGCTCTTTTTCATTCCTTTAAATGTAACAATGAAAATCTTGCAGATTTTTGGCATTATTTAAATAATTTGTTTTGAAGCTTCTTGCCATCAAAAAGAAAAAAAATCAGCATGACAAACAATAGGAAGGCTCTTAAAAATGGTGGAACTTGGCTGACAAAAAGGAGTGTATTTTGTCTGAGAAATCTCTGTTTTTAAAGTCAAACGCTTCCAGAAATAGATCCGATATCTTATTTTTTTCTATATAGCCAGTTCAGTAATGAGCTACTCAGAACCAGGGTAGTTATTTTTATATTGTGGTATAATCATTGAATACAAGAACAATCTGGAAACTGTAGCATTGCAGACAGAAACAATTCCCAGTGAAATTCATAGTTTTTTCATATTAACAAACAAAAGTCTTGCTTAATGCCCTGTGCTGCTTTGCAGCCTGTGAGCTTTGAAAAGTTTCTGTATGGACAACTACTGTTGCTGGTGTCTTTTACTATTTGGAAGCTAATTTGAGTATCCAGATTTCACAATTTTTGTAGAAGAATCTATTTTTCCTTTTGGAGCTGCTTATATAGCAACACCAAGTGCAGCTGCAGATGCAGGTTGTATATAAATTTGTCTAAAGATTTGTCCTGTAACTGAAGTTAAAACTTTTACCTGGATAATCATTCATTCACAAGTTAGTTTTGAGCCTCTCCAATGTCACTTAATCCATTTCCACCTCCTCCAAGCAGTGTCTCTAGTTCTAAGGACATTCGTCCCTGTCATGGTCAGGAGAAGGGACTCATGGCCATGTCTGATGAGTAAACACATCTTGAATCAGCTGCAGAAGAAAGGCAGAGTTGAGAGAGGAAAAACAGTGTTAAAATGACAGAGATTTGAGAAGAATGTTCATACCAAAATATCTTTGCAAAGACTGCATGAGATATGCTTGTAGTTTATCCCAGGTGAGGTAGACATGCGAACAGATGTCCTCAACTCAGGATTCAAGAGGCTTTGTGTTACTTCAGTCATTTTGGTACCATTTCAGGTGTGGCTCTGCGCATGCAAAGACCCTGGTGTTTTTCTCTTTTGTCTGAAGGCACAAAAGCAGGACTAGGGAAGGTGTTGCCATGCACCGTCCCTGTTAGGTCAGAGAATGAGCCATGGCCCTGTGGTGATTGCACCCATCAGACCTGAGGGACCTTTGCAAACAGTGAGAATCAAATGGTTCTGGAAAGTATTCTGTAGAAACTTTCAGTGTCTTCTGGTGTCACCTTTAGGTGACTTTAAGTTATTTAATCACCTCTTCCTCTGTTTTAATTAGTAGAATTTTTATGTCACTACTGCTCAAGGTCTGGCCTTATCTGCAGAGAGCTGGAGTGTAGAAAATGTGTGGGTTTTACTTATTAAAATTTCTGCAATAGTCCCTAGAATTTGGTACTTACACATCATCCTGACAAGCCCATAATGCAGTAATACTAAGCTTTAAGACACTGTCTTTTGCTTCTGCTCTTGTTAACTGTAATTGGGAAAAGAAGAAATCAGAATTGGGTTTTGATTTTCATGTCTGTGGTCTTATTTGTGTATGTGAATGCAATTCAAAGAGCATTTGTTTTCTTCAAGAATGAAGTCTCCAGGTTTTGCTGTTGAGACACCAGACTACTAAGGGGTTTTGGTAACAGTAGGCACATCTGATGAGGTGGGTTTATGTATCAGCCCCTTTCGTATGTGGTGGAAATAGATTATGTTCTCTACTATATTCTGGAAGATGGTTTTTAACTCATTAGTAGTTATTACAAGTTAATTTTATTATTCAGCATTTAGCTCCCCAGAGTGGATTGGGTGGGATTTTAGCTTCCTCTTTTCCCACCCACCTGCAATGAGCCTTCACCATGAGGGCTCTTAATGACTTTAGTGGCATCTCAACACCTGATGCACAGCTGAAGAAATTCACTCTGATGACAAATTATTTTGGCAGACAATGACATGCAAAACCCTCCCAGACACCATGAGACTACAAATTTGTTTCTTTAGAGAGATCTTGCTTCTTGACTGGCATCCCACTTTCCAAAAGGGAAATGCAAGCAGTCCAGCTCTCCTCTTCTCCTTGGGACAACTTCAAGCAACAGAATACATGTATACTTGACATAGGAACCATCTTACCTGAATGTGAAAAAGTCAACTACCACCTAGCTTGAAAGTGGTTTCTGAATACTTCCAGTAGATAGAGGAGTGACCATGATCTTTACACATGGAATGTAAGGGTTTTTTCATTTGGGTTGTATTTAAAGGATAAAAAATGATGTTGACAGAGTACAGATAGCTGGGTGCCTTGGTTTGATTTAAGTGGTTCACCATAACAGCTATAAATCTGCTTTCCACTCTCTGGCTGATAGTCAAGGCTGAAGTAGTAGAGTCTCTCTTCTCTTTTTGTTACAACTCTATCCTTTTTCCCCCTTTGCTTCCATCCTTGCTTGCTTACATTAGCTCTTGGTTTGCAAAGCAGAATCTTCACTGAGAAGTAAAAGAGCTTTATAGCAAAGACGACAGGAATATATCAATAGGGTAACTTCCTGTAATCTTGTTTTCTGTTTTGTGGATAAAAGAAAATAACATTTGATAATTTTATCTTTAAGGCCTACAGCTTTCCTGCAAGCATTGGACACGTGGTAACGGCATATGGCAGGAGAAGCAGAGAGAGAGAGGGACTGATGTTGTCACTGTAGAATGTGAATATCCCTCTCTCCAACTTTATGGAGTGGACAGAGCAGACCTATATTCCCCAGTAACATTAACATACTGGAAGAAGGGCTGGATGGATTTACTGGGGTGATAAAGGATGACTGACAAAAAGAAAGTATGTATTCTTGTGGACATACTTGAAGCACTTTTATAAATACGAGGTGAATATTATCCAGCATAGCAGACTTACAGTCCAATAAAAGTTGGAAAAGTAGTCTAAGTTGTAGTTTAAGGTAGTACGTATGTCTGTATTTCTGTGTACTTGTTACTTATTTGCAAGAATTGACGTAAGGAAAAAAAACAACAAACAACCAAAAAACAAAGCCCAAACGTCCCAGTCCTAGTTTTCTGAGCATTGCACAGGAATAGCAAGCCTGTGTCCATGTGCTCTTTCCCTGCCATAAGGAGCTGCCATCTGCTTGGAGAGGAGAGTGGTTCTTAATGTGTTCTCACTCAGTACCAAGCTGTCTTATCAAAGCCAAAGCTAGGAAGCCTCAGAGCCCCGGTACGAAATGCAGTCCTGTACATATGTCGCACACACGTTGGACTACATAGTGTGTTCAAGCATTCACACTTGGACATTTCATAATATGCATTCAGACTGCATTTATTAATATCCTGCTCATATTCCTGAGTTCTGATTTAACAGGCTTGCAAAGAGAATAGAAATATAGTTTGATAAAATAACTACTCTATCACACAGAAGTGCTACTTTGCATGAGTTGAGAGTGTTAAACTCAAAAAAGTTAAACTTCGCTAATTTTCTCAAATTCTTCAGATATCTTCTTGTTGGTATTTCAGCTGTGGCTGTAAACTGGAAAGTGTCAAAAATATCATGCAACAAAAAGCTGAAGACAAGGGACAGTTACATGAAAATAGATCATCCTTTGACGTTTGCAATTTAGTATTTTAGACATGCAAAATTTAGAGTGTGTGTGAGGCTGGGAACAATATTCTGACATGAGCCTTCACTTGACTTGTGGAACAAAAATTGAAAACTTTTGAAAACTGGTGCTGCTTGAAAAATTCATGGATCAGTTGGTTTTTCTTTTTGGTGTGCATAGAAGAAGTTTATCTTCTGGAAAACATTTCTGGAAACAGAAAGTACCTGTGAACATGAGCTGGGCTTAGTGTTCTTGGGTTGGGCAGAGGTTCTCTGGTTCACTTGGGAACTGCTGAGGGAGCATATTTCCTACGTTGTGCGTCCTGGCATGGCTGCCCTTCTTCTTCCATGTCTGGGGTGAATGTCCTAGTCCTCTGGCTGCAGGCTTTTATGTCAGGGTGTAGAAGGTGCAGTGTCTTCTTAAGATGCCTACCAAAGGACTTCTACAAGCTTAAAAGCATTCAAATTGTCCTTGCTTGTCTGCTGCTCCTCTGTGCTGGGAAAGGAGTGTTAAAACCCACAGCTTTGTCTTGGTAGTTGAGACAGTGTTTAGCAGTGCTGGCGCAGAGGGTTATGTGCAAGGGAGGGAAATATATGAGGAGTGGGGCCATAACACACAGCCTTACTGAGGTTCCTGGCACTGTTGATGCCCATGGGCAAGCAGGGACAGATGGACCTGGCTAAATTATGCCAAGAGCTGAAATCAGAGAGACAGAGGTGGCTTGGAGCCAATGTAACCCTGACTCCTAGATTCCTGTTTCTGTGCCAGGCATCTAAAAGTCCAGCATAAATTCATATCTGAAACTCCCATTAGAAGTTTTATTCTCCATAAATTAGTCTATAGAAGGAGTGCAAATGGCTCAGCAGTTCTTCTCTGCCCAGGACCTGTGTGTTATGCATATAAACTAAGGTAATTTTTAAATTTTGTGTCATTTTTTTATTTTAAGATGGCAAGGAAGTGACGATTTTTTAATGCTTAGAACTTTGTGAAAATCAGACCACTTGTTTTTGAACACACTTGCAAGAATTTGTTTCTAATGGATTTGTGTGTTTCAGGAACTAAATGCTATTTATCAAAAGCAACTGGTTTGCATTGTTGTAACAAACACAGTCCTGTGGGTAGCTTCTAGATTGTTTAGAAACTCCAAGGGGCCTAAGGTTATTTGGGCAGTATCTGAAGATACTAAGCAGCTTCACCTCCATCTAGTCTGAGGGCCAATGTTGATGTGTCTTATAACCAGATTATACCTGATGTTCTTGCAATGTGGCTGTCATGGCTTGTGGTTAACAAAATAATTTCTTTCCCTGGGTTAACTAAAAAGTTAAAGTCATAGCAAAATGATCTCTGTGTTAATCTTTTCCCAGAAAAAGTCCACTGATTTTTTTGTTGAGGACAGAGGCCAGGTATTTAATTATCTAATTGCATCATGTAATATATATATATATATTTTTAAATTTTCATGTAGAATGCCAAGGAAGTGCATAAACCTGGCCCATTTAGTTTCTGTTCCAGGTCTTCTTAGTAAGGACCTCTGTCAAACAACATCCAGTCTCTTGACATCCAGTTTGTTGTTTCACCAAAGCATTACATGGTGTGGCTAGATCTTGCTTTCTTTTAGGGTTAGAAACATATCAGCTACTGCCTTTCCTTTGCCTTTTAACTCCCACCTTCATCAAGACATTGTCAGGTAGGTCAGGGAGGATTTTGAAAGTTTCATTCAAAAATGGAAATGGAAGAAGAGCATTTCAAAGAAGGTGGGATTAGGCCCTCTTACATTTTGCATTTTGCTGAGATGCTTTGGTGTCATGTGATGGTAAGAGAAAGAAAGGTCAAGTATTTAAAAAAACCCCAAACCCAAACCCAAACCCAAACAAACTGTGATCACCCTAGAGTGATCATATTGCTCATCTGGAAATACCTTCCTTTTCAAGTAAATAGCAAGCCAGCTTTCCAGCTTTCTCATAGAACTATCGTTTTTTTTTTTTTTTTTTTTTTTTTGGTTAGAATTAGGAATGTTTGGAGTTATATCTGATTTTGCAATAAAATCTTTTATTCCCTTGTTAAAAAGCAATTCCCAGACAACTCCTCTGGGTGTCAGTACAGCTTCAGGTATAGCTGCATTGTGGCATTCCACAGTGGACAGAGAAATGTTGAGATAAAAAGTTAGTAATGAGAAAAGATATTTGACAAAATAAGGGACACAGACATGCCTGAGACCCAGCAAGGAGTACATCTGAGCTGCTCTGGTTTCTCTAAGAAGCACAAAGTTACTTTCCTGTACGTTGGACTGTTTGTGAACAGCGTAGGTGCAGGTAGAGACTGAGACTGCTGAAGGATGTTATAGAGATGTTAGAAAGAATAATGATCTTTGTCTTTAGCAGAATTAGGAAAAAACTGGCTCTCCAGAGTGTTGTTACAGATTACAGGATGTATCCAAACAGATTCATGCAAAATAATAAATAACTTGAATAGAATTTTGTAGATTCAGGTAGCATTGCTGCTCAGCATTTTCCCATGTGTGTGAGACAGTATGGCCATTGTCTGTGAGAAATATTTGAGGGGAAAGAATGAAAGGAAAAATGGGATAGTAAAAGAAGAAAGTTTTGTAGAGAGACTCAGAGAATTGCAGAAAAATTTGGGTTGGAAAGGACCCCTGGTCATCTGATACAAATCCTTGTTCAAAATAGATCCAGCTAGAGGAAGTTGTTCAGAGCCTTTTCCAGATGAGTTTTCAGTATCTGCAAAACTGGAGATTCAATAATCTCTCTCCATAGCCTCTTCCTCTGTTTCATCGTCCACATGGGAAATTTTTTTCTTAACATCCAAATCGAATTTCCCATGTCCCAGCTTGTCACTGTTGCTGCTTCTCTTCTTTCTTTATGCAGACCCTGCCTCTGCCTTCTTTATATCTTCCCATTAAGTTGTTGAAGGCAGCAATCAGATTTTCCCTAAACTTTCTTCTCTTACTGAATGAACCCAGCTCCCTCAGCCTCACCTCATATGCCCTTACCACCTCGGTGGCCCTTTGTGGAACTCAGTCCAGTTTGTCAATGTCTGTCTTGTTCTCAAGTGTCACAAGCGCTGAGTAGAGGGTCAAAAATCCCTTCCATCTACCTTATGACTGTGCTCTTGCAATCACAGCTCAGTGTGTCACTGGCCTTTGCTGTCTCTGGAAACTCTGCTGACTTATGTTCAACTTGTACTCTGCTAACATCGTGCATCCTTTTCTAAAAAGCTGTTTTCAGCCGTTGAAGCCCCCAGCCTGTGTTATTGCATGGGTTTATTCCTTCTGAGGTGCAGGACTTTGCATTTGCCTTTGTTGAATTTGCTATCTTGCTGTATTTCTCCAGCCTGTGATGATCACTCTGATTTGGGAATGTACAGGGACGAAGTGAAAGTGTTGGAAGCTTTCTGCAGTTCTAAGTTCTTCATCAGGTGCTGTGGCAGAAAATGGTGGTGCCCAGGCTGAGCATTATCTGCTCCAGGACCAGGAAGCAAGTAGTTCTGCCTTTCTGCCATTAAGATATGGTGTCCTGTCTTCAGCTGGGTCTGCAGGAGACTCCTAATCCTAGACGTGTTGATGCAGATTGCTGAATGAGAGGGTTTCCTCACCTTTATCTTAAAAATAATTAATGTACTAAAAATTTTCTTCATTTGCAATCAGGGAATATGTGAGTAAATCCCAACAGCGATGCCACTTTTGATTTTGAAGAGATGTACATATAAAATGAGAAGGAATGGGTTTAATCTCTCAGCTCTTCCTCTCTCCTCATCACAGGTAACTGTTGTCAGACTGAATTAGAAAGTTTGCAGAAATACATTGCTTAAGCAGGAAAAAAGGGGAATGGTCATAAAGCCCCACAGAATTGCTACACAGAGATTGCTATTTGGCCTTTAAATATTAAATGTCTGGTCTTAAATAAGCCTGATGTGGATGGTTTTTGCCACAGGTTTATTGATTAAAATAGCTGCTTTACATCATCTCCAAGTTTGTTTCTCCAGAGGCTTTTGTCTTCATGAATAATGTGCTCATTTGCTGAAATTTTGTTAGAATTCATATGCTGGAGGCTGTCTGTATATCTCTGGGTTCCCAGGCCTCAGCTGACTAGGCTCAAAATTGTGACAGTCCCTGTACTTATCTCCTTTGAAATGAGTATTTCCTCTTCTACCCTTCTAGTGCTGAAAAACTCTGGTGCTTGCACATTGGAGAGCGCACTTGGAAACAGCTCTCATTGTTTGGCTGTTTGGGGAAGGTTTGTGTGATACTGAAGGCTGCCTTGGCTATACTGAGGATTAGATTTTTCCAGCAATGCATCCAGCAATGAGTGGAAAAATTCCAGTGAACTTTGGATCAAACTGTTTGTGGGCTGGTGCTATTTTAGGTGGACGTCTCATGCCTTCAGTATTGTAAGACTTCCAATTTGCTGAGTGTGTCTAGTGTGTGTATGATTAGGGTCTTTTTACACTATTATTATGGTTTTTTAATGCATTTCTGAAGAAGTGTACCTCATTTTCTAGGAGATGCTTGTGTATTTTGTGTTAAGCCCAAAGGCTATTGCTTTGTTTGTGTAGGGGGTGGTGGAACAGACAATGCACAGCTTCTTCCCCTTGCAGACTAAAGCTTTCAAGTTCTGTTATCCCCTCTGAGTAGAGTTTTCCACTCTGCAGCAGGAGAATACTACTGCAGAACCCATAAGAAAGGAAACTGAGGTGATAACACGTTTGTGTGATAACATGCTTTTCCCCCTCCTTCCTTCTGCTCCCCTCCCCTATAATAGAAATATTTGTCTTTGCTTTAACTATCCACTATAACAATAGTTGTTCATTAAACCAGAGCAGGAGGGAAGTCAGATTAATGCCTTTGGTGAAAATATGTGAAATCAGGCTTCACTGTCTCATTTATGAGTGTGAAAATAGCACTGTTGGTAGAAGAGCTAATTGAATCTCATGAATCTGGAAATGTAGCCAGTCACAGACAATCTGGTCATCTCTTGTGGAGAATGGTAAGCCTTTCTTTCTACAAGTTAGTTTTACACCAAGGTAAACCCAGAAAAAACTAACAATCGATACCAAGAGCAGTGTCTGAACCTTTGCCTGAAGATTTTTTCTGTTTTGTTTAACCAAATGAAAATCACTTCAAGATGTCATTTGGCAAAGCATTTTGACCCAGGTGACACCACAGATCTTGACAGTATATTAGTTTTCCTGAAGTATCTCTGACTTTTCTCTAATTTTTTTAAGGCATGGAGGTTGTGAAAATAACTTGCTGCTTCATGACAGTAAAACACACAGCTAGAATCATGCTAGGAGAGTAGTTGACAGGCACTAGGTTACAGTGTGGATGTTAGCAGCTGAGAATCCTCCCTTCTTGTGACATCTGTCTGGTGGCCAGTGCTGCCACAATATATCCCTCACACTTCTTACAGACCTGAGAGAAAGATGTGCGACCAGAAACATGAGCATCCACTGGATTTTTTTTCCTGTCAGGAAAGTCCCCTGTGGCTGTGGAGTGAGTGTATGTGGCTTAGAGCAGGTTATTACACTTTCTTTCTTTCCTCCCTCAGAGCCTGTCATGAGCATGGGGTCGACTAGTCAATGCATAAAATGCCCAACACTATCCGTGTGGAATTTTCAGTGGTCTCACTTCCTTCCATTATAACTACAGACAAGAGTCCCCTTGGTGTAGTTAGGCCAGTATTTGAGCAGTTAGGAAAGCCTCCCCCATGCTAAAATGTATGGCCTGGAATTGTAGGAGGATGTTGAAAGTCCTCCCTACTCTTTGCCAAAATACTTCATGGCAATAGTGGAACAAAGAAAGCCTGGTTTGTTGGTGTTGAACCTCTGGTATCTCCAGTGGTGGAAGCTCCTAAGACTTTTCCTGTGGCTGAGATATTCAAAACCTCTTTTTGTGTCTTTGCTGCTACACTAGAAAGTTTGAGCTTATGCTGTTGTATTTCCTTGTGAAAGCAGGAATTGACTCTCTAACCCTTCTGTTAACAATGGATAAAATGAGCCAGCAAGATCAGAGTTTATTAGAGTGAGACAGAGAGGTACATATATACACATCAAGATGCTGTGGTTTTATAGACCTTACTTTCTCAGGGTGCCAGGCTACACAGTTCCAAAACATGCTCAATGAATTCTTTCAACTGAAAACACTTATAGTAACTTCAGTAATAATGGTAGATTTCTTACTATGCAAACATTGTTTTCAAGGCATGCAACTAAGCAACATCGCAGTAATATTTTGAAAAAGATATATTAATTTTAGGCACACTCAATATGCACAAATATATTTTTTCATTCTTCCTTTCAGTCAGTGTATTAATTGAGAAGAAGGTGGTGTTGTAATAGTGTCTCTCCTATTGTTGATGCTTTTAGGAACTAAGAACATCTGTTCGCCAAGTATAAAGAAGAGCCAAATTATAGGATAATCTGTATTGTTTATTTTATTGTTTCAAATAAAGATCTGAAAGGTGATGAAACTGTGCAATTAAGAAACAAAACAAAGGAATAAATTCTGCAGATGCTGCAGGATACTGCATTAGCAATGCGTGGAGAGCCAGGATGTGTGAGCTAAGGAACCTGGCATGACTCCTGCATGCAAAAATATTTTCAAGTACCTAAAACTTTGAACTTCTTGATATGACCCATTCTGCACTGTTTAGCCTTGTAGGAAACACTGAGTGTTGAGTTTTGATTTTCAGAAGGGCTTCTGCCAGGGGTTGTGGACAAAGGTCTGTCACTAACTGGTCAAAGCAGTGGGACAGTCCTCATGATGTCTGCTAAATCCTCTGAGTTACCTGCATTCCTGCTGCATTTCCACAGACACAGCTGAAGGGCAAGGGCAGAGCTGGCTTGCTTGGCAGCAGAGCAGAATGCATGCCTAGGATGTTCAGCAGCAATCAGAGACTTTAATGGCTGTGGGGGACTAATTAATTCTGATCCATACAGACACATTGGCTTCTTGTGCAGTCAGAATCTCAATTAGGCAATCAAATTTTTTCCTTTCACGGTGACCATTGCTCCAGCTGTGCTGTAACTATTTCCTTTCTTTGTCAATCTCTCTCTTTTTTTAAAGCAGAAAAATGTGCATACTTTGTCAGGAAAGTTTCCTTCTTTTCTTTCCATTTTTCCCGTTTGCATCTATCTACATATTTGCGTATCTGCTTCTGATGTTCTATAATCCCTCAACCTTCATTTTTAGACCCTTGTTATGAAATGAGATCATGAGTCCTTCCTCAGCGTCTTTATTCCTCCATCCACGGTTTCTAACCTTTCTTTCCCCCCCCTCCAACCCTCCGCTCCTGCTGACTCCGTTAAATATACATGTGCTCTTTTCCCCTCTGTTCCCTTTTTTCCCTTCACCCCTCTGCAGCTGCCTTTCTTATGTCAGCTTTGATCTGTTTGTTGGCAACACTAACATTTTTAAATCTTTTGTAATTTGTTATTTTTGTATATTGTTGTAAAATTCAATATCTTGGAAAGGAAATAATGGGTTGCCCCTTGCACTGCAGGAACAAACTTGCTGTTACCTGGGTGGGAAGGCTGTGTGTGTAACTGTGGTCTTTTCTGGGGAAGTGCTGAGGCAATGGTCCAGTGCACTGCATGATGTCAGTCTGGTCTAAATAATGAAGGTGCATCTCAGATTCCTCTGTACAGTTAGCCCCAGTTTTGCGAAGCCAGGCTACTGCAGCAAAGGGAAGAATGGAGGGTCAGTACTTAAGCCTCTTTATGTTCCTTTGTTGTGAGTGATGACCAAAACAATGAGAAATGTGATCCTTAGTGATGAGAACTGTGACACGAAACCCTGGAATTCAATGACTTTCTTCTGTTTATCAGCAGGGGCACTGAGATGTCCCTCATGTTTTATAAGCCTTCACTCTCTTGGAGTGTTATCAGAAGATTTATCCACTGGTTAGGGTGTCCTGTAACTAACTCTTGTGATGCTGCTGGTATGCGTTTCCTTTTGCTGCACTTATATCCGTTCCGAACTCTTTTTTTTTTTTTTTGTCTGTTGCATTGCTTTTGTGAAGATGGCACAAATTGTTATTAATTATTACTAGTGTTTTATGCTACCAACTACAGTGATTTATGGCAAAAAAAAAATACCCACTTGTAGTGACTGAGTCTCTGCCAAGATGTAATTTCTTGACCACCCCTACTTGGGAGGTTTTCTCCCAGCAGTGTCAGTAGTAGATGAGCTTTTTACAAAGTATCTGCAGACAGTCTTGGCATCAGTCCTCACGAACATGACTCCATATGGTCACTTTGGCCTGCAGAACCTGCTGCTAGATTAGGTCTCTGGCTTTATTGCTCTATTTCTTTTTTTTCTTTTTTCTTTTTTTTGGGGGGTCAGATGCTTTTCAATCCTCTCTTCTAAGGAATAAAGAATAAAAAAATCCTATTTCTCTGTATCCCATTTCCCACACTGAGATTGAACTTTATTTGTGGCCTTCTTTTACCAAAGATTGACTGGATTTTATTGTTTTGTTCCAGGTCACCAGTCTCTTCAGAAGATCAAGGTAAGATCTGTTTAATTGGTACTAATAACATATTAAAAGTGAGACCAAAGACTGGCTAGTAAGCTATATTTTAACACAGTTACAGTGGAGAAAATTGGCTTTATAAAATTGAAACTTTGATCTTGATCAAACTTTGTTCACCCCTAGACATTAGGTGTTTGATCATTCAGTTGATGTAGTTGGGACTGACAGAAGTTAAGCCTGTGTTATTTATAAAATGAGTCTTGCTTAATCAAATGGAACAACTGCAAGTATTTACAATTTATTCACCCAACTGTATAGCTCTTCACCTATGGAAAGTGATGTGTGGCTTAAAGGACAGCTTATGTTTTTTGTAAAGATGAGTGCATCTTTTTACGACTCTCATTGGACAGCATCTCTGTAGCTGAGGGGTGAGTGCATTGCGCTTTAAAGTCTCAAATACACATTATCTTACTTTACCAGTAAAGTCAGTTTGGTAGGACAGTATGGAATTTAGTGCAGCTGGGAGCTTCTACATGGAAAAGTCTTCTGGCTTCAGTCAGAAGAGTTGCAGGTTATGGTACTTTTCTTGCTCTGAAGGAGACTGAAGGATCTGATCTTTCCCTATGGACTAAAGAGGAGGTTTGAAGTAATTAGCTGGTTAATAACTTGACAAATTTAGGTTCTTAGGTCTAGATGGAATAAATATCCCTCTAGAGTACATCAAAGTATGGTTGCATTGGTACTGCAATTGAGACATATACTGTAAGGGGGGGTAGTAATTGCACTAGCAGAGTTGCATAAGGATGGGTAAAAAAAAAGACATTGAGAGGGAAAAGTTCATCATGTATCTCTGAACTAGTAATACTATTTTGGACCGAAAAAGAAATAAATATCTATTTTCTTCTGGCATTCAATTTGTATGCAGTCACACAATCATCAGATTTTCTGGCCGTTATGATAAGTGTTATTCAGGAAAGGTCTGGTTGGGAATAGCAAGGACTGTTGCAAATGGCGATGTAGGAGGTCTGAGCCTCCAAGTGTGTCACTGAACTATGTTAACTTGGAGTGTGGAGTGACTAGTTAGGTATCAATCTAAATTACCCTTGGCTCCAGTGAAGAGCGTTTTAGTCCAGTATAGTGGCTGTCAAACATGTTATTATTACTAAATTCTCTTCCATCTCCTTGGTAAATTCTTTCTTAGTAAAGAAAGTTATAAAGGCAGTCATAAAAATGGACAAACATGTAAGACCAGAGATATATATGTATAGCTCATCTATTCCATTCTTAGTGTCTGATAGCAGTGGATGCCCTGACAAACATGAGTATGAGACTGGCAGAAGGTTTAATTTCCTGGTGTACCCTATTAGCTTCCTACAATTTACAGCTCATTGATTTGGTGAGGGAGAGGGACTTTTCTTGTTTAGTACTGGAGACTTGTGAGAAGTCAACAACATACCTCATGTCTCCAACACTCAGAAGAAATTTGAAATCGTTATTGTCTAATATACTCTTCTAGGATCTGGATTCAAGCTGCATCTCAGTGCATAAACTTGCTAGTGATAGGCTGCTCTTGCTTTTTCTTTTCCCTTGCTTTTATTCTATTGCTTCATTTTTATCTATTAATTGAACAACAGTCTACATGTATTTCCTTGCATATCTTTAAAGTTTAGTATTTCTTGCTATCATAATGCTTTCCTGCTTTCCACTATTTTTATACTATTCTAGTTTTTCACAAAACCTTCCTGTTTGCCATCTACCATCTTCTCACAAGAAAGGGGGGAGAGACAGAATTGCAAAGACTTCTAGTCTCACCTGTATTAATATAAAGTTAATAGCTATAAGATTCCTTGGAACAATCAAAGCTTTATGAACCCAAGACTGCTGGTCGACTCTGGACAGAACATAGATTGGAAAGATTTTTGACCTTCCTGTGAGGACCATATTAAGCCAGGGAGAACTTAATAGCAATAAGGGTCTCCAGAAAATCAGAGCCTTATTGTCCCAACACTGCCTACCGACACGGATAGCACACAGGTTGGAAGGGTTTCTGACCTCTGATATGAGACCACACTTAATAGCAAGAAAAGAACTTTCCCCACGACAGCTCCTGAAATAACATTTATTAATACAAGTACGTGACAATGTCTATATGGGTTACTTAGTCGGTGATAACATTTAGCTGCAGGATTGTACAAAATACCCCAAAAGACACCAGCACAAAACACATTTTACGGGCAACTCCAGCAGTGTCCCACTCCCATGACAAACTTAACTAACAGAGGATTACTAAACAGTAACACAACAGTTCAACACCACATGTAAACACACTCACTAACCCAAAAGAAAAGCAACAGAAAAAATATAGCCGCTTCCTATTAACACTTATATATACACTCAGTGAGCTATAACAAGCTGTAATTAGTAAGGTATAGGAAAATAAAGTAAGAATTTGGTTGCTTACCCCTGCAATGTCAGATGGGATGGGGGAGACAGAATAGCTCGTAGGTTGCTCTCCCAGAGGTGGAAGATTTTCTCCACAGTTTTTGCTTATACTCTTATCTCTTTTTATACCTTTTTTTTCCCCCTTTAGGTGGTTTGTGTGACGAAAGTCAATACTTTGGGAGTGATAGACAGATGCCTGAGGGGTGGCTGCTTGGGTCTTCTGCAGAGTGCCACAGGGTTCAGCAAAGAAAGGCCATGCTAATTCAATAACATTCCATTCTTTGGTAACACCATCACTTATCAGCATCCCTCCAGGGGGGCTGAGGCGTTTCCCTTGAGACCTTATCAGAGCCATCACCCCACACATCTGCTGCCAGGGTCTGGCTTTTCAGGTTTGATCAAAATCTCTGAATAACCTCTTCCTTCCCTTTCTTCATTTTCTCTCATAAGAAACTTCCTCTGAAATGCAGAGTGAAGTGCCTATGTTCCCTTGTCTGATTACTGCTAGTGATACTGCTAGTTATTAGAAGTTTTGTGACCATGGAGTGTCTAACTAGACGTGCCATCCATGTAGGATGTGTAGGAGCTTCTCTCAAACACAAAAAGTTTCTGCTGTCCCAATGACTTTTTGGGAAGAGGTGTCCAATACTTGGATTTCCTCTCCGCCACTATTCCACATAGAGGCCGTGGTAAAGGAGCACAGTATGAGAAGGAAAATGTGATAAAAGCACTGTAGCATAAGCTCTGTAGAGCCTGGGTGCTTCTCAGTCCTTTGAGACTGCATGTGTGGAAGGATCTCAAATTAATCTTAGATCTCAAATCTCTTACCTAAACAAAAAAGAGAGGGTCCACAAGAGACCTGAAAACTTAACTTTGAATTGCCTGTCTTTTACAGTGTTTATGCAGACATCTCCTGGTATACTCTTCCAGCAGTATGTACCCTGGAGTCAGTTTTGAGACTTCCATTTTCATTAATAATTAGTGCTCAACTGTGTGCCTATTCAATATGTTAAACACTTGAGTAGTTTTATAAGGTGGCAATAATGCTTTGGGGTACACAATGGTGCAAGATCCAACTGTATAATAATGTACTTTCACTGGTATCACTCTGTCCTGTGTTACAGCTGCTCTGCCTACTATGGGACACCACTCTGGGGCTGATTTTCTGATGATGTGATGTTGAGTATTACTGAGAAAAGGCACTTTGTTGTGTTGGAGCTTTAGTTTTAACCTTCCACTTGGTTCCTGATCTTTGTTTTGTCTGCTTTAATATTCAGTCCTCTTTATTCCTACTACTGTTTTTCTGTGGTTTTCTATCCATCATCTTCGTCTTGCTTTTTAAATGTCTCTTTCCCACTGACCATGATGTTGCATTCTGCAGAAATGCTTGCATTGTGCCCCTCACTTCGGTTTCTGAATGTCCTGCTTCTTCTCCAGTGTGGACTGTCTGATCCAAGCACTAGTTGCAAACAGTAGCTGTAGCATCTGTAGTGTACTAACAGACTTGCTACCAGAATTAGCATCTAATGTGAGTGGCACTTCCATTAATCCCTGACGGGACAATGCATTACACTGCCTTGAAAAGTGGGTAAGGATAAAGCACCATCTGTCTGGGACTGGGCATCTATTGAACAATTGTAACAGCACACAATGCTCCTTATTGTGGACACGTGTTAAAGGCACCTTTAGCAGTTATAAAGCAGAAGTATTTTAATTGGCACAGAAAGGGAAACAGTACTGCTAGAAAATCCCAAACTTTGAAGAAATACTCAAACCCTCTTAGAGATTTTAAAAGGTTTGTGTCTTTTTTCATGGTACAGCTAGTTAGAAAATAGATGAGTGCAATCCATAATCAATCTTTCTTGCTTTCTTGCTTGCTTTCTTGCTTGCATGCTTGCTTACATGCTTGCTTGCTTGCTTTTTTCCTTGATTTTTCTTTTTTCCTTTTTTCCCCCCTTTTTTTCTTCTTTTCTCCCTCCCCTTTTCCCCCCCTTTTCCCCCCCTTTTCCCCCTTCCCCCCCCATTTTCCCCTCTTTTCCTCTTATTTTCCCCCCATTTTCCCCCTATTTTTCCCCGTATTTTCCCCCTATGTTTCCCCTATTTTCCACCCTATTTTCCCCTGTTTTCCTCTGTTCCCCCCTATTTTTCCCCCATTTCCCCCCCTATTTTCCCCTGTTTTATCCTGTTTTCCCGTTTTCCCCTATTTCTCCGCTATTTTCCCCTTATTTCCCCCCCATTTTCCCTTGTTTTATCATGTTTTTCCATTTCCCCCTATTTTCCCCTGTTTTCCCCCTATTTCCCCTCCTATTTCCCCCTATTTTCCCCCTATTGTTCCCCCTATTTTTCCCTCTATTTTCCCCTG
>JAWWEV010000043.1:59393885-59463907 GCA_035583235.1 Hafferia zeledoni
GTGTAACTATCTTGAGTAAACTCTTGTAAGCCTTCTGCAGTCTGCTGTGCCTGAGTTCTTCGGATCGTCAGTCCAGCACCCCAGCTTGGTGTAGGGGGTTCCCCCTGTAGAAGATGGTTGTAGAAGCCCCAGAAAATAGCACAAGAATGGATAACACTTCTTGGAATGTCTAATATATTGTATTTTCTGTTGCTCCTGGTAGTCTGTGGGAACGCAGACTTCACTCTATTAACCTCCTTTCTTTTTTTATGGAGCCACTGTCCACTAGTCTTGCTAGTCATAGTCTTCAAAGGGATGTTCTCTTCAAGAGTATTGAATCACCCTGGTGCACTGAATAAAAGGATAAGCAGGGTGCTACAGATGAACCCACACATCTCAGAGCTGGTAGAATTAAAAATATAAAATTTTTTAAAAATGAGTTGCTATTTTGAACACCAGATACCTTCAGAGGTAACTGAGAAGCTATATGGATGATGTTGCAGCCATTTACCTAGCAACAAATTGAGATGTCTTGGAATGTTTTCCCTGAACAAATCAAAGACAGTACAGTGGGGTGGGAGGGGAGGGGTCCTGACTGCAGGTATTTATTTTGATTAATTAGCCACTTTGGGAAGAAAGACCATCTGGATAGTGTTTTGAAAGTATGTCTGTGGCCAGCTGAGCCAACAACATACTTGGGGATCTTGCTCTGGTTTGTTCATTTGCTTCTCAGCTCAGCAGAGGCTGGTATTGATGTAGACCTAAGGCACTGCAACCCTAGGGCTGAGGGAGATCCTCTCTGGACAAAACCTTTGAAAGGTGCCTATACCCCACCTCTCATCATATCCAAGCATCTTGAGGGGTCAGTAGGGAGCTGGGAGGGAGACATCTGGCAGATGTGGGCACTGAATGAGTAATAGATGAAACCAGAGAAACATTTCTTTCCAGATGACCACTGCCATTATCTTTTTCCCCTCTGGAGGAAGTAGGAGTAAGGAATGTGTTATCTGAATCAAAGCACCTGTTTTCAAGCAGAAGCTCTGGGTAGCCTTGCAACCTACTTTGCTTCTGTTTTTTGTTTCTGATGGAGGTCGCTCATGGTCAGGTAGAAGTGGCAATCACTTCACGCACTGAAGATCCTGGCTAGAAAAGAAACCCTCTTGGACTGACTTTCAGGTGATTTAGTCTTACTGTGAAGCCCTAGCTTTTTGAGGAAGAGTTACTTTGATGTTTACAGGCAAAGGAACTGCAACCAGTGGCAAAAACCTCAAGGGAGTGTGTTAAGAGTGCCTCTGACAGTAATAGTCCACCAAGACAGGGAAGAGAGAGGAACAATGTGGCCCACAATGTTCCTTTTTTTAAAATATTTTTTATTTTTAAATTAAAAATAAACCTTTGCTTAATTATTTTACCTAGAATTCTCTTTTTGCCAAAGTAGTGCCACTCTATTGATGAAGTAGCTGCATAAGTCAGCCAAAGTCTTCCTTGCCTTGTGTTCTCACGTCATCAGAGACATTTTCTTCTACCACATCACTCCTGAAAGTGACATTAATTGTTCTTGCCTTGGCTTAAAATAAAAGTGGTGGAAGGGAAAAGGAAAGAAAAAAAAAAAGTGAAGATATGTGCCAAATGGTACTTAGTTAATCTGCAACTGTCCTTTGGGGTTCTGAACTACTTAAAGGGAAGTCCTTTTATCATGTTTTCCTCTTGTAAATCTGAGTTAAACTGTCTTGCAGGAAAAGTTCAACATTAGGGTCTGAATACTTCCACAACTAACTATCAACTACACTCTCAGCTGTCCACCAGTGCCATGTAAACAATTCAGGTTGGACTCTAATTGGCATCAAAGTAGCTTTAAACTAGTCTGAGTGAAAATGGGGATTTAAAGGCAGCTTGAGTGTAATTTACATCTGCTTGAAAGCCTCTTTATCCTTCCAGAGTTGTATGAAGGCACTTCTGTGTAAGTGAGAATTTAGCCTTTCTTTCCCTTCAGAAAGCATGTGTGACTATTTTTACTTTTTTTCATCCCCTCCCTCTTCCTCTCTCAACAGTGGTTTGGTGCTGTTGTTTGAATTAAAATTCTTGAAAGGTGAATGTTCATAATGCATATTTATAGCCATCTGAGTAATGGCTGATTTTTTTTTTTTGCATGTTGAAATTTTTGTCTTATTCCCAAGTTAGACAAACAGGTGCAATCAAAACTGTATCAGTTCTCTTTGAATCTGCACAGGGTGCAGTGCTTTTGTAACTAAAAGACAATCCACAAATATTTAGAAGGGTTTTCTACCACTTTACTCAATCCTAGAAATAGATGTTATTGAGGCATGACTTATTCAGTGGGCAAGTGGACTTCACTGTCAGTTTTCTTGGTCTCTTGGGAACATTTTGAGCTCTCAGAGTCTCTATTTGGTTGTTTTTTATGAAAACAGTGCCTCACAGTAAAGCTGTTTTGAGTTACCTACACTGGTGTCATTGTCCTCAGATTATGTAAGAAGCCCAAGCTTTGCAAATCTGAAAACTCATGGAGAAATCTTGTTTATCACTTGTTCCTTTAGGACAATGGGCAGTGGCAGCAAACAGGTATGTTTTGGAAAAAAAATAAAAATCAGTGAGTCTTTGCTTTAGTCAACTGAAGAAATGCTATGTTCTAGACAGGAAGTCTCTAAACTGCATGTATTTTTTTGTTGCCATACTTCCATCATGGTTCTTATGTGGTCTTTGGGCTGAGGTAGAACTCCTCTAGCAAGTCCAGGAACTTTTTTCCCATTCCCACACCAGACAGCTGCTTCAGATGTAGACCACCCAATTCTTTCTCATGGCTAATTGTAGATTAGAAAAATATTACATATACAGCTAGAATTTAAAAAATGGCTAGCAAGAGACTTTTGTTTCTTTAGAAGTTATATTTACATTTATAAGTTGAGGCCTCTTCAGGCTTACAGGCAATCAAGTTCCTCCTCAAAATGCCCCTTGTTTAGCTATAGTGCAGTCTCTTTCTTGATCACTGAAACCTGTGACTGATTCTCCTGGTCTGTTTGCCATCTTTTTGCTGAAGATGTTTCATTTTGATTGCTCAGCATCAAAGTTTTAAAACTGTTTAAAAATATTCTTCTGTCAGATTCCTCATCAGTACTTGGGCTGTGTTTGGAGACATTTGGTTCAATCTGAAGAGAGAAGGCTTTGGGGAGACCTTATTGTGACCTTTCAATACTTAGAGAGAGCTCAAACAGATGGGGACTGATGTTTTAGCAGGGCCTGTTGTGATAGGCCAAGGGCTAGTGGCTTTAAACTAAAAGAGGAATATAAGAATATACATTTTTTACAGTGAGGGTGGTAAAACATTGGCACAGGTTGCCCAGAGAGGTGGTAGAGACACCATCCCTGCTAACCTTTAAGGACAGGTTGGTTGGGGCTCTGACCATCCTGATCCAGTCAAAGATGTCCCTGCTCATTTCAGGGGAATTGTACTAGATGACCTTTAAAGGTTGCTTCCAACTCAAACAATTCTATGATTCTGTGATTTTTCTTTTTCCCTGAACATAACTTTTCTTGTGCATAAGCATAAGGAAAAATTCAGTACTGATGGTTTATGAGACAACCAAATGTTTGTGTCCTTTTCTTGGGATAACATTGCACTGTTATAGTAACAGTCTCCAAAGAGTGTGAGTGTCATGTGTAGCTTGGTGCATCTTTTTTGGCCCAAGAAGTTAGCTTATATTCAGGGGCCTTTGTCTCATTCTAGCAGGAGGAAAATTTGGTTCTAAGAGTTAGACAACTTTTTGATGCAAAGTCTTTTTTCAGAGGTTATTGAAGACCTCTCAACCTACAAGACTTAATTTCTGTTTAAGTTTTTTTCATGGTCTTCAGTAGTCACTTCCACTACTTGCAGGTGCAAAAAATGCATGAAGAAACATTTAATTGCTCCTTTCACTCAGCTTATCTTCAAAGCAAAATATTTAAGCATCATGAGCTTTGGTGAGACTTGAGATTGTCTGTAGATCAAAGACCTGTGAGTTTGCAGTCATTCCAACAAAGTGTTATTAATTTTGTAATTTAATTTCCCAGTTATGTAGACAGTTTGGCATGCATACTTTAGAGGTGGGGGTTTTTATGCTATAACTTTAAAAGCAGATAAAATACTGGAAATACGTAAAGTGGTTGTAAAAGCACAAATGCAGAGATTTGCAACTTTTCTTCATCATGGATCCCTAAAATTGTTCTGTGGGACTGGCAGACCCTTCAGAAAATCAAGTGAATGCGCTGCTCTGTTAGGTACTTGTTTCTCGTAGTCCTCTCAGAAGGGAAGCGGCTCACAAACCTAATGCCTGTGGTACCCCCCACCCCTTTCATCTGCAGGTCAAGGCTGAAGATCATGGCTAGAGTAAAAAAATGTCAGTTCTGGTCAATTCTAGGTAAGTTATGTTACTGACAGTTTATCATAAAGCTATTACCAGCAAATTGTTGTTTACAGAGAAAAGAATGTATTTCTGAATGATTATCTATATGGACTTCACTCATTTGAGAACATAGCTTTTTGAGTGATTGAAATAGAAGTTATTATTGATTTCTGTAAAACTGGTGAAAAATGAAAAACAAGGGCTTCTTTTCTTACCATTTCTGTAATGCTGATCTCTAGCAGCTGAGAAGACTCCAGCTGTGTAAAAGCACTCTTCTAGTTAGGGCCAGCTTTTAACTTCTCAATATGTAAAACAGTAATTACTTTAGATTTCCAACTCAATGAATTTCACAAGGTCTAAAACAGCAATAAAGAATTAGAAATGTTCTGGAAGCTAATGATATGCCAAGTTCAGTTCAATAACTCAAAAAATCAGATGATGTCATCTCCTACAATTTCTTCTTCATTATCAGCTCAACAATGTTTGAGCAAGGCAGTATTTCAGGAGGTAATTCCTGAAGAGTTGCCCTGAGCAATTTGGTAGGGAATGATGGTGAACACTGAGACTCAGTTCTGGGGGGCCCACACTAAAGCTCTTATATTTCCTATTAACTGCCTCTAACCAGTAAGAAATATCCAGCACTGAAATGCTGATGATGTATCAATTCCAAACACTGAATCAGTACATTAACTGTGTCTCAGAAAGCACTGGACAGTTGCAGGCACTGCCTGTTAAATGAGGTTTCTGCAAGGTATTGATCACTTTAGATCGTCAACTGTCTTAGATGTGTCTTTTGAAAAAGCTGAAGATTAACAAGCTCTGATTCTGTTGGAGATCAGAAAAATCACAGAATGATTTGGGTTGGAAGGGTCCTTAAATATCACCTAGTTCCAACTCTCCTGCCATGGGCAGGGATGCCACACAGTAGATCAGGTTGCTCAAAGACCCTTTCAACTGCGTCTTGAGTTATGGTAGTTGAATCTGCCATAATTTCCCACCTGCTCGAACATTGTCATACTCTGATTAGATGCACTGTTAGACCCGGTATTTTTTATTGCAAATAATACTTTACTCCCACACTTCATTTCATTCATAGGTCTGTAATAGGCTGCATTTTAATCACGAGTGTGATAGCTCTTTTGTGTGGTACTTACACTTTATAACATAGTTTTAAATAATTCTACTTGCTCCATTCACAATTTTTAGACCTTCACTAAAGAATTGCCTGCAAAAGTTGAAAGCTTCAAAATAAACATACATTTTTATCAGCATTCCATGTGGCTTAGTTGGTACAGCAGTAGCAGGTTCAAATATTGTATTGAAAGGGTCAGATCAGGTGTGCAATCTGACTAATAAAATCTGGAAGATGTTTATGGTTTATGAATAACTTTTACTCATGTAAAAAGGCAATTACCCTCTACTGCTGAGTGTCAGGCTGTAGAACTGTCCTGTTTTTTGAGATTCTTTCCAGTGCAGAACAACTCCTCTTACTGACTCACTAATGATTATTTAATTAACTTAGTAAATATCTTCCATGTCAACCTACTTTAATCAAAGAACCTTGTTTTTTCTGAAAGTGTTTTAGCATCAAAGGTCTGGTGTAATAGCAACCTGGTGATGAGCCCTGCTTCTGTTCTTGGTGTTAAGCTGGTCAGTAGCTTTGGGGTCAGGAGAAAGTTTTCCTGCAGGGCAGATAGAAGGGCTAGTTGTTTGAGGTTTTCCTTACTTGTGGTGCTTCTGAGAATTTTCACAGCTTTTGAAGTGAGAGGTGGAAGTGATGACTTTTGCCCCTCTCCTGGCATATTCTTTTAATGTGTTGCAGTCATGGGTCTGTCTTTGTTAGCCCTTACATTTATGAGGCATTCTCATGCTACACCTCTATGGTATATAAAGAAGTCTCAAAATTTCCAAGACCAAGAGCACTACTGGATGTCAGGAGGATCATGTCTTGGAAACACTTAAAAGGGGAATCTCCCATTTTCCTGTTTTGCTGTCCTTCTTGAAGGTGATCAGACATGTCCCCTGGAATCATGCCGTTCTGAAGGAACTCCTCTGTCTCCGTTTAAATTTTAATTTAGGCAAGTTGGAGATCATTTGCTCTGGAGATTGTGTAGTCTGTGGAGAGAGATGCGTAACATGAACTATTGCAGAGACACCAGGTTACTTTCTATGGAGAGTTATTTTCACTTCTCACTATCCAAGCAGCCCTATGAGACCTCTTAGGCATCTTGCAGTCTTTGGAATTACTCAGGGTACAAACACCTCACTGCTTTGTTATCTGTTTGCCAGTGTTGATGTCTGATTTCGCAGCACTGTTTTAGTGATGCTGCCTTCGCACACAGAAGCAGAGAGCAATTGTTATTTCATAAGTAAATTTTATATCTGGGAAACAAAAATGTTTCTTGTAGCTCTGTGACATTAACATATGTTTTTAGAATATGAAATAAAAATAACTATTTCCAATGGAAACAATGGGTACTAACACAGAAATTAGATGAGTGACATATGCCATAGAAAAAGTGTGGTTTTCAGCATGTGTGAGTGTACTAGTTGTTTATCCTGTGACTCAAGCTGCACTAGGTTGCAGCATTACCAGAATTCAATTAGCAGCCTTTTTGACAGGGCTTTTTTTCTGTTAGTGCATTATCCACTTGTATCTGCTCAATATTTAATTTATAAGTCAAGTGCGTGTGTGTCAGGGGGTTTGTTTTGAGGTCAGTGTTTTTATGGTGTTTTGGTTTTCATTTGTTTGTGTTCGAGGGGAGGTGGTTGTGGGGCTTTTTGTTTGTTTGATTGGGGTTTTGTTGGTGTTTTTGTTTGGTTGTTGTTGTTGTTGGGGTTTTTTTGCTTGGATTGTTGGTTTTTTTCAACTTACTTTTGTAAGTTAGCCCACCCACAGGATGTAGAATCTCATCTCAAAATTCACCCAGTGGAAACCAGAAGCTGCTAGTCCCTTGCAGCTGTTACACATATCCCCCACATTTATGACTGCCCATATCCTAGTAGGTAATTTCTTTTGTCTAGATCCATCAACCTGAGCAGTGATTGACACAGTTGCTGGTAATTTCAGCAGAGAGGTCAGTGATGGAGCAGGGGCTGTACCAGTAAAGAGGGTTGAGCTTTGCTGAGAAGGCAGCCTGGGGAGACAAGCACTGCAGCAGACTCAGTGCTTCCTCATTATATGGGCAGAGCGCTTCAGTCACAACTTTTGTCAAGCTGTCACCTTTCATCAACAATAAATCTGCTTGCTAAATAAACATAAAAGGTAATAAAGCTTTTTTGGTAGTCATGACAAATGCTTGTTTTAGGAGTAGTTGAGAAAATAATGACTTGACTAAAATATTTATTAAATCCAGCAGTTCTTGTGACATCTTTAAGACCTGAAGGTATTTTATATATGATAAAACAAAGGCATAATTAATTTTATTTATTACACCAGTAGTGCAGTGTTGATTGGAAGAAATAATTCGCACTTTCATGTTTTAATTTTAAGCTAGCTTGGTGTTGCATGTTAACAGCATTTTCCTCCAAATTCTCAGTCTGCTCCCTTTGTCAATGCCATCTGCTTGCTTGCTTCACCACTTCTTTAACAACCAGGTGATTTTTGCCATCTTCACCCTCCTCTTCCATATGCCCAGCAGTCCCATTTGTGTTTATGGGGTTAGGGTACTAAGCAATATTCATATGTTTATTTAAGCCTGTTCCCTATTCTAAAGAACCTTTATCCATTTCTAGCTCAATAACTTCTAAGTCTTCCTTGCATTACAGCTTACAGGACTGAATTATTTTACTGTAGTCTAATCTCTTGTTATGCCAGCTGGTTTTGTTGATCTGTAATATATTCATTTATGCAATAGGTTCTTCTCCAGCAAAGCACTTAATTTTAAGAGTGCAGGTAGACTTGGTGTGAAAAGAATGTAATTAGCTCAAAGCTAAGCACCTGCCTAAATGCTTTGCTGGATTTGAGGCTTAAGAAAGAGAGGAAAAGATTGGTCTAATTATGCTGAATGTGTTTTAGAGCTGCTTTATCCTAATAGCCTTATCACCAGACCAACTTCTGGTTATGGATACCCAACATAGGGGATTTTTCACATCCCATCAGGTTTTTCTTTTCATAGAATCATAGATTTCTCTCCTGGCTTTTCTGAATTATAATCTAAAGCACGGCTTGCGTGAGAAAATGTATCACTGTCTCTTAGGAAATTACTTCAGGGAAGCCATGTCTTAAAAAATTGGATGTAGAAGGAAATGAAAAACTGGTGTCACCAGATCATTTGATTTTTCATGAGTGCTAGGAGAGCAAAATATTTATATAAGTTCAGACTGCATTAGCCTACAAAATAAAGGTGACAGCAAGACCAGATTGATGGGGGAAAATAAGAGGGGAAAAAATTAAAACAAATGACATAAGCATTAAATTCTGCTCTGCTACTAATTTGGACTGAGTCAGTATTAGAACTATTGGGGGAAAAAATAAGAATATAAACCACTGAAAATGAAAACTGAGGAAAATATGTATATGTATTTTTTGTAGCTCTTACCTGCTGGTGTTTGCCTTTTTCAATTCTTAAAATCTATGTGTCCTGATTCCTACAGATGCCAGGGGAATTTGTTGGACTTAGTTTAACCCATGGTCACTGAAAAACTGCCCTAAACCTAATGTTGCAAGAATTGTTGCTATTGCTTTCTCAAGTCAGAATTTATCTGGACTGGATTTTTGCTTTTCCCATGGCCAAGGCATGAGGTGTTACTGAGACCAGAAAGGCACATAGCCCCACGTGTTTTCAAAGAAAGCACATTTGTTGAGTTGCCTTTGAGCATCCTTCCTCTTCTGTAGTGTTTAGCTTGGGTGTGTTATAATTTCTGAAGGTGTAACAAGCTCCTCATGGAATTCACACTGTGCAGTTTCCTGTGTGTTATTTTTCAGAGGGAAGGCTACATTATGGTTTTCTTTGCCTGTTGTTCCTCCCTATGTGAACTTTTGGCATCTTTATCAAGGATGACACTTGAGCAAATGCTTAATTTGATTGCACTGCCTAGACTCAAAGATATAAATGGGCTTAGATGTACTTGAAAAACTACGAACTGAGGCAGATGTTTAATGATTTCTAAGATGCAAACCACGTAATCGCTTGCTCTGAAAGATTATTCATGATTGTTTTTTCCCATATGTATTATGATAGAGAGAAGGAGGAAAAAAGGAGATAGCCATGTGGGTGTAGGTTTGTAACAGCTTGTCAGGGCAATGCAGAGCCTCAGGCTTTTGGCTTCCTTCTTCTTTATAACAGGTTCAGGGCAGACAGTAGTGGGTAGTGAGAAGCTCCTGGCTCCATGTGCAGCTCTATCCTGCCTTGTTAGCCTTTTGCCACTTTGTCTTTATCTCTTTCTCATTCTGGGTCTGTTTAAAATACATAAGCTGAAAAGGTGAAGGTTGGCTCTTGTCTCTGTCATAGCTTGTCAAACCCAGGGGACTTGCTCCCCACAGGCATCTCAAAATGTTTTTGTAATACAAATAATTATTAAGGAATTTTTCATCCCACTGCATCATCTGCAGCTTGGGATTCTCAGTGTATTGGAGGCTGACTGACTGTTCCACAATCAGCATCACAACATCTGAGAGGTCTGAAGCTACTTTCAGGTTTTCTGTGTGGATGTCATTGATATCTTCAGTGATGGCTCAGGTGCCAGAAGTGTCACTAGGGAAAAAACTCAGATAGAAGCATGCAGTTTCAGGACAGCCTTGGGAATGCTGGCTTGATGTCCATACAGCTTTCATACGACATGGGCAGCCTTCTGCCTTTCCAATGTGTTAGTGCAGGTTTTGCTTCGGTTTTGGTAGTATGTGAGAATGCCAGTGGACTGAGGTATTGGTCTTAACTTTCACATACTGTGAGCTATGTTCTCAGCTGTGGGGTTATGTATGCATAATGCTTTCTGCCTGACATTAGTTTTCTATTTGTCTTTTGCAGCACTTTTACAAGCAGTCATATCTGGTGATCTACTGAAGGTAAGTACAGAGCACTGAGTGTCCAATTATTGATAGTTTTTCCTGGTCTGATATACTGTAAATTTTATCACACCTCTGCTCGAAATATAAATAGGCTGCTGTAGGGGCTTCTGGCAAGTGCCATTTTGCAGCCTTTCCAGGAAACCCTGAATACTAGGTGAACACATCAGTCAGGTGAGGTGTGAAATTTGAGTGAATAGGATCTGGTGTTAGATAGCACCTTTCAGCTCAGGATTCATAGCCACTGCATGGAGAAATGTGCCAGTTACTAACAGGGAATTACTATGTTGAACAGCAGGGTAGTTCTGACACAGCCTTACACAGTAAAGGGTATTTTACACCAGTGAGGTTGGTGACCAAGCCCCCTGATTTGCTGGATTATTTAATGTCTACCAAGGCAACTACCAGACCACATAGAACAAACCCCAGCTGGTTGTTTTATCAGCTGATGGATGTCTCAAAACACATAATGTCTTGCTATAGTTAGTTTGGGAGGAAAAAGTACTCATGCAAAAAAGTTTTGTGCCCAAAGACTGAAGTCCCATGTTCGACAGTTAATCAGCCTGTGTCTTTCAGTAGCCAAGTCAGGATTTGAAAACATGCCCTCGAATTTGGATGAGGACTGTGATTAATGATTGCAATTTTATCTGGGAGAAGCCAACTTGGAGCCATTTGTAAAAATGACAGTGCTGTTAGGCCAACCTTTTGCCTCCATGTGCCCCTTCTATACCCCTGCCCAAGCTTCTGCCAGCAACTAGGGAGCAATCCTTCAACCAGCAATCATAAAAATACTGCCTTTCCAGTTCTTGAAAAGTTTTTGCCTGAGTTGGCTTTGACATGGAAACTTCTTGCCCTTCTTTGGATGTCCTACATCATAACTAATGCCTCACTGCTGCAGTTCTCTCCCTTTTTTGCAGTTATGTGCACTACAGACCCCACACCCCACCCCTCCCCCAAAGTCTGCAACATTTCCGAGACCTGGCTGGTTGCTGTTTCCCTCTCATTTTACCCCACATAGTGTTTCCCCCTCTGCCAGCCCCAAACATGGGGTAGAGAGTGAGAAGGGAGCTCTGAGACAGTTACTTCACCTACCTGCAGGTTTTTGAGTTGGAGTTTTCTGATTAAGTCAGAAAGTGTTTGGCTCCTCTGGTGAAGAAAAATTGGAATTTTCCATACAGAAGCCAGAATTTTCTAACAAGTACATGTATTTTAAAATAACCCAACAATTTCACTGGTTTGCAAGCATTGCTAGCAAGTAATAATTGATCAACAGTAGAGTAGAAATGCCTCGAGTTTTAGGAAATACACACTATTCTTCTTAACCTTATATAATTGTAAATACTTCTAGTTTCAGATGTTTTACATTGGGGCCTAAAAGGTGACTTAAAATTTATATTTTATCCCATTTTTGTGCTGAGGTCTTATGAAAACCAGTAGAGATTTGACCTGTATATTTGTTTTCCTGCTCCTCCTAACTTAACTTTCTGTGTGTGTTTTCTCTCTCTCTCCTTTTCTTTTTATTTTTTCATTTTCTTCACAGTTCATAGAATGCTGTAAAAAAGGAGCCAATTTGTTAATCCAAGGACCTGATCACTGCTCCTTGTTGCACCATGCTGCCAAGACTGGGAACGGCGAGATTGTGAAATACATCCTGGAGCATGGTGAGTCACAAGTAGGCAAATCCATAGAGAGCTCTACTTCAGCACGTGTCACTCAGGCAAAACCATACCATACATCTGGAAGTGCCCTCACTCATCTGTAGTCTCCCTCGGCAAAATGTCCTGTCTGTGTGAGCAGGAGGCTGGGAATGGGGCAGCAATGACAGTAATGGCTCCAGATAAAGTGTGAAAACATAAATTAGAATGGCTTTTGAGGAGGATGGTGTTTTCACAGTTGCATTAGTTGGGGAGCTGTGAAGGAGTGTGATGCTCTAGTTAGAACCTCAGGCAGAGCAATCCTCTGAACTGGTTTTCAGTTAGAGCATGTGTTGTAGAAAGCATCTAATCTCTATTAAAACATTTACATGGCTGGAGAGCTCACACAACTCTTGCTATTATTTCAGTATTTAGTAACACACTGATCAGGAATCTACTTATTTCTAGGTTGAATTCACCTAGCTTCCATTCCAACCTTACATTATTATGTCTCTGTTAGATTCAAGATGACCCAATAGCAAAAATTTATGATCTCCATTTTATATTTATAGGCTGTGATCATACCATTGTCTTTTTTCTTTTTGACTCTTCTTACCTTTGTCAATAGCAGGGATTGCAGGCATCCTTACACAGGCTATGCAGCAATTTATTTGTGTCTGAGGCAGTCACGTTTAGGAGTTTCTGCCTGTTGAACTACAGTAATCATGTTCCCTTATGCTAGAGTGTTCCATAGTAATACAGATAGAGCTAAGATCACAGTTATCAGCCTCCTACATTGTAGGAAAAGTTTTCTAGTTCTTTAAACATTCTTGTAACTCTTCTCTGACCCCACTTCAAAATATCAATGGCTGTTTTGGCTTCTGAATGTCAAAATCAGCTACATTATTTCAGCAACAGTGTTAGCACTGAACACAGAGACTGCCTCTGGCAATTGGAATATGTGTTAGGTAATGCTCGAAGGCTAGTGCAGAAATTGTACGGATAGAGGAAAAAAGTACAACTCATAAGCAAGGAAAAAGTAGCAATCCATCTGTTTGAGCTTGACTCCTGACTTAGGTGTTTACATAGAGATGTCAGGTAATCTGTAGGTCTCAGTTGCTTTGCTGTCAGCAGCAATCTATCACATTTGCTCTTGTATGACAGAGGTACTAGAGGAGACCTGTCCTTTTCCAGTGGGAGATGGAAGTGAGAAGAACATCCTTAATAGCAGCAGACTTCTAGCATGACTAACTCAAGGGAGGTCCCAGTCAAGGCAGTCCTGGGAGTCCAGCAAGTGATTCAGGTGACAGTTACCTGCACATGTTACTCATTTAGATAAGCATAAATGTCTAATGTCATTTTCCCTTAGATATCCAGGATATTTGCATGGGTCTACAAGATGTCACACTAGGCCTAGAGGAGGACTAACCTGGGCTGGCAGCCAAAGCCCAAGCTTTCCAAATGCATACCAAGACTTGTCCATAGGTATATCAAATGGCACAAAATATTGGTGTGTGATCAACTGATCTGTTTCCCAAATACCTGACTGAGGGGGGCTGAATTGCTCTTTTACTCTTTCAGGTGTAGATACCTACATATGGATATCCAAGTGCAGTTGACCTTGTTTCCAAATAATGGCTACTTTTCTCACCAGTTCTAACAAGCCTTATCAGTGCTAACTCTACCTCCTGTCTAACTGCTCTGGGTTATCTCATTAGTTACAGTGCTTATATATGCCACTGAATTCTGTAGGCAGGCATAATTCTACTTTTTTTTTTTTTTTTTTTTTTTTTTAACTGGGTTGGTCTCTTCACGCTGCACGTGACCTGTGCCAGTTCACTGTCATAGATATCTCTCCAGGATTTTTGTTAGAGACACATAGCTTAACTCAATCACAGTCTATGACTCAGTTACTGTTCTTTTGGTGAAGGTTTAAAATGAGGTAATTTAAACTGGTAAGGATGTAATTAGGGAATCCATGGGAATCTTTGAAGTAAATAGAGAAATGTGAGGGATTACAGACTGTTAGACAAAGACAAATCAGAAGGTTGAGCAAATGTCAGCTCAGTTCCTCTCTCCCTCTTTATCCCCAAGGATGGCAGGAAGCTTTTGCAGCTTTCCAGACATATGTCCTTTGGGCTTCTCCGAATGCATTGTTTGTTTAACATTCTCTGAGGATCAGAGAGTGCATAGGACAATACTCTAATAGAGGCCTCTTCTCTTCTCCTACCAAGCAATTAATGAAATTCATTTCTACCCTGGGCACTTCTCAGTCACAAATGAGCTCTCTTGCTGAATCATCATCATCATAATGTCCTTGTTTTTCTTTGTATTCTCTGGCATCTTCTCAACATTAATTACTGTGTACGACCTGATCCAACACTACTAATATCCAAGGCTTTCCCTGTATCTAACATCTCATTTCTGCAGATATCCACCCTTCATAAAAATGAGCCTTACTCTGGTTCTGGCAACTGCCTCTGCCCAGCCACACTTCCTTTGTAGTTTGTCTGCCTCCCATACATGGCTGGAGATAGTTAATAGGAGTTCCACTGTAAAATACCCTCAAGCACACAATATGGAAAACCTATTATTAACCACATAGGGAAAAATCTTCTGAATATCTCTAAAAAAACAGCAGCAGCAAAACAAGATAAAACCCACTGCACCAGGAATTTTAATTGCCTAGTTTGAAAATAGAGGAATGAATCAAATGCGATACAGGAGTGGGACCCATAAAAGTAGGATTATGAAGAAAGGAAAATGGTGTAGTGCTGCTGAGGCCATCCTTTGTGGAGATGGCTTTATGCCTTCTGCAAGTATGCAGGGTACATTAATATGAAAGGTTATTCTGTGATCATGATCAGAATGACTTCAGATGTCAAGGGGAGGAAAATAACCTATCTTAAATTAGAAATACCAGAGATGAGTCACACAAGGAGACTGCTGTGCAGTATTAGCAATGGACCAGCACAAGCCTGGAATAGCAGCTGAAGCACCAATGTAGTAGATGTCAGGATGACAGCTGCTTACTGCTGCAGGAAGAGTTGTGTTGGCTGCTGCTCGAGCAAAGCAGTTTCTCTCTATTCCCTGTGCAGGAAAGGCAGATACACAGACCTACCAATTGTTCAAGATTGCCTTCCTAAATCGGCAGTCTTTTGCTTATAGTTTATAGAGACATCTGTGACTGAGCTAAGAAATGCTTGGCTGAGCTAAGAAATGCTTGGCTGGAAACAGAGGGCAGAACTCAGTAGTTATCAGAACCACAGCTGCTTATTGCTGCAGTCAGCAACTGCATCACATCCTAGTGCATATACATTAGAAAAGAGTTAACTGTTTATTTGCTTAACACAAATGGAATTCAGGAAGTTTTAAGAAGTTCCATTAGAAAAGGGGCCTTCTAAATCATCAACTGTATTTAGTATCAAACGTGGCTTGGAGCCTTTATCTGATGGTTGTGAAAAAATCATAATTTATAAACATTTTACAAGTAATTCCATTTGCCTTATCCTTGTCTTCTCCTCTTCTCTAGAAACAAAAAAGGCAAGCAAGAATTCTGTAATTCATCTGGGCTATTTTAATTTTAACAAAAGAGAGGGCAGATGTTTACAGTTGCCTTAGGAGTTTTTGGTGGGAACTTCTGATGCAACAGTCAATATGTAGAGCGTCCTGTCCTAAACATTTCTACATCCTCAAACCTCAATGTCCTTGCTTCATTAGAAAACCCTCTTGTAAAAAAAGATGGTGCTTTTGTTAATCTTAGAACTGCAAAGTCCAGAGTTAAGAGCCATCAGTGAATTTAGATTTGCATCCTGACCAGATTCAGAACTTCCTAAATGTCTTTTGGAAAGCAAATTTTGCCATGACAGAGATGTATGTTGGGAACAAAATCTGAATAGTTATCAGAGAGCAACACTGAATGAGAGTGAGTTTGTATGATATTTATTAGTATGTCTAGATTTGCAGAGTGTTTTAGGATAGTTGTCATTTGTGAGAGGCCTAAGCCCCTTTAGAAAGTTTAGTTTTTTTGAAGACACAAGGTATAAAATAGTCCATTTTAATTTGCAAATTTACCAAATTTTAGGGCAACATGGCTGAGAGACAATTAGGAAGGAAGGAATGATCCCATAACCTCTATGTTACAGTGGAAATTCTGAGCTAAAAGACACTGGCAGGAAAAAAGACACTGTTAATTTTCACATCAGGTAAAAACAGAAGAGTGTGGAGTTGGGGAAAGGCTTGAAGTAGTTCTGAATTTCCAGATTTTAAAAATAATCCCACCTTGAAGGTAAAGAGCCAAATCCAGTGTTGTCCTCGGATAACAACATCGTTCAGGTTATTAAACAAAGAGAGTTTTGACAGATAAACACCCAGAAATGCTGATAATGTCTGACACTACTGCTTAGAGTAACTACCCTTCTTCCCCAGTTCTGTGAAGGACTGACAGGACAAGGACCTAGCAAAGGTTAGTAGCTGTGGGTGGCTGTAACCACAACTATTGGACAGGGGTATGCTGTGGGCCCAGAGGCCTTTCAGAATGTGTGTTTCTGAATATTTCAGAAATGCATCTGAAATATGGCCGTTTAGACTCTTGTTTTCTTTTTTTGTTGTAGTAAGCTCAGTGAGCATCTCCTTCCCTTTCCTCCTCCCATCCCCAGCTCAGGATGCCTTGCCTTCAGAGAAACTGGAGAAGGGCTTTCGTGGAGTAAAAGAGGGCTAAAGGAGAGAAGGATAAAGGTTAATAATTCTACACAGACCATCTACAGGCAATGTTAAGGAAAGAGAATGATGTCAGCTGAGCTTCCCCTCGGTGTGTCATGCTTTTCAGCTCCTTTCATGCAAACTTCTCCCACCCACCACCCCCGTCCCCATCCTGCCATTCTTCAGCCCCCCCGTCTCTTTTTCTCTTTCTTTCTCTTCTTTTTTTTTTTTTCCTCCCTCCACCTCTCCACACATTTCTATCTTTTGTTTTTATTTCCTCCCCTGCTGTTTTGTTTGATAGAAATCTCACTCATGCGTTTCCCTTCCGGATTTCTATTGGGTTATTTTGTCCTCTCTTTCCCTGTGCCTTGGTCCCCTTTTCTTTCTCTGCCTCTTGTCCCAGAGTAAAACAGCCGCCTCCCCGCTGGGTCAGGATGACAGTGCCGTTAGCTTTCCCAGTGCCAGCCCTTCCCACATCTGTGCAGCTTTTGTCCTGGGGCAGAGGGGGATTTGGAATGGTCGGTTGGCAGCGCCAAGGAGACTGTTATAAAAATGAGGTCCAAAAAAGAGGGGAAAGGGAATTAGGAGGAGGGTGTGAGATGGTTTAAGAGAAGCACAAGTGAAAATAAAATGAAGAAGTAAAGGGCACAGCTCAGACTGTGTGTGAGTTGGGACATTCCAGCTTCAGAGATAGGCCAGGGAGAGTGGAATTAATGAATGCAGGTATCATGTTGTGCAGCTAATTGATTAACCCCAGTATCTGGCCCAGATGTATGACTTGGATGGAGTCAGGGTTCTCCCATGAAATGCTTTATTTGGGACAGCATCCAGGAGAACGTCCTTTGCACTTATGCAGAATGTACCTGTCATCTTCTCAGGTCTCCACTCTCAATCTGCCCTCTCAGTCCTCAGCACTCACCTCCCTTGTCCCATCCCTGTTACTTCTTCCTGCTCTAGACTAGTTTTGCTTCACTCTGGCTTTCCTATGTCTCCACTCTGTCCCAGAGTCTTCTGCCTCTCAAGTCCTATTCTTCTAACTTGTCTCCATCCTTTCTCCTAATCTTGTATCACCTTTTTATGCTTACCTGGGCAAGTACCTCTATGCCCCATGCAGCCAAGCCCAGTCACACTGTTCCACCTTGGCAACACAATCTTCCTTGCTCCATCCACAAACAGAAATAATAGTTGGCAGTGTAACTTTTCTAACACATTGTAATCCATTCCTGCTTCCCTATCACTGGATGTGTCATTGCATAAAGCGATGGAGGATTACCTGTATTTTTGAGAGAACATGATTTTTTTCCTGGTAGATGTAAAGGAGTCCTTTTCTTCATATGTGCTTTTTAAATTTTCTTTTTAGTTTCTCAGACATTAACTTTCTTTCCTCTCAACAAGAGGCCCCACTTAGCTCCCTGTACCTTTCTTCATGCTTATGGGAGCTCAGGGGTCATGGGTGATTCTTCTTTTTAACAGGCAGGAGTGAACACCTAACTGCCAAGTGTGGACATGAGGTTATGTGGTGGTAGAGCCAGGGTGGTGTGCATTAAAAATCAGCAGTGGCTAATGAGCTTGGAGAACTGTCAGCATGAGTATGCAATGGCATACAATGCCCTGAGTACCAGGGACTAAGCCACCACCCCTATCCAGTTATGACAGAAGATGAAGTGAAGGAGCTACCTGCAGCTCTAGGAGCCCCCAGGGATACTGCATGTGTACATTTTAAAAGTAGTCAGGTAAAGACCAGCTGCCCTGATACATTTTGACATACATTCGGAGTGAAAGGAGTATGGAGAGGTTGTGTGTAGGCTTTTGTAAGCAAGTAGTGTGAAATTCCTCAGTTTCAGGTGAGATTTGCTGTAAGCTCTTGAGGACTCTTGAATTTCAAAGTCAAAGTGTGCTGAAGAGCAATATTCATGCCTAGGAAGGAAAATTCCTGTAAAGTTTCCTTGTTCCACTTGCTAACTGCCCCATACCATCTGGCATTATATTCCAGAGGAGTGGAAAAAAGAATAATAGAACAGACTGCAAAGGGAAAAGTTTTTCTTGTTTCAAATGCTGTCCAGATCCTAGCCTTTCTGTATTGCTGTAATTCAGTGATGGAATTTGCTGCTATAAATATCTGCCTATATTGAATATCAAGGATAAACCCACATTAACATAAATGTATTTTTTTCCCACTTAAAAAATCTTTTTGTTTTTCTTAATCTTACTTTCCTGATCATTGCTAACAAGTAGAATACAGGATTTGCATATCAATATAAAGACTGCTGGGAATATTCAACCCTGATCTACATTTTGTATAACGCTATTAAATGGAGTAGCACAGGGATGTCATTCAGGATGGAATTTGGCTAATTTCAACTTCCTAATGACATTTTCCCTGTAGTTGTAACAATAGATTTTAACTTGGAATATATCCGGGTTTCCAATATATCAGCATTTTCAATGCAGTGAACCACTTAATTGAGCAAGGTGAAGAGTGAGAAAATAAAGCCATGAATATTCATTCACAGTATAATTTGGAGGCTGATACTCCCTGGTGGTGACACTCCAGCAGTGACTGTGCATTTAGAATTTTGCTAGTGCAAAGGCTCTCACAAGCAAGTATTACATTGAAGTTTGACATACCTGTACAAATCAAGCTATCAGTTGACTTCTTTTATGTATTTGTATGGGGAATCTTCTCCTGGTAGATGTACCCTTCTAGACATGCAGACAAATGCTATATGACATGCCTGACTCTCTTTTGCAGGTCCGTCTGAATTACTGGACATGACAGACAGTGAAACGTGAGTACAACCTACTCTGCCTTTCCCAATAGGTGTGTTAGACTAGCAGACTTGGTTTTCAAGAGCAAACTTTTAAATTAAAAAAAGCTTGTAAAATGGCACAGCTCTTCAAAAACAAACAAGCAAAGAGAACTCTCCCTAAACCCAGGCATCAATCAGCTCATATCTGGCTTTCTGGTCTAAAATAAATGTTTCTTGGACTTCATAAAGGACTTGCTCTCCATTGCTTCCCATGCTTCCTTAATCTTCCTAGAGGAATAGAAGTCCTGCATTGTGCTTTGATATTTCTGGTATCCAGCTGCTAGGGGAACAACCTGAAGAGTAAATTCCAGAAGTCAGGATAATACTTTTCTTGCTCTAAAACTTTTCTTCGGTCCCTTCTTGATTCATCCCTGGTGTTCTGCCTTAGCTCTCTCAAGTGGCAGTTGAATCTGTGCAGTTGAAGGTTTCCATCAAGTAGCTAAAACATCAATCACCTCTGTTCTTACATTATAAAACGCTGAACCCAAAACAAAACAAAAAAATTACCTTACTTTCCAATTCCTGACTGCTTTACATCTCGTTGTATAATCAAAATTTCACAAAAGTATGCAAGGGAATCAGAAATAATCCAGGAAAGCATGTGGAATATATGGGAAGCAAAAGCCATCTTGCTCATAGGGATTAAGCCCACCATTCCTCATCCCACAGTGCCCTTCTCTGATATCAGAGAACACCTTTTGCACAAGGTGTGTGTGTGAAGTCTAGAGGTGATGGTGCCTGGATGGACCGCCAGGTTCTTTTCATGCAATAACATAGCACAATCACTGAAACAAAGTGTTAGTGAACATGGCTGCAAGGGAAGACCTTTACAAAGGTCCCTGTATTGCTAACTATTGAAAATTAGGTTCAAGCTGTAACTGGAAGTATCAAACTGTCCTTTTATCCTCATGGGGAAATCAGATAGAGTCCCATTCTGATTCTAGTTCTCCTGCAGCAGGGGCAGTTTCCTTACAGGGTTGTCTATTAATATTTCAACTTCCCTTGTTATGGACTGGGGTTGAAATTCCTTGAGTAGAATTGCCATACTACATGTACTTCTTGTCATTTGTTATTTTGCAGGTTATGTAATGATCCTACTTGTTGGATACTACTATTAAGGACACCTTTTCAATCCACTCAAAGCATATTTTCCTCCCCTTCCTAAGCAAATCTAGATAGATTTTTTTTTTACTCCTGGCACTACAGCCAGTCTCAGAATCCTGTTATGTGTAGCTTCAGTCTGAGTGAGGAGCTTTGCAATAAATGTGCTCCCACTACACAGTGTTTCTTTTGGAAAGTATTTCAAGCTTCCCCAGTAGCTCAGAAAAGTCCAGTGTCAGAAAACAAAAATACAGCTCTTGCTCTCATACATCCAAGAGAGCAGGGTATCAGAACCAGGGCAGCAAGTGCACCAATCTTAGCTTTGATAGGCATGATTTTACTAGGATGAGTCCAAGAATGAGGTTGAGAAAAGAAATTGCAGAAAGAGACAAACACTTTACTGTGGCTGTTTTGCCTGCTGTGAAATAAGAAAGTGGCTAGTCTGCCTTTGCAGCAGTTCAGTCCTTTGATTACATAAAATCTGTGCCTGTTTCTTTCCCACCCCTCAGAGTTCTTCATCTGCTATTTGTGCATTGCAGGCTTTCCTACTGAGTCAAAGGATGTAGATGCTAAGGGAGAGAGTGCACAAGTCTACCTCTGCCAGCAAGAGGGAACCTCGCAGAAACACAGCATCCTTCTGTGTCTATCTTCTGCACCCCATACTTCGTAAATGTACTTTGGTGTGAAGTGTCTCACTGCTGGTTTCTGTACTTTGGTCTAGGGGTGAGACAGCATTACATAAGGCAGCCTGCCAGCGCCACCGTGCCGTCTGCCAGCTCCTGGTGGATGCGGGAGCCTCTCTGAGAAAGACAGACTCCAAGGTAACCCAGCTCTATCAACCACTTATAAAATACTGCAGCCAAGTGAGACCAATCAGAATCCATCCCTGCTGTTTGCATGATTGAGGCTTCCTTGTGTGTGCCAGCTCTTTTTAATCAAGCTGGTTTTATATAGAAAACTGCATTGATTTAAACAAGTACAAGAGACTTCGTTTCAGTCCCCAACATGGGTCATCATCACCATAGTGAGAGCCTGCCCTCAAACTATTTGGTGCATTGAGTATGAATGAGACATCTCCATGGCACAGCAGTATCCTCTTCCTGTGTGGTCAAAAGAGAGGCCTGTGGGCAAGGACCACCTGTGGGAGCCTTGGTTTGTGAATGCATAGCTTCTGTGGGTCTTGATTATTGTGGCTGACTTGCTTTGTGAGAATGGGTAACTATTTTCTTCTGCCCTGGCTTGCCCCTGTGCTCACTGATGGAACGCTAACCACAACCCTTTCTTGGTGCAAGCTTGATTGAGAAAGAAATCTGGGCAAAATTAAATCTGAGGAATATTCTGTTATTCAACAATCTGATTGCTTAGGAACATGGTCCAGAAGCTACCTTTCTGCAATTTCTGAGTATAAGCATCCTGGTGTCAGCAGCTGAGAGTGGGTTGGTTCTTTGGGTTCCAGAATCAGAAGCACCTTTGCAGCAGCAAGGCAATCAAAAACAATTCCTACCATGTTATACTGTATAGGCTAGCCCATAAGGGGAAGAGAGATCATCTATGATTCTATGATCTCTTTTTCAGATGACAGTACAGTACATTGCAAAAAACTTTATGAAACAGCTGAAATCCAGACAGGTGGCTTCTGACTCGTTAATAATCTTCTGCCCAGAAATCATCTGTACTTCTAAATATATTAGCACAAGCCTTTCTCTTCATGTTTCTTATTCTAGGGTAAGACCCCTCGTGACAGGGCTCAGCAAGCTGGTGATCCAGATCTGGCCTCCTACCTGGAGAGTCGACAAAACTACCAAATGGTTTCGCACGAGGATCTAGAGACAGCAGTCTGATGTCTGAAAATGTCAGAGAGGATCCTTGGAAATCTTGAGTCTTCATCTGAGGCACTCAGGCATCACGTGAGAAAGAAGCTGCTGGAATCAACGTGTCTCTCACTTTAGTGGAAAATACCTGAGGACATGCCACCAGTTTCTAAGGGCTACTGAGTCTTGCCACGGAATGGTTAGGTTCCATAAGTTAGCCCGTGATGGATGAGGTGGGACACTCAAAGGCCTATGGAATCCATGGGCCACGGTAATTTATCTTTATTGCTTCCAGCAAGTAGCATGAACTTCTCCTGTGTTCATCTGTACAATTTATTTAAAAAAAAGGGGGAAAAAAAGAAGAAAGAAAAGAGGAAAGAGTTAAGAGGGTGTGGGGGAAAAAAATTCCATACTAACTGGGACGTTAAACTGCCCAACAGGCTCTCTTCCATCCTTACACTTCCCTGCATTCCTTTTATTCTTCTGTTCCCCTCACTTCTCATCAGTTAAATAGTACCTGTTATCTCTTTGTTGTCTTCACAAATGGTCAGGCAGTAGCAAAATATTTAAGGAGCTCTGGAGCAAAATATTTAAGGAGCCCTTAGGAAAAATCCAGTGTTTTTACCATCTGTATTCCCTCCCTTGCCATCCTTTCAGAAGCTTCATCCTCAGTACTCCATCACCATGGAGTTTCCTCGCTTTAGGAGAGGATGCTGCCTATTGCCTTGTATCCCAGGGTGTGGGGCACAGTTAGATTTACAGCACTGACAAAGCCTAAACCTCACTGTTGCTGGGTATATGGTTATGGTAACCTCATGAGACAGTAAATTCTATGGAAAGGAGTTATATGGGGTATGCCATGTTGAATGGCAGAGCAGAAAGTTACCAGTAAGGTTTCTCATATTACTTTGGTGTGTATAATGACCAAACCAGTTCTGCTCAGGTTTCAGACCTGCCTAAAAGTTGATAGCTGTTTTTTGCTTTTGAAAAGATGGGGTTTACACTGGAGAGGAATTTGTGCAGGACTGAGAGAGTTCTGATGGACTGATTTATGGACCTAGTGCCCTTTGCATTACAGCCAGAGGTAGGAAGGTGACCTAGAATATCAGCAGTCAGCCTGGGCTTGCTGCTGCCAATAAAAAAATTGACACTGACCCAGTTGCATTGGGAATAGGAAAACCTCCTTTGACTGGACCTGTGAACCATCGGATTTCTTCAAGGGAACAAAGTTTCAGGCATTCTGTTCCTCTGAAGAAGGACAAGCAGCAGCTCTTTGCCTCGTTACTCACTATAGGCTCGAAAATGTAAAGCTTAGCCACTGTAAAGGCCAGCTGTGTCTTCTGTGCTCCTCTGTTCTCTGTCTTATAACCATAGAAGAAGATAACACATACACACAGGCATAAGCAAAATGTTCCACCTTTGGGTTTCCAATTGCTGCAGATATCTCAGCTGCCAGAAATAACAGAGCTTCCACTTCTACTTTGTCTGACCAGTTCCCTTGAAGACACTCATGGCTGACTTTTGGCATAATTCTTGAAATACATTTTTGAATTTTGCTTTGTTGTTTGTTTTGAAAGATGCACCAGTGTTTGTTTTCACATGCCTTGCTAGGTGTAGCTCTCTGGCAGATGGTGATAATCAGGATTACATTCATTTGGAAACCATGAAAATAACTCAGGTCATTATCCAGATAAGTTTTTCTTCCTTGCTAGAAGTGAAGGAAATTAAATGCAATTAATTTCTTTTTCTTCTCTCTCTCTTTTTTTCTTTCTTTTTTTTTTTTTTTTAACAAGACTGATTGTTGTGTTAAAGAGGGAAGAGCTGAAAAATATACTTTAAAATTTTTTTTTTCTGTTTTCAAAAGTTCATTTGATATGAGCAAAATATTTCCTTAGTATTTCTTCCTCTGGAAGGAAACCATATATATTTGTAATCTATAGGTCAATGGTGACATGAAATGTATTTTGTCTTATTTTCTGTCTTTACATTTCTCATTTAAAAAATAAAATATGAAAGCCAAATTCCTTCTCTTGGTTATCATCCAGGGGCTTGTGGAGAAGGTTAGTATGTGTATATATTAGAACAGAATTTGGCAACTGTTAAAATAAAAAATCAGAATATAATTTTGGTGTGATATGTGAAATTTCCATAAAGAAGATCCTCAGCTGTTGTTTCATGGTAGGCCTTGCATCATTTCCCAGCAGTGAGAAAAGACGTTACTGTAATATTTCTATATATTTGATGAAAATAAGAATTATGTTTCTGTTAATTTTATCTTTTTGCTTTGTTTCACTGATGTGAGAAACGGAGGAAGCTGCAATGATACCAGGAGCTCAGCTCTGTCCTGTGCTGGGACCAGTGTGGTGTCAGAGCAGAGTATGGTCACTGAGCCTGTGACAGCTCCCTGATCCTTTAGTCCCGTGAAACAAGTGGAGCAGTAAAGGCTTGCTGTAATCACAGGGAGCTTCCAGAGGCCACATATGGGTTATGATAAGGGAGCCGGGTCTGGTCCCTCTCTGTATCCAGTGGTCACTGTCTTGTCAGGCTATCCCTAGTGCCTGGGAGGTGTTTGCAGCTGTGGCTGGCTCTGGAGCAGCTTGTCAGCATGCACAGATTTTCTGAGCAATTTTGTGCCATTTGGACTGCTCAGAGTAACTTAGAGCACACAAGAGGCTGTGGCTTGGCTTTTTCCCTGGAAGCTGGTGTATGATGATATGATCAGAGTGAGTGTTTTGTGCCTCTGGAAAGCTGTGTGCTCAGCAGAAGACAGATACTGAATGATAAAAGCACTGGATAATGAGAAAAGCACTCTCAGCACTGGAGTTAGGACAGGAACTGGCTGTATGTAGTGCCTTTAATATTCAAGGTGTCCCAAAGCACTGCACACATAATGCACTAGATACTTGTGATGTATTGTATTTGTAGGTAACAGAGCATGTATATTGTTTTCTACTATGACTCATGCACAGCAAGGAATATTGGTAGTTGGTTCACTGAGGGCAGTTTGGGACCAGGATGCTGCAGAATTTTTCCTTACCCTTTTGCAAGTGTGATAGGACTCTCAATTTGGGACAACCACCAGAAGCAGGCTGACTCTGTAGCAGTTCAAGGAGACACGTATGTATTGAATCTCTGGAGCACTAGATTAATCTCTGGGGTCTAGATTAATACTGTATAGTTGTGCCTGCACTCTGTGGGGCCCAAACTTCAGTGTGCAGCTGGAAAGGGAATCCACTTAAATTACACATAAAACATTTTGGTTTACCAGAAGTGTCTGTTCAGTGGCTGTGTCTATAAGTGTGTGCGTATATTTACTATATATATGTATATTTATAAACATCAGTATTCATATGTATAGATGCACACACACATACACGCACACACTTAAAATTGTGCCATTTGAATGACAAAGTACCTGGGGATGTTCAGCTCCATCAGAGATTGCTGGACTGATAAAATGTCATTTTCCATTTTAATTTGTTATTAAAGGGAACCTTTTTAGTAGCAATGAGGAGCTCCTGAATTCTTCCATTGTACTGGTTTTACTATCTCGTTTTGGAGTTGAATGGAGGGAAAGAAAATATTTATAATGTTGGTATAATAAACTTACTTTTGTAATTTAATAGCATTAGTTATTATTTCATGTTTCAATGCTAGAGGTATCTATTGTGTGTTATCCAAGGCATGATGATGTTATATATTTTTCACTAATCATAGCAGAATCATAGAATGGCTTGGGTTGGAAGAAACCTTAAAGACCATCTATTTCCATCCCCCCTGCATGAGCAGGGATACCTTCCACTAAACCAGGTTGCTCAGAGTGCCATCCAACCTGGCCTTGGACATTTCCAGGGATGTGGCATCCACAGCTTTTCTGGTCATTCCTCAATATTGTGAGATTGAGTTTTACTCATGTGAAACAGGGGTTCAAGATAAATTTTGTCTGTTATAAAAGAGGCCTCACACTCCAGTGGTTCTTTCACCATTTCATGTGATGTCTTACTTCTCTGTATTTTAGCACTTCAATGTCTATAGGTGTTTTTACTGACATCTGTCACTCTTGCTTTTCCCCAGCAGCAGTAGAATTGCTCAGTCTCAACTCATGGTGCTCTAGCCTGGATTCAGACTACATGAGGTGTCCCCTGCTACGTGAGGACTGTTGTACAGAAGAACTGTAGACAAAGAAAATTGTACAATATTGATGAGGGGTTTTTTTACCATTGATCTTCCCAGCTGTGTTTGCTGAGCTGGTGCTGCTGTGTAAGAATAGATGTGGCACATGGTTTTTCTGGTGGTGTGGCTGTGGGAGGTTTGTTTACATGTTACTTATAGGCCTCTTTGGCTCATTTTTGTCTTTTCTGTGGCAGTGACATGCATGATAGTGAAAATTTCCAACACACAACTCCATCTAGAAAGTAACTGTTTTCCTTTCAGCCACCCCAGATACCTCCTATGGGATATGCTTATGTGTTGACCCTTCCAGGATGGCAAAAGCACGTTGAGGTGATCTGACTCTGGGCTATGAAATGGGCAAGATATATTGATAGCCTTAAGATTTATGGAAGATTAATGCTACTCCAGAAATATATGGATATGCTGGAAATTTGGATGCTTTGAAAATATTACAAGGAAATTCTGTCCATGCATTCCATGTACTCCAAAAATGAAGCAGTTCCTTGTGCTGATCCATTTGAGGTCTGTCATTTTCATTCCTCCACTTTTTGCTTCTTGTGCACCAGACTAACTTCCATGCACAAGTGTTTTATAAGACTTGTTTTTAAACTTCCTAAAAGTAACATTTTGATCTCCATTTTGCCTGTTCTTTTCCATTCATCAGACATTGTTTCCTCTGTTTTCCTCACTGAATCTGAGCCAAAGTGACACTGGGTTATTAGCTTCCTAATTAATCTAAAGCATCAAATGTGAGTATCTTCAGTCATTTCAGCAGTCCTGGAAACAGCTTAATATTCCTGTGCCTTTCTGGATGCATGTGAAGCTATAGGACACAGTATTACAGTGGTACTCAACTTCTCATTTTTCTTTCTTAACAGCTTTTTTTCTTAGTAATGAATGGTTACAGCCTTAAATTCCATGATCTGCCTGCCAAAATCTGTTGATTGCAATGGCAACTCAGTAATGTGCTAAAGTAGTTTTCTTGCTCACATCTTGATAAAGACCAGAATTTCATGTGGAGGTTGAGTCTTGAGCTTCAGTGTTTTAAATCACTTACTAAGCGCAGAATGCAGATCACAGCTGCGCTGTGGAAATGCCTCGAGGGGAGCTATAACCCAACCCTGCACCCAGCTGTTGGGGTGAACAGAATATATAGAGGAGTTGGGATGTCTCAGCATTTGCCAAGGAGTAACCAATAGAGACAGACTGCAGCAGCTCAGCACTTGTCTTGGACTGCCCAAAGCCAAGCACTTGGGCAGTTTTCCATTTCTAATTATATGTAAAAGCTGGTTTGGGAGTTGTATTCAAAGCTGAGCAGTCAAAGAGACCATAGCTACTTGTACTCCAAATTATGCCATGGTCTGTCTACCCAAGATCCTCTGCAGGTACCAGAGCTCAGGGGCTTTCCCTGCTCAACATGTTTCCAGTTTCTCTGCCCATGATGGTGCCCACAGAGAGTTGTATTCTCTCATCCGCTGTTCAGGTACTCTGGAGCAACACCCCCCTACCTTGGCCAAGGAATTTCCTGGCCCAAGTATGGTGCCGTTTGTGCAAAAGGGGAAAATTCCCTCCCTCGGGCCTTGATCACACCAGTAAATTCTTTACATTTGACTTCAGTGATTAGGCAGGCTTAGAGCTGAATAACCTTACTGTATTCAGCCATCAGAGTGCATCTTGTCTCCTGCCTTATTTATAAGGTGCCACATTCCAGTCTCAGCTGCAGGTTCTTGTTTCTCAGACTTTAAGAAAAACCCAAAAAACAAACCCCAAAAAGCCCGAGACAATCTATCGTATGCAGAACACATGTGTCTAGTTACCTAGAGAGAGGGGAAGACAGGCAGCTCATTTTAAAACCCTCTAATTCTGATTTAGCACATGATGACTTCTAGAGTCTAAGGAGGGGGATGACTTGGAACAAAAACATGTGATTCAATATTAACACATCTATATTCCAGGAAATAATTTGATGCTAAGCCCTTTAAAAACAGTCAGCTTATGCTTTTAGATCCCCTACATGTCAGAGATTTGAGGAATCTAAGAAGGCAGTGATTCTCTTGACAGGCACATACAAGTAGGCGAATACCTGAGGAAGAAAAAACTTGCTTTGTTCAAAAATTTGTTTCTATTCTGTGGCCTTCATCCACTAGAATCACAATCCTGATTTGGGAATGCTATTTCAGAGTTCATCAACGTGTTAACAGCTCCAGCACTCATATACAAAGTATGTAGAAGCTGTAGCCTTTTGACATGCAAGAAATAAAGCACTACTTCTTTAACAATATAATGCTACACATGTAATTGCATCGTCTTGAGCCAACCTCCTTTGCTGGTGAAGTGTAACACCTGGCTCTTCAATTAGTCCCTGTCTGGGAAGCTGCTTGATGTGTCACCTACCACTCAGCACTGTGGCAATCCAGGGCTCTGTTACGACAAGTGCTGCAGCAATTAGCTAACTACTAATGCACAAATCACAGTAGCAATTCATTTCTTAGTATTACACTTAATGAGAAAATGGCCTTCTGATTTCAACTACTTTAATGACCTTCAATTTCCACTTTTTCCTCAGCCTATGGTCAAGCAAAGGGAGAAAGTAATCTTTGTTCCTGCATATTTGGGAATCCAAGTCCTGTCTAGGAACTGTACAAACCAGTTAAGTTTGTAGGTATGGAAAAGCAGTTCAAGAAGCTCTTGAGCTTGATGCAGCAGACATGAGCGATTTCTACTTGGCTAATTAGGCTTTAATAAGTAGTCCCACTTTACTAGGGCTGTTTTTCCTGGGTCACATTCATATAAAAAATGAAAGATGGCAAAATTAGAAAAGCAAAGCCAAGCTGGTACCTGGGAATGGTACCCTACAGAATGGTTTCCACATTTATTGCATTTTCCAGATAGGAAGTTACAGTGCTACCTATTGAATATTGCGGTAATTAGTAATTATGTACCATAATTAGATGTATCTACTTTTAATAATGAGATGGGTGCATTTCTTCCCTGAGCTCACTGTGTCCAATATTTATGTCACCCAGACACAGATGTGTCCTGTTTCTGCGCTCACAGAGATCACTACACAGTTTGGTGATGAATACCCTTTTATTTGCAAATTCTGAGTCTTCAAGGAGTGAGACATGAGCCCTAAGGTGTACAATGACACCTCTCCCTGCTCCTTAGCCATGCTGGAAGTTCTCCTTCCAAATGGATGGAAGCAATATCACATCCAAATAAATGATTGCTGTAGGCCCCAAAGTGAATGACCATCTTTCCACTCCTGTCCCCACTTCAGTGCCTTTCCAGAACCAGGTTGTTTTTTTTTATTTCATCAGAAAGAGAAAATGGTTGGTGTGTCTGTTTTAATAGGCGATGGGTGCACTTGTGGTTGTATTGTCCTGTGGTCTTGCTACTGTTGTAATACTGTCATCTCCATGGCATACAGGAGTTCATTCATGTCAAAGCTAAGAAAAAAGGGATCTCACTGGCAGCTAATGGCAGGAAGGAAATGGAACATAATATTATTTAAATTTGATTTTAAATAATCTTCAGTGCTCTTTGCTTTTCATTCTATTTTTTTTTCTGTTTCTCTTCTCTCTCTCTCTCCATCCTTTTTAGAGTTTCTGTACTGAAGTCTTTACTCTTTCATCATCTCTTCTTTCCTTAGCTTTTGCTGCCTTAATTTTTTGACTGAAAAAGTCAAAATCCTGCTCATGTGCTTAACCTTGGGACTCTTCTGCTAGACCAGTCACAGATGGTTGGATTTCTTCTGACCATGTCCGGACATGGAAAGGGAATGTTCAAATTCTCTGTAGTAGGAATGAGTTGGAAGTGCAGTGCTAAAGGCTCCTCTGAGGGCAGTTATAATGCCTGAGTTGTATTCTAAAGATTAAGCAGATGGGAAGCTGGGTGGACTTGGATATTTTATACCTGAGGTATTGATTTCAGCCTTTCTAGAGTCAGTGTTGATATCAATAGTAAAATTTTTAATTTTTTTTTTTTTTTTTTTTTTTTTTTTTTTCCTTTCCCCTGCTAAACTAATGTTTCTTCCTTTTGTGATTTTTCTGTAAAATAATCCTTTCCTGGTCAGATATTATTGTGTTGCTCTATGATGTGTTTGGAAGAAGTGACAGCTGCCTCTAACTGGCAAGTGAGAGTGCTGGTCTCTTGTGCAAAATGCCTGGCCCTGCTACTGTACAGTTTTCTGCTCAGCACATATCTCAGAAAAATCACCGGGAGGTAGCAGAGGCTTATCAGGTTTTTTGTTCCATTTACATGTCACTGCCGAGTGATTCTCCTCCATCTGCTTCCTTTGATCATGCAACAGCTTTGGGAGAAAAGAAAAGAAGTGCCTGAGCCTTCAAAGCACTAAGCAGCTCTGGGGAGCTTTGTCTCTTCCAGGCTCACTGCTGCACCTCACAGAACCGGGGAAAGGGAAAGTGAGGGATGACATGTACAGAAAGATCCATCTATCACCTTACTGACAAAAGTAACAACTCTTTGAAGGCCACCTATTCCAGACACCCCACCATGTGCCAGGCAGAGTGTAAAATACTTATGGACATCAGTAAGTTTGTAGGTGCTGACTTGCTTTCTTAAGGGCACTTCCAAGCTCTTTTTTATTCTCTTCATGGTGCCCTAGGACAGGGATTCCTGCCTGTTTCATCCCAGAGGAGCCATCCTGAGACTGTCCTTTATAATGGCTGCCATTGAGCTGCCCTCACACTATCTTTTACCTGTGTCCTGTAACTCGATTGAAAAATGAAACGAGTTAAAATCCCTTTTGAAATGGACTTAAGAGCTGCCAGCCTTGACCACTGACCCATCACGTGCCATGCACTGGGGAGGGGAATGTGGCATATGAGTGCCAACATTTCTCTGTAGAAATCTCCTCAAGGTGAAATGTGCTTTCATGGTGGAAAATAAAGGTTATTTTTCTTGTCTCCATATCATTTTGTGTTGTAAACCCTGTGCCAGTTATTTTGGATGCAGCCAGCTTTCTGGAAGGAGGAGGATTTTGAAAGATTTTTGGAAGTCTAGCCAATGCTATAGCTGAGGACTTGTGTTCTGCAGCTCCCACACAAACCTTCTGGCAGTCCGTGGAGGTTTCAGTGTCCTCTCTGAGTCAGTGAGCAGAATGTTTTGCTACAAACTGCAGGCCTGCCTTTGTGCCACTGCTATTGCTGCTTTGCTTCTGCACAGCTTTTAGAACAGCTATGGCTTTGCAGCCTTGCACTAGGGAAAACCAAGATTTGTTGTGGGAAACCGTGATTTTTTCTATGGACACAAACACTCATCAGGTTGCAGGTGCGTGCTAATGAAAATGCAATGTATGTAAAGACTGAGACTGTCACAGTGGGGATTTATTTCAAGCAAGAACTGACCTGTTGTTTTACTGTGAAACAGAAAGGTTATGCAAAAAAATAATCAGTTTAATTATATGCTTCTGTCTTATGATAGTTTACAAGTCTAACTGTGTGCCACATGGTTGAGTCACGGAATAGGGAAAGTACTTGCTGTGTGTTATAATTTATCAGCATGCCTCTGGAGGTATTGTGGTCAAAGAGATGGAGCAGAAGGTAGCAAATCAAGGGTTTGAGATTTTATTCCTGCCACTTTCATTGAGTCATTTTGGGTGAGTCATTTAACCTTTCTGTGCCTCAGTTTTCTTATCTGTACAATGGGGATTATATCACCTCCCCATACACAGACAGGTAAGGTGCTTTGTGTCACAAGCCCAAAATCTGCTGTTTATTAACTATCTTTGAGGTTTTGTTTGGTTGTTGGGTTTTTTTTGTTTGTTTGGTTGGTTTTGTTTTTTTGGTTGTTTTTGTGGGTTTTTTTTGTTTTTTTGGGTTTTTTTGTTATGCCTTGGAATGTTCCTCCCACACAGTATCCTGTTTGTTTTGGAACAATTTTTTTGAGAGAAAGTGAGAGTAGCCCTGTCCCACACTCTTCAGTTTAACTGGTTAAAATTAAGATAGTAAACAGTGCTGGATTATCACAATTTTCTAATGAACTAGTTTGCACTTCTCATGCTTGATTTCCATGTTTGAGCTTTTTTGTATTGAAAATTTTAATTCAGGTGATATTTCAAGTCAATGAAAGCATTCAGGTGGTTGCTCTTGCTTCAGAGGAGCATTTTGCTGAATTTTAGAGCAGTTTTATTCCATCATATTGAGTTCTTTGAGTGCAGAATGCTTCATTTGAAAGTGCTCATCTCAGAAATAATTTTTTTCTGTCACCTCCCTCCTATCATTTTGGTATCACAGAATATTGCTTAAGAGTCCAGAAATCACCACTTAAGTTTGCAGGTGCAAAAGGTTTCTGGGGGATGAGAAAACATCTTCAGGAACAGATTCTCTGGCCCTCATGTTAGGCCCTCCTCTGGCTGCCTGATAAAGGGAGATGCAAATTGATGAAGAACAAGGGCAACAGTTAGCAAAGAGTTAGGGAACTGCAGATGTGTCCTGGAAAAACAAAGGAGGCTAAGGAGTCATCATGATGTAGGATGGTGACGAACAGACTTGTGATGAAAGAGCTGAGTTTCCATCGGGCTATATAGTGCTGTTTCCTGGAGATGATGGAGAAAGCACAATGGACAAATTCTGATCTGTTCTGCACTGAATTCACTCCAGGTGAGCCAAGATGTGACAAAGGTCAGAATCTGGACCACCATAAAGTATTTGGCACCCTAAATAGAGTAGTAAAGTCAAATAACAAATGTGCATTTTTAGTCAACATTTCATAGGCATACAGAGTTCCAGTATTTGTACATATCGTATTATCTGGACCCACATCTGTTCCAGGAGTTTTAATAACATCTCAAAGGGCTCTTTTATGCTACCTGACCCCATGCATAATGCTCTGGAACTGTGCACCTTGAGGCTGCCAGCTGGCAAAAGGAATCAGAGGCATGCAGCAGTACCCATAAATTGAGGATATATGCTTAACAGAGAATCAGAGTACAGGTAATAATCAGTGAATATGGAAAGGAGGAGGTGTTTGGCGTGGCAGTGGTTTGTTTGTTTGTTTGTTTGTTTGGGGTTTTTTTCCAAAGTAAGAAAGTATTTTCTTCCATAATTTTCTTGCATTTCCTATTTATACAAAGTATCTTCATCACTGTGTTGCTAAGTAAGGAGATTTTAAACTGGGGGTAGAAGGAAACATGTATACAGTGAAAGAGGTGGTTACCGTTCCTTTTGGACAATTTTTTTCTGTATTGTGACTTGTGTGGAAATGTACAGAATAAAAGTGAAGAAGCGCTGCCTTGGCTGGGCTGAGTTTCTCTGTGTTATTTCCCAGTGTAACTGGGTTGCTCTTTCTGGCAGAGTGAAAAGACCAGTGTGACTTGAAAGCTGTGAACAACTTGGGGGAGTGGAGGAAAGGGATGCAAGGGTCAAAATTCTGCTTCTGTGTGTGTGTGACTGTGCAGGGAAGGAATAGGAAGGGTGCGTTAAGCCCCTGGACAAGCTGACTTCAAGCTCATGGTAAAGAAAAATGTTAACGATACCTTTAATATTTCCAGAGAAATCATCTCGGTCCCACAGTAAACTTAGATTATCAACACAGCATTCAGTGTGTGCAGCAGAGATCCAGCAGAGAGTAGAAGGACTGTAATGTAGGCATATAGGTCACCTCAGGATCTTCGCTATGCATTTCAGGGGCATTTCTCCAGTGCATTCTCTGATTCATCTCCATATTATCTTGGGACTAACCCATGGGGATATAATGACTGTTTGTTTATGCCCAGCAGTGTCTAATAGAAGAATTTTGTCATGGCGATTCCTTCCTTTCTTGTCTTCAGCTGCTGCCCTCCCTGCCCCACTAAAGTTTCTGTGCTGTTTCTGACACTGAAGATTTGTAACCTCTCTTCCGTGAAAGTCGATATTTCCTAACCATTCCCTTGCCTCTGCTCTCCCACGCTAAAATCATATTTCTGAATAATTTTGTGATGTTTCCTTTGTCCTGTCTCTCGGGGACAGCGCCTGCCCCCCAAACACCTCCCTCACACACGGTTCTGGCTCTCTCTTCCAATCCAAGCCCTTTGATGCTCACCACTGTTGCCAGCAGCCAGCTGTGTGCTTGTCTCTTTTGAAGACTATCTTAAGCCCACTTTTCCTGCTGTCTCAGACAGCCTAAGAATATTATTATTAATAAGAATAGTGCTAAAAAGACTAACTGTTCTGCCTGTGCAGGACTGGCTGGAACTGGATGAGGATGTAACCCAGTCATGAGTTACACTGCACAGTGAGGAAGCCCTACCAAGAACAGCTTTGACGTTCTTCACAAGCACTGTGGTACAAAGCAGTAACTCCTCTGGGGTCCTTCACAGTCACCAGCTGCACCAAATGGCTGCCAGCTGCTCTCTGGAAATGTCTGTGGAGAGGAGCTTTCTGATGTGCTCAGGGCTGCCCTCACAGCAACATCTGGAGGTGTTTCACCACCCGCAGGCAGAGCTGTTCAGTGGTGCATTTAAAAAAAACGAGAGTGAAGTTTTGCATCCTACTAGTTTTGCACCTCAAATTCTTGAATGTGTGTGGCCTTGCATGTGTGTATAGTTCTGAAAAGAGTCCAACTGCTCTTTTCTCATCCATTGTAATTTGCTCTTGTTACTCAGTATCTCAGCTATGTTAGCTGTTCCTAATAGGGAGCTGGTTTCTAGCCAAATTACCCTGCAAAAATCTTTAACTAAACTGGTGAAATTCATAACTATTTATGTATACACCCATATATAAATACCTATCTCATAGTCTAATGTACTTTCTTAAGTGGGGAATTCCCTTTTCTATGTAATCTCTCTTTACATATGAAATGTAATAATTTTTCTTTTAAAGGCTAAGGCTTTCACAAAAAGCATGTAACTACAATGAAAAAAAATTCTATTCTTGCAAGGAAAAAGCCCAATCCTGACAGGAATCATTTGCTTTGGAAAAAAACCCCAAACCCCTGCAGTTTCACTGCATCCAAGTGACTTCAGTATTTCCCTGCAGTTAAAATGTGGTTCTCTCTAACAAGGGACCTTTTAAACTAGGTAGAGATGCTCGTAAGACATGTTGCCAAGGTTGTTAAGTTTAAAAATAGGTAAATATTGGAAAGAGTCCCATAATTTCAAGGCGTTGGATCTCATATTTTCATGTTTAAGACTTGTTATCGATACATGAGTATTATATTTGCAACTGTAGTAGTTCACAGCAGACATAGTACGGCACAAGAAAAGACATTTGGAAACACACCTTCTCTTCTGTCCCAACTATCCACAATCTTCATGAGCACTAGAGTGTGTTTGTCAGGTACTGTTTTTATGTAAACATGGAATTAAAGTATTAGTGTATCAAGCCCATGGATTCTGCTGCTGTCATTCAGTAAGGCAAGCAGTCCTGCAGGTATTAAAGGTGAGCTGTGAATTCCAAGACCCAGAAAAATAAAAGGTGGGTGTGTTTTCCATGAATAAGAAACCAGAGTTATCTGCTGGGTGGTAAACTCAGCTGGACTGTCTGTAGATGATAGGAAGTCAGGTGAAGCATTGCCTGATTAATGTCTATAAACAATTTACCATCCAATCAGGGAGCTGAAAAAAATCAGTAGGACTGGTTGTCAGAAGAATTTTTGAGTGCAACTTCCTTTGTTCTAGATATGCTGCCAAAGCACCTAATGGCATGTCAGGAAGCCACAGAGGTTCCAGCTTTTGGATGGAGCATTCTGCAAAAGTTAGAGGAAAGGAGGAGGCTTCTCACCAAAAGATGGGCCTGTTCAGGTATAAGTTCTGTTACGCTAGATAAAACAGGGAAGGCGTATCATAGTTGGAAGGCATTTTCTTGTTGATTGATTGGCTTTTTAAAGAATAATAGGAGAATGAAGAAGAGATTTAAAAATGAAAGAATAAGATTGAAATGGTAGTTCTGAATGATATCTTGGATCTTGGAGTCCCATCCAACCTAAACAACCTTGAGTCAGAAATGATGTTATATGATTCAGACTACTGTTTGGTATCTAGGTTTTGGGGGGGTTTGTTCCTGATATAATCAGCCAGCAGGCTGAGGATTGTGTTTTCTAGAAATAGCATGTGATTACCTGTCTGCTTCTGTTAATGCATGTATGCCCCACATAAATTTCTTTACTGACAGAAATGATGATATTCTAACAAGCTCTGGTCTTTCTCACTCCATTTATGAATATATACTTAGCTCCAGGAGTATCTGTGTTTTGCTAATGGGTCTCACTATCATCCCTAAAGTACATGATAATGGGATGTAAGGCTCCATATAAATATAAGGGGTTATTATTCTGACTGCTCACTGTTTTTCCATGTTTCTTTCTTCTGCCTTTCATGAGATGTATAATAGAAGGGCAGATATGAACAATCATATCCAGCCGAACAAGATGAATGTAGAAAAAGGGGCACTGGATAACTAATAGTTTCTCTATTAAAAGTTCTCTCTAGCCTTTCTAGTCTTTTAAAGTTTTCCATTTTAATTTTCAGGTATGGGCCACCTAAAATGTTGCAGTGAGGGCCTGAAATTGGGTACTTATTCATAGATGTGACCAGAATTAAAGTTATGGTAAACCAATGGACAGCTTGTAGATTGAAGCTTGTGGTTTGAAGTTTCCCCTAATACAAAACCAAGTGAAAAATACATCTGCATCTGCATGTCTCCACAAGTCACCCTGAAATTCTTATACTGGATTTGCAGTCAAGCTGATTTTTACTTGCAGTGCCCATCTCAAAAAAGTGGCCACCTAATGGGAGAGGTAGTTTGGTATTGCAATGCATTTGGGACTATTTTTCACACTTCAATAATGAAGGAGGTCAGATCTGTAGCCAGAAGTCAAGCACCTTTGTGCATATGTGGGGGAAAGAGAATAAGGGCTAATTAGGATTATGAGGCACTGTTTGATTTAGAATATTAATACTTTTCAAACTTCTTCTATTTCAGATTTTTTTTTTTTTTTTTTTTTAAGTTGCTGTAATTTTCTGTATTCTGAAGCCAACAATACAGGATCTGGATTATTTTTTTTTCTATTATTAATCTTTCAAGAATATTGATTCACATATCCTTCCAAAAGACAGTCTCAACTCAGTCATCCAATAAAAAAGACACCTGTGCAAATGACTGTATGTATGTGAAGGTGAAGGGTCTGGAGCACAAGTCTTATGAGAAGCAGATGTGGGAGCTGAGGTTGATCAGCTTGGAGAAAAGGAGACTCATGGGAGACCTTATGGCTCTCTGCAACTACCTGAAAAGAAGTGGTAGCAAGGTAAGGATTGGTCTCTTCTCCCAAGTAGTAATAGGACAAGAGGAAAAGGCCTCTAGTTGTGCCAGGAGTGGTTTAGTTTGGATACTAGGAAAACTTTCTTCACTGAAAGGGCTGTCAAGCTCTGAAACAGGCTGTCCCCTGAAGTGATTGACTTGCCACCCCGGAGGTATTTAAAAGATGTCTAGATGTAGCTTTTAGTTATGTGATTTAGTGGTGGTGTTGGCAGGGCTCCCTTACTGGTTGCGCTTGATCTTAAAGGTCTTTTTCAACCTGAGTGATTCTTTGGAGGTCTCGGGTCCAACGACTTGGGAATTATAAATAAGTCGGAAACATCATTGTGATTGGCCAAAATTAGCTTCTCTGCTTTAGATTCTTTTTTACTACTTGTGCCTTGGAGAGATGAAGTTTTCTGATGTGAGACATTAACTTTATTCTTCCAGACTGTGATGCTTAGTTGCAGTTGTCTCAGATTTGCTCCTTGGTCCTACCCAGACATATTGAACATTCCTGTTTCTGCTTCTCTTCTTTCCTAACCAATATGAGGTTTTTTTGCAGCTCTTTGCTATGTATCCTCACTAGATTACAGAAACAATTCAAGCAGACAAAAGCAGGTGACTACAGACTTTCTTCAGACACACAGCAAGGGATGTCTTTTCCACTCAACCTCACTTAGGCTCTGTAGCCTTGGTCAGCATTTAGTCAACATTTGACAGCTTGTTTTGCAAAAGGGGAGATAGATGCTACAAATTCAGTACAATCTTTTGTGGCTGTTTGCTCACAGGTGATGCATGCAAAGTCCTTTTCTGCTAAACATAGATGAACTCCTTCATTATAGGGGGTAAGTTTTTGCTCAAGGTTTCCAGGTCTGCCTGCACTGTGAGACTTGTTAAAGCCTTTCCACATCAGCGAATCTCTAGTTACTGTCTCTGAAATTATATGGGAATGGAAGGAAGGGTCTAGCTCTCACTGAGTGACTGATTGCCTTCACAAATCGTCTTTGCTGTTCCTAGATAATTCACATCAGAAATAGGCTTAGCTGTACCTCCTGTTTAATGTCAGAGATGGGTTATGGCTCATCAGCTGTACATAAATCTATGTGCCTGCTGCACCCAAGATGGATGTGGGAGTCATGATCATGACTAACATCCCACAAGAAGGCTTTAGAAACTGTAGAAAGCTGTCTGGATCCGAGCGGCAGTTTGTCAATGCACAGGCTTTCATAAAAAACCTGTCTGCTTATTAAAACACACTTAATTTCTAAGATAGATAGATGATAGATAGATATAATTTTTATAATACAATCATAGGCTAATGTAGGTTGGTGGTGACCTCTTGTCCAGTCCTGTACTCAAACCAGGGTCAACTTTGAGGTTAGGACAGGTTGGATCCTTGTGTATAACAGCATTATTTAGGTCTTAACAAGGCTTTCCTTGGGTTTTTATGAAAACTAAAAGAAAGAAAAAAGTACTTGCTGTAAGGAACTGGGAACATGAGTAGACAAATGGGCTGGTTTGCCCCCAGTTTGGTAACTTGAGGCAACACAAAATCTATGCAATTTTCAGAATCAGGAGCTGAACACACCACAGACAGCTCAAGAGAGGTTTCTTTCACTTACTCAAAGGTACCCAGGAAATCACTGCTAGAAATAAAGCACAGACTTGCAACTAAGTCCTCTGGCTCTCACTATGTTAAATCCATATCTGGCAAGTTCTATTGTACTGTGTGTTTCCTATTGAATTTTCTAGTTTTTGCAGACTCTTGTGCCGATGGTGGTTTCATGAACTTACGCACTTCACTTTGAGTTGCTAGGGTTGTTTTGTTTTTTGTTCCCTGAAGCTAAAAGTTACATCCCTATTGTGTAGAAAATAGGAAACATTTGTTCTTCTCAAATGTGTTGGGCCTTTAAATGAAAACTGGAAGAAGAAAGGGACAGCCTGCAGCCCTGTCACATTCTTTCCATTGATACACATGGACACCAGCCAAAAGTCTGATTTTGAGCCCCTAAAACAATAGATATGGATATGTTTTATCTTTTGTTTAGTCTTTCTTCTATCCTTCCTAAAATGAGTGCAGTGGTGAAAAGCACTACAGGGCCTGGTCTAGGACTTGTGCTCTTTGTTAGAAAAAGAGAGAGTTGCTTACCCCACAAGTTCAAATACCAGCAAACTGGCCAACAACAACAACAAAATGGTTTTATCTCAGTGTGAACTAAATGTAACGGTTAAAAAATTATCTGCTCCAGGGTACAGCTGTGTTCATGCTGACCTAAATATGGCTAAGTGGTGTGTTTGACTGGAAGAAGCAAATCAAACTTCCAGACAGCCAGGTAAGTAATTCCTCATCTTCTAGGCACTAAGGTAGGAGACGTAGGTTCCCATGAATGTGTCATGATGCAGATGTACTTCAGCAATCTGACTTAATCTCAGTCACCACTGTCTTTCAGTCCTTTTCTTGCCACCATTGTCTTCAATAACCACAAAATAAGGATGTCTAATGAGATGTGGTACAGCCACTGGGTAAAAGAGCAAGCAGTACTAGTATGGTTTGTCATGGGATAGGAGATAATAATGCATGAGCTGAAACTCCGGTGGCAGAGAGTAAATGCTACAGTTTTTAATAACAATTGAATAAAACTAATTATAATTAAGGCAGAACTACTGTTCTAATCCTTCTTTTTTAATGTGCCTCAATCTTTTAAACTTACATTCTTGAAAGAATTACGCCCATTCCTACCTGTAACTCTGAAATATTAATTAAAAAAAACCAAAAACCAAAACAAAACAGAAAAAACTAGTCTATGCCACCACAAAGAAACAAACCTTGAGCAAAAGGAACTAATTTAATCTCCTTCATGTGTTAATTACATAAATGATTTTCAGAGGTCATAACACAAAATTTGGCACAAGAGTGGTGGTCAAAACCAGCAGTTCAGTCTTGTCCCATGTCTAAAGTACTGATAAGGTGTATGAAACAAGACCTGTTCAAGCTGGAGGACATTTGGTTAATGACTTTTACAGTTAAGGAAGCTAGAGTTTTCACAATGTTGGTCTAGTAGTTCTGCACAAAGGTAACAGGAAATCGCTTTCCATTTTCTTTAATTTGTCTTCATTTTATAGACAGCCTGAGCTTAAAAGTAATCTGTATTCTGAAGAAGTTCCAAATCCAATGCTCTTCCTCTTCTCAACTGTCTCGGATAACAAAGCCCTTGAATGTCAAAACAATACTATTGGTCTTTCTCAGATTCTTTTCAGTGGTCTTAGTGATTGAGATCTGAATTTTGAAAAGGTGTAATAAGAGGAAAGTTTGAATTAATAATGGTTTTGCAACATTTTAAATGATAGCTTGATGTTCAGTGAATCCGAGTACCTGCCATCCTGAAGTTTTATGAACACATTATCACAGCCTAAGAAGGTGTAAATTCCAAAGGATTTGCCTGTTTTGAGGGTTTTTTTTTTGGGGGGGGTGATGTGGTGTGGGGTGGTGTAGGGGAGTGTTCCTTCCTTTAATAACAATAAGCCCAGCAAAATTTTTCTTAAACCCCCTTTCTAGAACAATTTTCATAGCAAAGTGCTAGGTAATTTTTTGGAGTTGGTCGCACTTATTATGTTACTGGGGAAAATCATATGTGAAAATAAGCTCCACAGTGAGGAAAGCTTGAACAAGGGTCTGCCTACAGTTTGATCTGGGCATTCCTTACAGGATGAATCTGAGTCCTAGACAGGCTGGGGGGAAAAATCCAGCTGTGAGGGTTCATCTAGGATTGAATAAAAAGGTTATCCCTGTTAATAAACCAGGATTCCATGGAGAATGACTTTTTCCTGTCCAGATCTGGTAGTGTATCCATTTGCAGACACTTCACCCATCTTCACTTTTCAATTTCATGGATAAACAAACCCACAAAAAACACACTTGTTAAACAAGTTCATAAATTCGCAGCACTCCTTTCATCATAACAGCCAGGGGAATAACACTATATAAAAAGCATTGAATTACATTTTTGACCTGGTCCTATGACTGGGTTTCAAAATTAGGTGGTTTTCATTTTTCTGACCAGCACTGTAGGAATAATTTGAGACATAAAGGGAGTATCATTTTACAACATTCCAAAACAATATTTCATTTGGAAAATTAATGGTACCCATAGATGCTAGAGTAAAGACAGGCAATGCAGCTCTGAAAGTGCTCCTCATTTCCTATCCCAGACAGCTGAAACAAAACAGATGTCACACACACACACACACACACACACACACACACACACACACACACACACACACAAGATAATCAAAATGTGAAATATGTGACTAAAGAAAGAGTTCAGACAGCAGTGATGCAGGGTCATAGACTCATACAAACTTTTTGTTAGAGACTCATGTTTTCTACCTCCTGAAAAAATATCATGAAGAAAATGTGAATAGGCAAATTATACCAGGAAGATGAACATTTTCTTAAATATTGTGACTATTTCATTAAATATCACACTGCTTTCCGGCAGTTAGCTGTGGTTCCTAACACTAATCTGGTGGTGTTTCTACTTTCAACTCCTGGACGATGGTGCAATTTCTAGACATACATTATTTATGCTGTCCTAATCAGGTCTTATATTAGCATCATTTAGACAAGGATGCATATTATTTAAAGAGAGAAGGACAAATGTTGAAGAACGATACAGAACTTAATCTAACTGTTTGGAAAGGTCTACTGTGCAATATCTTTGTGTTTAGTCAGAATAATTGGAAAAAGAATAGCCTGGGGAGGCAAAAACAATTCTGTTGTATCTCTTGTAGTGTTGAACAGCAAATTGAAAGAACAAGAATATTGCTACTGAAGTACAAGTTCATATGTCCTCTTAGGTTCTGTGAGCTCATTAATTTCATAATTAATGGCATATATTAATTAGCATTAATACTAAAATTAGGACAAAAAGGACCTTTGCTAAGATTGCGTTCCTTTGTTTTGAACATTGCATATATAATACTAAAAGTTCATGGGATCTTCAAAAAGCATTATGTTCCTGATGGATCTCAAAAGACATGAGATGTTCCCATCCATTTCTTGGTAGAAATGATATAACAATAATGACCAAAAGAGCTGTATATTGTACAGAGCTACCCTGATTGGTCCTGCTCCTCAAAGCAGAATCAAGTATCATTGCTTAGACCCAAGCCCTTTTAAAATCTCCCTAATTTCCCTTTTAAAATGAATGGTGAAGGAAAAATCATTACCAGCAACAGCTGTAGTGATTTTGTCAAAATGAGCCTAAAATTAGGATTGTTTATGTGAGGTCAGAATTTATTCATGGGAAGATACCTTTCCCTGTGTTCTACCCTCCTCAAATTCCTGATGTGCAAAGGAACCACTGAAGTGAATAATACATTAGAGGAAGAAACCAAAAGAACAACATGTAATGTAAGTGTGGCTATTTGCTTGAGTATTTCTCACTATGTTGACAGTTCCAAGAATTAAAAATGGGGAAAAAACCCAAAAAAACTCCTCAAGAGAGAGGCTCCAAATGTTAAACATATTTATTATATATTATAATATAAAAATATTATTATATACAGTTTAACATATATTCTGAACATGTTTATTAACTCTGAATTTTTTTTAAACAACCTTTTAAAATTTATATTCTGAACGTTTTCCATAAAGCATGAGTGGAAGACTCAGGACTTTCTGCCCATTGTTTGCATGTTCACTTTTTACTCTTGAAAACTGCATGTCTAATGCAATCACATAATGCTGGGAACGAGGTCTTTGGGGAAAAACTCACATCATTTAGCATGAAGTGTTAGCATTGTCCATAGTAATCCCCATAATTCGATATCAGCATGAAATTTTTAATGTGGATGTTAAAGGGTTTTAATGTGCTCATTTTTTAATAACAGCCAGTCCAGGTCTAGGTCGGTGAATGATGATGCCACGTTTTGTTACACTCCTGAGCATGAAAACCTAGATCAAGTTGATGTTGAAGCCAACAGCATCCCATAGGAGTTTCCATCAAAGATGTATTGTGCTTTATGAGGGCCATGCAACTGGCTCAAATCTCAAGCAAGAAATTGCCAGTAAGTTAAGAACAGATGTACCTAATTTTGTTCTTATGGAGAAAAAAATCACAGCCATTACATTAACTAATGAGGTATTGCACATGCGCAGGTTATAGCTGTTCGTCTTCCAGTTTTTTATGTTTCAAACAACAGACCTTTATGTTGGTTTCTCATTATGTGTGTCTATATCTATATATTTCATATCTCCTAAATTTTCTATTTGCCATAGTTGTTTCTCAAAAATGGTACCAGGGAAAGGGTACTACATAACCCTAATATAATTTCACTTCTTATTTTATTCTCTTGAGAACATATCTAGCTTGCTAGCTAGCACCTAAAGTGCTTTACAGCCCTATCACCCTCAGAAGCAACCATTTTAGGACCTGAATTTTATTATGTCCTACTTTATGGATGAGTTGCTGCTGCTTCCACAACTGTCAGTCTCAGTGCATGTTTGCCTTTACTGTAGTGACTGCTACTAGCTAAAGTGAAGAAAAAAACCTTCATTAGTATACATAAGCTTGCACCATAACCATTGAAAGTTGATGAGCTCAACTGTGAATTGAGGCTAAGCCACCAAAGTCTTGGAAAAAACAGCTATAAAGAACTCTCAGTAATGATATTTCTGAGCATGTTTGATAATTAGTTGTTAATATTATATTCTCAGTGTTCCTTCTATTGCTGTGATTTCACTAAAATTCATAATCAAGGATTTAGCTGTCTGTTCTGCAGTTGCCCTGAAAGAGAACATCTCATCATTTGATTGCACATAAGGAAAAATTGCCAAAACCACTTATATTTGCCTTTAAATGTGAAGTTTAGCATCAATATAATTACACAGGTGAACTCTTTACACGTTGACAAACAAATCAGTTTAGAAGGTAAAAGAACATTTTAATAAGTGGAATTTCTTCTTTGTTCATGCATTCAGCTCAAAGTTGCTCTGGTTGCACCAGACTATGGATACAGAGGATGTTGTAATGGTTTCTCCCCACAATACTACCACTTAATTGTAAAAGGACTTTATTAAGAAATATTTCTTTAATTATATAAGCATCATTGAAAGGTAGTGATTCTGCATTTCAAAATGTGGTTACCAAAGTTTAACTGGAAAATTGTTGTGTGTCATATTTCAGCTCATAGGCAAAGAATCAGAATGTTTTTCATTTCCTAATCACTTGCCTGCTATATAGTTCATGCCTCTAATTTGTTATCGCTGGCTTGCCACTGAGACTAAAATTGACCATTTCAGTTCAGTGCCTAGGGGAAAGCTATTTAGTACTATGTCTGACACTAGCTGGTTGTCTTAATGAAGTATCAAGGGCTGATTTGGTGGGATTATGAATATTAACTTCTGTACTTCTAAAGACAGTCCTTTTATAGAGTCATTAGCCATGTGGGTATAGTGCCTTGCTAAAAAGAAGTATTGGCAAATCAGGTTCTTCCTGAGAAAAATGAAAAGGAAACTTGCATTCTATTTGTTCAGTAATTTTCTGCCATAAGTTTGAAACCAAATAAGAATGTCAATTTTATTGTTTCTTTTTCAATGGAAGAGCACTTTGTTTCTGCATTTTGCTTTGATTTTTGCACAGAAATACATACTGACTAAACCTCAGAAAACAGAACAGTAATGGTAGCTATTGCTCAGCCCTTCATAATAAAATGCCATTTTGTTTTGGTTTATACTTCTCCCTAAACTTTAAGACTGGAGTGAAGTGAACATGTTTGTTTATATAGGGAAAAAAGTGGTAGTGTACTCAAAGCAGCAAATGTTTTATCATAGCTAAGATATTTTATTTTTAATGTAATAGACTTCAAATCCTGAATATGTAGGCCTTCCATTCTCAGGATTTCCAGCACAAAAGAAAATAGTGAGAGAAGGTGATATATGAAGAGCAGTTTTTTAAATACTGGGAATTTGGAAAAGCCTGCTGTGTCGCATTATATTTGTGGATTTCCAACTGCAACATGCAGATTTGTGCACATGAATAATTTTCTAGCAGAAGAGCTTTAATCCCCTTGTAGAAAAGAGAGTCAGTTGAAAGTGTAAAGTTACAACATGGATTCATGGTTTGGTGACTGAATCTTAAGATCGAGTTCTGGGACACTGACTTTATTTTCAAATATATTGTTTTTAGCATACATACATGAAAGAATAACTCTTGGGTTTGTGCTCTCTGTTTGCCATCTTTCTCATATATCTAGGAAATGAGATTTTTTTATATACTGAATTACTTTAATGCTAGGGAGTGAGGTATGAATTATTATTTTTGAACTTCATGAATTTTTCTACTCTAATTATAAGATTGATAGTCTCTGCGATGATATTGTGCGGGCCTGAAATGAAAGACAGAGTAAGAAGGTACACAGCGAAGAAGTAGTTGATTTCAATCTTCAGTGCATTCACTAAATAATTCAGTATCACTAATGGAAATCTGATCCTAGCACAGGAGTGGGGATGCAGGGCACTCAGTTACCAGGGTTTGGCAGCTCAATAGCTTGGGAACAACAATGGAGCAAAAGGTGAAAAACTTTAAACTATTGTCACATTCTCTTCTTTGCTTTCCTGGAATCACGTTACGTTTTCCTGGAGCTGCTGTTGCTCATGGCTAGGGAGCGCAGAGAGAGAAATTGATATTTGGAGTGTAACTAAATCAAACAAGGCATGTTCAGCTCCAGCTGACCTAACTGGTGTGCAAGGAGTGCTGGTTACTTTTTGAAAAGCACAGCCTCATTTTACTCAGCAGTGGGACTGAAAACAGTGAAGCTCCTCTTTCAAGAAAATTGCATAAAACCTTGTCTTCTGACCTTTAAAGTCAAATTTTTTAAAGGCATCTTTGGGAAAAAAAGTGTAAAAAACTTCCATTAGAAGTTACAAGTAGCCATCTCCTCCAGGTGGCTTGTGAAATTATTACCTAAAAGTAACAAATAGCCCAGCTTCAAAGAGGAAATTTGATGGTTACATTTTTTCAAAGGAAAGGCTCCACCTAATTGAAAGGGAAATTATTATGAAAACTGTATCTAAAGTTGAGGGCTCACTTCCCTAAAACAGTCTTAAACTTTTACCAGTTGAACGGGGATTCTGATTAGGTTCTAATACTTTTAGATTGTTTATGAGAGCATTTGCATGTGGCATCAATCAAAAGTCCTTTTATAGCTTCTTATGGCCTTAACGTTCACTTTTCCTTTTTAAGAGATAATTGAGCCCTGTCTTTCTCATTTAGTTTGCCAATTTTTACTTTGAGTAACAAAGAGAATATGAGAAAACAGAAACTGGACTTATACAGCTGCCAGTCCATTGCTCACCTCTGTTTTTTTGATCAGGGTGGAACCAGCAGCTGTAAACAAATATAAATTTTAAAGATAAGTATTGGTGACAATCTGCAAACAAATTCTCCTTCTTAGGTTACCTTTGTGTTCAGAGTAGAAAAGTAATAGTCAAAAAGTAATTTTTTCAGTAGGGATTTTTCTATATGCCACTAGATATTTTGACTAGTCTGTAGTTTGAGATCACGTAGGAAATATATCACTGTCTGGAAAAAAAAAATAGTCAAGAGAAACAAAAAAGCAGAGAAGATCCGGAGACAAGTTTCTCCAACTTTACTATTCTTTTAATCAGGAAAATATCCCAGCAGAGGTAAATGGTTATATCTTATCTTACCTCCATCCCTTTTCTCCATACTGTCCTGCTCTTCCCCAGTAGGAACCAACACCATAGACATCTTTAAGGCTGTGATTAACGTCTAGTTGATGACTTTTTATTGGCAAGTTACATTGGTCCTCACAAAACTGCTGTATTCACCAACTATCTCATCATCTTCTGCATCTCTATGAGTAAATCACTAACAAAAATTCAGTCAAGAAATTCAAGTTTTATACTCCATCAATATCAAAGGTATCTAACAGAGTGGGCAATTTGGAGCAATGAATAATTTTCAGTATTTGTACAATGCTTATTACAGTGGAAATCTTAGTTAAGCCTCAAGGTGCTATTGAAACAAATATGAATGTTAAAACACACTTACTTTTTGTCAGTCAAAAATCAAGATACTAGCTTTTTCAGTCATAGATCCTCTGGACCATATTATGTCCTCTGAGAAGTTCTGCTAACCTTGTCTGCAGTTTTAGTTTGAAGATTCTGAGCCAAAACCCAAGCCGTATCACACAAAACTAGTTGCCGTGCATGGAAACTCAGTTTCAGGAGAATAATTTCTGAGCTGTGTAAAACTAGGTATGGAGAAAATCTGTGACCAAATTTGGTCAAAGATTACCTATTGACACTGCTTCTAAAATTTAGTGGCCAAAGTGAGGCTTTTAACACCATGCACACCTTTGTGAAAAGCAGTTGCTTTCTGCAGGAAGTTTGCACTGTTTTATGAAAATGCTAAGTTTTCACTGTTTTAGCTAAGACTCAGATTTCTGTAAGGAAAGTATGAGATCTCTTGACCCACTTCGATGCAATCTTTTTTGGTTTCAATCAAGGTAAACTTACAGCCATTGTCCTCTTTCCTGTTTTGTTACTCAGAGTGGATTGAGCATCTGAAATGTGTTATTGTGGTTGTAAGGAGAATTTCTGGGGTCTGAAAAGTGTCAACCACTACCAGGTGTTTTTTTGATGGAAAGTTTCTTTCTCTAGATATTTGCTTTGCTTAGCACCCTGATGTCAGGATTTCTCTGAGAACCCCTCAGAAAGGGGCAAACTGGCCATCAAGCATTCATTCAGCCTGGCATGCTCTGAAACACGAATACTATTGAGTGCACATTTCCACTCATCCAGCTGCTAGAAGGAATGCTCTCTCCATCTCAAGCCATCACTTTACACTGCAAATCAAAATTGTTGTTTTAAATTACATCACTGTCATTAAACCTGCTGGTGGTGCAAATCCTGAACAGCCATGCCAGGATTGAACACATAACTCTGTGATGAAAAGAAGATGCCAAGGTGTGGATGGAAGGGAGTAGTTTACTTTACTAAGAAGGACTCCAGGTGAGTGCAATTGCCCTCTCTGGGACTAGCTGTACAGTGCTTTTCATTGTCACAGATGGTAGGTGTTAGATGATGCAATGTGTACGGTGCCAGACAAATTACTTTTTTAGCTCATTCCTTTGGAAACAGGAGAAGAATCTGAACTGGATTTCTGTGCAAACCTGGAGCAGGAGCTGTAAGCTGCAAATGCAGCTGAGACCTAAGCAGTGAATGGATCCAGTCTTTCAAGAGAAGGCAGAGACTTGCTCTGGCAAAAGGGAATTATGCAGAAATTGCCTGAAGTTTGGAACAAGTCCACTTAGTTTTAAATTAGGCTATGGGTTGGGGAACACTCTTACTCAATGGATGTAATGAACCTAAAAGTTGGAAAAGCCTGCTCCTAAATGAAAGCCTTGATACAATTCCATCAACCACTACAACCAGAAGTGTTGAAATGCCATGACAAAAGTTGTTCTCATAGCATTTTCAGGCCACGTTGAAATTAAAATCTAGGGGAGGGGATTCGGTGAGGTTTTTTTGTTTGGTTGGGGGGTTTTGTGTTTCTTTCTTGTTTCGTACTCCCCAACAGTATTTCCAATCCAATACAGCCGCGGTCAAAATGACAAGCTCGAAATCAGCGAGGCTAAAGTTAGAGCTCCCCAAACTCTGACAGCCAGAGATGACCAGGGCAAAAACTACTGTGGTTATTTGTACCTGCAAAGGCAGCTGAAGCCCCGACGGGCCCCTGTACCTACCGGGGATACCGTGAGGTGCACCTCCGGGCCCTCGGCTCCCCCTCTCGCTGGGTGCCGAGAGGAAGAGGAGGGGAAGATGCCTTGGCTAACAAGCCCCTTAGGGACCCTCGGGCTAGACCCGCTGCTGAGGGGTCCACTCCACCCCGCCGAGCTCTCCTCAGTGCACTTCCCCGGCGGGGGAAGCAGCCGCCAAGCCCCGGCGGAGCGGAGCAGTCCCGTCCCGCCCCCTGCCCATCCCTGCACCCGCCCAGCCCCGGCGGCGGGGGCGAGGCTGCCCCGCGGGTGACCCGCCCGGCGGGCGCGCCCCCACCGCATCACACGAGGGGGCAGCGCGGCCGCTCGCTCTGCCCCGGCGCCCGCCTGCCTCCCTCCTCTCACCGCCTCGCCGCAGCCCGGCTCCGCCGACTCAAAGCGCGGATCAGGTTCCCTGCCTCCAGTATAAAAATCTCGGCGAGAAACCTCCGGCGGGAGAGAGAGACGGGACTCGGGAGGAGCGGGGAGTGAACCGGCGGCCGGCGAGCCGGTCCGTGGGGAAGAGAAGGGACGCTCGGTGGCCGCACCAGCCGCTGCTCACCGGGGACAGTCGCTGCTTGCCCCTTTCGGCTGCGGGAGAAGAGCTTTTTGACGCCCGAAGTAAGTCCGAAGCGGTGGCTGGAACTCCTGGGGTTTGCCAGTGCTCGCTCCTCGGGGGACACGGTGGGAAGCGCCTCCTTGTCTGTGTTGGCTCAGGGACACTTGCCCCAGCAGGGCTCCGCAAGGGCTGGCCGGGCAGAGGGGCCGTGGGGCTCAGTGCGAGCCCGGACCCAGCGGGGTGGTGGGAAGCACCAGATGCCCCGGAGACACCTGCCCGAGAGGCAGAGGAGGGACGAGATCTGGGGGTGTCCGGGAGCACCCCGGGCACGGGACCGCTCTTTGCCGTGCTGGGAGCGCTGCCGCGCGGGGAGGCAGCGGCGGGTCGGTACGTGGGAGCGCTTAAATGCCAAGGCAGGGTGAGAGGGAGAGAGGTGGCGGTGGGTGACGTGACCCAGCGGGAAAGGGAGGCAGAAGTCCGTTTAGAGAGGACAAAAGGGCAGCGGAGTGACCCCGGAGCGGCAAACTCCCTGCGGGTCCCAGGTACCGTGTGCCAGGAACGTCCCGGCTGAGACTAGGGATAGTAAGTTTAAATTGTACCTTCAGACTGAGCACGTCAACTGATATTTTTATTGTGACTTTGCCTTCTCATCTCTGGTTTACTTCTGGTGGAACGGAATCTAGCAAGTGCTAGATCTATTTAAAACTGCCGTCGTTAGTTTGTGCTTTCTGCGTCTCCAGATGGATGGGCTGGGAGAAAATCTGAGTTAACAATGCTGAAAACCGTTTCCTCTTTAATGAGCATGTATGCTATTCTGCAACTGTATCGTGATCTCCAACATTGGCGCTTCTAACTCCTTACCCTCCTTCATTCTCTCCTTTTTAAAAGTAGAACTTTTCATAGGGGAAGGGTAATCTTCATTCTTTTGGAGCTTATCTACTCTTTTTACATCTTCCAGTTGGCTCCTATACATCTCTCTCTTCCACACTGCAAGGGACTACTGTGCTTTAGCTTAGTGATACACTTGGGATCTGGCTTCTAGGATGTAAACCCTAGAGACTACTTGGTTCTTGGGAGTATTGTGTTTGCAACATGTGTTAAATCTTTCTTCGTGAGAAAGCCCTGCATCTATGAATAGTGGTAGGTGTTTTAACTAGATCCTGTTTGCTTTAAATGACTTGTATTACAGTAGAGGAATGCTTTACCTGTGGCCATCAAGTCTCAAGTTCTCTGCCCTTTCCTTGCTTTCCCTGTGGGCACTGATTTCCCGCCCCAGCTTTTTGAGCTACAAAAAATAGCAGACTGAGTGTGTAACTGATTGTATTAGGGAGAACGAGGGAAGTGATAAGGAGAGAGAGAGAGAATAGGAAAGGATATGGGAAAAGTTGTTGCAAAAATAATTTTTTTTTAAATCTGCTTTGAGCTGTGGTCTTGAGCTGATTACAAAACAAGTTCAGTGTGTCTGTGTGTTTCTTTTGTTTTGTTTATTTCAGTTTCCTCTCTGCAAAGGAATAAAAATTTTTAAAAAAAGTCAAAACTTTTGATTATCAGAAATGGTTCAAAGGGAAAATGGAACATGTGTATTTGTGACAAAATTTATTAATTGGCTGTAGTAATTAAAATTTGGAAGTGTATGGAAAGGGTACTTCATTGAACTGAAAAAAACCACCAAAACCAACCCAAAAAACAGCAACAAAAAACCTGCTGTGGAATTTAGTGACTTTTCCTAAAGAGAAGGGAAGGAAAGCAGATGTTTAATATACTCCTGTCTCCAGGCTAAGTTAAACTCTTCAGTGACTTATTATGTATGAAACTGTGTGTGAAATTTAAGGACAGAAACTTACTGACTTTAGCATGTTCCTAAGCCAGATTTTGGGTGGGAAAAAGAGAAACCAACAACCTCTTTTTTTTTTTTTTTTTTTTTTTTTTTTTTTTTTTTTAAGCCAATGGTAAATCTTTGTTTATAGTGTAGAAGTGGCCTAAGAAAAACAGACTTTTTGCAATTATCCACTTGTCTATGCCCAGTTATTTGAGCTGCTGTCTGTGGCTGATATACAGCCTTGCCAGCAGAAGATTTGTCTTACTATAGTATTACAAAACATAGTCTTGCTATCCCAGTACCATATGCCTGTGTTCTGTGCCCATACTGACACTGGGGACACTTTGGAGGCTTATCTTATTCCTGACACAGCTGTACTGATGGATGTTTTGTGTAAATTAATCTTTGACAAGAATATGAATATTATTACTTAGTGGACTTCCAGCACTCATGGCTCCAGCAAGGTACTTTCCTGATATGGTCTCTATTTCTTTTTGATCATTCTGGGAATGGTTGTTCCTGAGTCCACAGATAACAATTAAAAATAATCCTTTACAGTAGCTCTGAACATGCACTCATTTAACTGATACTGGTTTTTTAGGTTTTCTTGGTTTGTTGGGGTTTTTTGTTGGTTTTTTTTTTTTTTCCTTTCCCCCCCTTTCTTTTTCCAGGAGAGATACAATTTATCTAGTGTTACAGTGTAACAAGTCTTTTAGTGTAACACTAGAGCATTAGGGATGGAGTTGGCATGGCTCATTGCTCCTGCTCTGTTCAGGCCCCCTCATTACCTCCATTCCCAACTGTGGTGTTTTCTGTGGGAATTGGTCTTTAACAATGTCCGCTTTACTTCGATATTTACAACCTCTTGCTGATCAGTGTATCAAAAGCATTTTCATTTAGAGGATGCATTTCAGGACTTTAATTGAGGAAATCTCTTTGTTTCAAGCCTCTACAATAAACCATTCAAAATGCCGTCTTTGAACGAACTAGGTCACTGTAACGCATGCACACATAGAGTGATTCTCATCTGCTTAGGGCAGCCGAAACTCAGTTGAGCCATATCCCTGGTGAGCTTGTCCCTGATTTATCCTTCTTGGACTGGCTTGTTCACAGGGAGCTTATGCTGAAAATTCACTGCTGGAGGTCATTCTCCATTCTTGGCATCTCTGGCAGACTTAAGCTTAAATTGCAGCCTCATTTTCTGTCCAATCAATACCACTCTTATGTCGCTGAGTTTCCATGGTGCCCCCAATCTTCTGTCTACATATTGATGTCTGACAGCAGGAATAGCATTCTGTGTCACTATATATACTTACTAAACCTGTCAAAACTATTTAGGGTCTGTCGCACTAATTTATATCCATATCCTGATATTATTTGTATCTGTTGAGCTTTGACTGATGGAACTCACTGCACTAAGGAATTGGCCCCCACAATGCACTCCAGGGATGGCTCAAGGGATGGATGTTCTGAGAAAGGGGAAAAAGACTCTCTTCTAGAGTAGCTGGGGTAGTCTAGAATCCTTTGAGCACAAAAGAGTCATTTTGAAAACATTCAAGTCTCCATGGCTCCAAGTTAATGCTTTGGAAATCATTCTTCATTGTGCTGCTGTGAATGCACAGAGGGTCCTCTCCGATGGAGCCACGGAGAGGAAAAAATAGAAAAATGGGCATTGTCAAGTGTTCAATGTGCATTTGAGGAGAGGTGGGGGGAAATTTGAGTCAGTTGTGTGACATCAATTTCTTCAGCAGAAGCACTGTGGAAAAATTAAATTAAAGAAGCCAACAATGTCTTCTGTAATGTGGATGTTTTTGTTTACTACAATAACCCACAGAGCACAGTAGTTGCATAAGAAATGGTATGGCAGTGTCTCTGTGGACAACAGCTAAACCAAATAAGAGGCATATCTTGCGTGTATCACTAAATTTCAAGGGACTGATTGCTTGTTATTCTTGCCAACAGTAACAGATAATAAATAAAGATCAATAGATTTTTTAAAAATTTAAATATATTTTGCAAACTGTTGAGTTTGCATTGAACAGAAGTGGTCATTAGCTGAAGAAACTCTTTAATCCCACTACTTTTAACACGAGCTTGATCCAATGCATGAAATAAGAGCTGGCAGTCAGCATGGAATTTGCTGGCTAAAATTTCACTTGTTCTGCGTTACCAGAAGAACTGATTTTTTGATGTCAAGTTCATCAATAATTTTCTGACCCTCTTCACCCTCCTTTTCAGCATCTTTTCACTAGTGAATACTCTGACTTGAAGACTTAAAAGGCCCTGTTGCAGGTGTTTGTATTAAAGTAGTTGGTTACATTTTCAGCTATGGTTTACTTTATCGTCATGGAAAGGGTCAGTAGGACTTTACCAAACTAGACACTCTCTTGGCCAACATGTCTCACCTTCTTTTATTCTGAGGAGTAGAATCTCTGAGCCATTTAAAATGTCTGGCTCTACCTTCTGTAGTGGTACCATGATGATTTTGTTATTTTTTAACTTTTTTTATTTCCTTCCTTGCTTATATGTGGGAGTGGCTTTTTAAAAGCTGTGGTCAACTTGCAGACTGCTTTTTAATGTTTTTCAGACTGAAGATTAAGGAACACAGCTGTAGGCAGTTTCATGGGAGATGAGAAGGGGAAATGTGAATGTAATATAGAGCTAGCCATATTATTGATACAGCCAGGGAATTTTCACCCTCACTCCAAAAAGCCACTGCCCTTTCTTGTCTGCCCAGAATGGCAGTCTGCTTTCAATGTGGATAACCTCTGGAGGTGAGGAGTGGAGCAAACTATGTCTGAGGCAAAATCCAGTTCCATTAAGTTAAGGAAAATGTCTGAGGCAAAATTCAGTTCCATTGAGTTAAGAAAAATGTATTAATGTGTTATTTTGGGCCCTAGGAGTATAGTGCTCAGTAAGTGCCACTGATTGCAAGGCAGCTGCAAGAGAAGGGCAAAGACTTAGAGCAGAAGAGTTAGGGATTTTCTGATAAAAATAGTCTCTGAAAATAAATAGTGTTTGGGGCTCCAGTGCACTGCCATTTAGTAGATGGCAAAATTCAGTTTTAAACTGGGCCTTTCTCCTTTGAGACCTTCTAGCACTATTTCAGAGCTCATTAAATGTTTCAAAAGAGTATTATAAAAATCTTCCTTCCTCATTAGTTTCTACACAGTTTCAGTGTAGCTTGGACCTTGTAAACATCCACTGTTAAGTTGTAGATGATATCATCATCAAGTGCCTGTGGGGAGGGAAGAGAAAGAGGAAAAATCTAATATCTCCATGTAAATGCATGTTTTGACACTGGTCTATAGCTAACTAACAACACATATAAAACAGAATTCTTGCCATCTTCAAAAAATATTTTTGGAGCAGCTCCCTATCTGTACAAAAGTTCTCCTCTCAGGAGTAAAACCAGACAGACTAATTTGAAGGGAAGAGGAGGCTAGATAGGCTCTGTTTTTATTCTGCAACTGTCCTTCTACATGTCTGGGCTGATGCTCCATTGTCTTAGGGAGGCTGGTGCAGCTGGCAGTGGAGACAGGCGCAGGACTAGTGAAGCTGGCAATGAGGTGGAGGTAGCGTATTTCTCAGGCTTGAGTGCTGAACTGGTCATGAACTTCTGGGCTGGTTGATGCAGGTAGTCTACTCTGCTGTTTCCTAATCATCTGACTTTGCTACTTGCATTACCTGTTGCCTTATGCTGTCCCTATGGATTAGAAAGGCAAAAACCAGGCAATTTCACTTTATGGGTGTATAGGAAAGGAGAAATTCCTTGTGTATTGACACAAACAGTAAATATACAGACATCTGAGGAAACTAGAGTATCCCGGCCTGATTGAAGGCAACAGAAATAAGTGAACTAACTTCTCAGACTCAGTTTCAGTGGATATCAGGCAGAAAACCTGTTTGCTTTTTTTTTTTTTTTTTTTTTTTAATCCCAGAGCCATGTGAACAGTGGTATGAATTTAACAACTGACTAAAAATGATATGACTGTTGCATTTACGGCTTCCTTGTTTTGACTGGATCACTAATACAACAGACTCATTTATGCATGTATTTATATTTTTTGCTCTGCTTCTCACACATCACATATCTCAAAGTGCAAAAGAGCCTTAGTAGTGCAATGCAAATGTATGTACCCATCTGTAGCTGACAACAGAAGGCTCACAGTCTGTAGCATCTTTTCCTCTGTAATAGGAGCATATAAAATGTGCTTAATACAGAGTGTAACTATTGGTCTTATCAAAACCTTTGTATTTAAAGATAACTACTTTACAGGTGTTTGTTTGCTTTGTTTTTTCTTTGTTTGTTTGTTTTTAACAGATCTACAGCATGTGAGCAGCAGTGGGAAGACTGACATTGTCTCAAAAATATCAATTTTAATATTATCATTATGCCCTTTTAGGCACTTTCTTAGACAGTAAAGGATGGATCTCTTAAGAAATGTCTACTGTCTTTGAAGGTGAGATAGGAAGGGACTTAGAAATACCTGTGGTAGAAAGATAGCATCTCTAATATGGTGATGTCTCTGCAGTGGTCACAGCTTGCTTTCAGACAACTGAACTTCTTCCATTTCGATACTGAGAAACAAATTCTTCCTGTTGAGCATAGATTAATATTAAACCAGGCATACATCCTTCAGTCATTATTCAGGTAAAGTTGATATTCCAGCAAGAGCTTCAGCAGAATAAAGATATTAGAATTCAATGTAAGATTTAGAAAGAGTTCTCACTCCTTTGTTTTGGTAGCAAACTCTTCAAAACAAGGCACAAATGAGCAATAGCGGTGGTAAATGGTTGTGACTCTTCTTGTACTTCTTGCAGCAAAATCTAATTGCTTTCATTGAAAGTGCCTTTGGAATGAAGTAACTTTTAGTAAATTAAAGGTAAATCAAGAGATTGTTCTGATATTCTGCCTTAATTCCAGCAGGAAAACACTTTGTTCCTTTAATTTGAACAACAAAAACTGCATGTTTAAAAGTAACCTCCCCATCTCCATCACATCAAAAAGAAATAGTTTCAACTTCTTGTTCTGCCTAGGATGGTTTTGCCTGGAAACCCAGTCTTCTATGGTAGTGGCTTATCTTTCCTTCTGGTGCTGAGGAAATGCCCCTGAGATGCTCTGATTGCTTCCCAATAGCTTGTGCCATCTGACTGCCTGGTTGTTTGCTTGGATTGCTGCCTTACCAGAGGTCAGAAAGATGTTTTGCTTTGTGCAAGAGTCACTTGCTTTTATTAGAAGCCTGTCTGGCTGCAGCTGATATTCAGTAGGGATGGATGGATGGAAAAAATCCACTAGCTTTCCCTTTAAGGCCAACAGATAGGATTTTCATCAGTCTTCCAAAAATGCTGCAAGCTTTGATTCAGAAACTTCATGTCATTTCACTTATTAAATCCTCACTTTCCTAAGCTGTCCCTTCAGCCCATGTTTCTTGTCTGATTTGCGCGTTGTCAGACGCTTTTGCTAATCTGCGTAGTTGATGTTTGCTTAAGTGATTATTTGGCAGAAGCGTGTGAGCAGGCGCGTGTGTGTGATTGCTGTTGGCATGGCAGTTGGTATGATATGGCATTAGCATACTTGTTCCATGCTGTGGGCCACCTCCTCTTCTAGGCTTATTTATGCAGCAGAAGGACAAAAAAACCCCCTCCAACCGAACCTGAAACTTGTGGGGAACCAGTTACGGTATGGTGATCCTCTGGCCAGTTTGACCAAAGATCTATGGAGTTTAGAGAAACCTAAAGGTTGCTCTCATTTTCTTTCTATTATCAATTCTAAACAGACAATCACCCAGCAGAGGATTTACAAAGATCTGCTAGAATTTAGGGCTGCCTCAATAGATGTAACTATACTGAATCCAGTTTTTCCTTTGCTTGCAAAATACCATGGAAACTGTGTTTATGGGGTGATAAGGAAAAGGCAAGCTCCCCTTTCTTCATGCTTGTTAACTCAAGAACCTGTCTTTAAGTGGAACATGGGTTTTAGTTTGTGTTTTGGACTCGTTAATATTGAGTGGTTACTGGAATTATAGGTATATGTGTTTTAAGAGGTGCCATTCTCTTCCTTCCATTTCTTTCAATTCCAGCTATAGTATTTGCACATCTCACGCATTGTTGAAACATCTTTATGGGCTCTGAGTTACCTCACTGAGAACAATGGGATTTACTTAGACAATGTAAATGTAAAAGTGTCTGTGAAATCTTTGATCAGTGCTTTCATGTATAAGTTTAACACCATTAGTGGAAATAAAACTCTTTGATGACAGAGTATGTGTTCAGGTCCGTACCCTTTGTGAGTGGGTGGGGATGAAATCTCTTGTGATAAATTTTATAGCAATATATTTACCATGGGGCCTTTGACAGCTTCACTTGATATTTTTCTGGATATCTGTTTAAGCATGGCCTGCTCTTGTATTTTTTTTTTCTTTGTAGAAGTCAAACTAATGGTGAGCTATATTTCTCCTCCACTTTCTGAAGTAAACTGCTTCTGTTGCTCCATGCTAATAAACACACCCTTCCAAGGCAGGATCTGGGCTGTGTATAACCCTTTGCCATAAACCTAGCCCTGAATGACTGTCTGGCCCTATGAAGGTTCTGAGTTAATCCTGATGAGAGTTAGAGGCTGCCATCTTCCCACTGGGATCAGGCCTTGGTTTTATCTCTGACTGGAGAAGCCTTCTGGGCTTAACATCTGAAATGTTTTGTCAAGTTGGCTGAAACCAGAAATGTAAGAGAGAGGGGAACATTTTCTCTCTGTGTCTGTAACTACCTGCAGAATTGGTCATGTTTTCATGATGGAAAAAAATCCGAAGTTTGTAGAGGCATGGGAGTGGGAGGAAAAGTGCATGAACTTCCTGCTCTTACTCATAATTTTGATCTAGAAAAGTTATTTTGAAGCTGCTTTCAAAAATATTTATAGACACTGCTAGTATTTTGCTACTGAGTTAATATTTACAAACATCTCTTCTTACTTGGTAGTATGACGTGCTACGTAGTTCTGGCCTTTCTTCCGCTGCTTCTATGTGCCCAAGTACAGCATCCCTGTGCTAATTTTTCCAAAGGGTGAGAACATTTGAGAACAGCTGGAGATTGAATACTGATGCACAAGAAAAGGACTGAAAAATAAAGGTGACATGTTACAGTGTCTACTTTGTTCATTTAATTGCTATGTACTATATTTTAGTTTGAATTGTTTATTACTCTCTCTGGAGGTCCTTTAAATAAGAACCCCTCTTTCTTGTGTTAACCACAACTGTAGGCTGAGTGGATATGGCAAAGGTGTGTTTTTAGAGAAGGAAAAAAGAGACGTGTAGATACTTTGCCCTGACATCATGATTTACACACACATCAAAAGCAAGTGTCTGCTTGAAGAAACTTCCAAAACTGTAAGGATGTGTAACAAGAATGTGTTCAATAACTTCAGACTTTCCAATTGTGCAAGATGTACTATAAATGACAAGTTACAAGTTCACATCTTTATGCATTGACACTTTCAGCATGTGCAATAAGGCTCTAATTCTAGTTGGGATTTTACCACCTACAATTTCTCAAGTAATTGTGGGTGGGAATTTCTTGTCTTGTTTAAACTGCAACAAACAAAAAACTCAAAGCAGGAGAACTCTGTGAAGTGTAAATTATCTGCCTTAAGTCAAGAAAAACTGAGGTTGAAATATTTCATTTAAGGCTTATCAAAATGGAAATTTTTGAGTTACTGAATCCATGATTTCTGTTCCAGGTCAGTGAAATTCTAGTGTGTGTCTGAACACTTGCAGCACTTAATGGGCATTGAGACAATAGAAACAAGAACTTGAGACTACATATGAGATAGACACATTTTCTACAGTAAGCTCTTCATGGCTGTGTGATGTCCAGATGGTGCTGTTCATTATGGCATTTTTATGACCATGGCACCTCAAAAAAAGAGTGCTATAGTGTGCAGCAGTGGGGAATGGGAAGCATTTTCTCAGATTTATCCTTTCCTGGTCAATTTGAAAGTTGGAATATGTGTAATATTTGTAAACCTGTTAAAAAATTTTAATAAATATAAGCAGTTAAAAATTATTACTTTATGAAATACTTGTAAACAGTTGTAATAATTTGTAATTGTTATTTACAATCATTGCTACTGTAAGTATAGAATGAAATAAAAATGGAAGTTTGATTCAATTTTTCCCCAAACACTTGTGCATGTCATTTCAATTTCTTCACAGGACATAGTATTTGTATTTTTTTTCTGTTTTATTTCTTTTTTTTTTCTCCCTATATAATCATAACTTCTGTGATGAAAGACATTTTAGCCTTTGTTCAGAGTCCTTAGCATAGAATAAATACAGTTTTCACTGCCTGACATGAAGTGTGATTTGTATGAAATGAAAGGGATATTTTTTAAATCTCATTTATATCTGTCTTCTATTCCTCTAGGTTTAAAAAATTTTTTAGGCCTAAATAGTTTTTGGAGTAGCAAAATTTCCATGCTGCATCTGCTGATCTCAGGTGAACTTTGGTTTCCTTGCTCAGATTCCTGTATGGTCCCAGTTTTGCTGTCTTAAAAAGCTGAACCATCAAAGGCTGCTGCAGCTTCTATAGCAGAAGCTGTATCAGTCTGTGACTTAGGACAAGGTTTTTCTAAGTCATGGACCATGTCCTGTGGTGGCAGTCCCTTTGTACAAGATATGAAAGTGAATGGGAGAGCATGGATTGAGTTCTGTAAAACCAAGCTCATGGGGACTCCTTAAAACTCTTTGCAAATAGTGTTCATCTTCCTTAGCTTTAAATGTGGATAGATCTTAAAGGGATTTTCCCCTGCACAGGTAAGCCACACCCAAGCTGTTTTGGTTTTGAAGGTGTATTTTCATTACTCTGAATAGATAAGGTTTCCTTAATCCTAATTTTGAATTCATATGTCTATAATGTCCTTATTTTCATAACCTCAAATTCTCTTTGCTTTAATCTCTCTTCTATTTAAATAGTACAGTAGGTCACCTTTCATAAATATTACACATTCTCTCATGTTTCTCATTTTCAGTGGCCTTTTACAGCCCCATGCCTCATTCTAAATCAACAGAATGCTTCAGTTCTTCATTTCTAAATGTGCTCACAATTCATGCCCTTATTTTAGCGAGCACATTTAGCTGAAATTTAACCCAGCCATTCTATAATTACATTATCATTTCCATAATCAGATTATTTTTCCATACTACAGTTTAAAATTTTAGAAAGCTGTTCTAAAGTTTTGCCTCCTCTGAAATGACTCTTTTGCTGAGAACAGGGATGTGACATCTTCTGTCTCCAGAGCTTTTTTAATGTCTAGAAGTTAATTCAGTAGTCATTGAATTACATTGAATATACATATATAAGCAGATACATATTTTTTTGTTCCATTAGACTTCAATATGCTTGTGATGAATTTTATTTGATATTCATGGTGTTCAGTTGCCTGGATAGTTGTGAGGACAAGGACATCCATACTGTTGACTAATATCATATTATGTCAGCAACATGTTTTATTGCCTTGTTTTGAATTCTTTCTTCCGGATGCTTCATAAATGCATTCCTCAACACTGAACCTAGGCTGTATTTTGGGTGTTAAACCAACCCCCTTTTGTACAAAGAACTGATTATTGTTCTTACCCTGGGATTCTCTTTCTTAGCTAATATTGAAGGGGTGACAGGATCTTTCCTCTTATCCTTAGATGACAACATTCTCCTAACAGTTTCAAAGTCTTTGAAAATCTAAACAATTTACATCTAGTGAAAAATAGCTAGGATATGCTTTTAAAGCCTTTTTGTAGATTAGTGGAACATGACTTTAATTTTGAAAATGTACTTTTTTATACAATGGTTTGTGGAGCTCCTCTTTCAGGGTAGCTCATTTACACTTGTCTTTAACTGACTTTTCTCAGCTCTGGAAACATCGTTTTGTGCAATCAAATTTCTTGAATAATTTCTTTTTTAATTTGCTTTATTTTATTTCCCCTAACTCTGTCTGGAAGTTCTGCCTCAAATTCTTTACTTGTACAACCCTGGGGCATGCATCTCTCTTCACTGCTTCAAAGTAAAGACTGAAGTAGAGGAGCCATTTAACTTCTGTGCAATCTCTTTTTCTGTCCTCATTCCCTTTGCATCAGGGTAGTCTGCAGGACACGCTGGCTCTTCTGGAGTTCCAGTTTCCTGTGTGCTTAAGGAATGCCTTATTACTTGTCACTATGTATTTGCTTCCTTGCTCTTCAGCCTTGCTCCTGGACCTCTTAATCTCCATTTTACATCTCACCTGCCAAAGCTGTTCTCTCCTATTAGTTTCACTTGGGCTGCATTTCTATTTCTTTCTCTTAGAGATATTCTGTGAGTGAATAAATTCTTAAACTACATTTGAGAAGTAATTATTTTTCTTTTTTTTTTTTTTTATTGACTGACCAGGAGTACCATCAGTGATTGCACTTTGGCATCCTTTCAGAACATCTGTACTTATTCCTGGCATGCTTTTTGAAAGGAAAGCAATCTTTAAACTGACTGCCACCATGTGAATTGGTTACACTGGCAAGAAATTGTTTATAAAAATTATCACATTTTCACCTTTACAGAAAATGTCATCATTTGATCACCAAGTATTTCACATCAGTCAGCTCTGGTCTGAATTGGAGACTTGTATACTGTCATCCTCAAGATGTTAGTTCAGAATTTCTAGTTGGAAACTCTCCCCTATTGCACCTCCCTGAGAGGAAAGCCTGAAAAATCAGATTTGTACTTCTGACATCTTCCTTTTCCTTAGTTTATATGTATGCAAGCGCAGCTTGAGATTGTATGTTTTGCCTTTTAGAGGAATCCCCTTTAAGCATTTTAGCTAAAGGCCTGATCTGAAGTATCTGAAGTCCATCAAAGGAGCTAAATAGATATGTAATAATAAATTTATATATGTGTATGGGCTCATTCTGATATTGATTGGCTCTATAATTCATCAAATTTTCTGGTCCTGTTTGTTGGAGGGGGGAGGTTGGGTTTTTTTGTGTGTGGGTTTTTTTGTGTGTGTATGTGCTTTTTTTTTTATTTTTATTTTTATTTTTATTTAACACTTGGACAAACTGTGCTCCAGGAAGTTGATTGTGATACTAGAAATGGGAGCTGATTGCACCCATATACGTATGATTTGTTGCCCTGACGCTTTTCAGCTGTGGTGAATAGACATCATTATCATCATCATCACCATTATCATCATGGCTCGGCTTCGCGAACGCAGATTTGGGCAGGGCTCTCCCCACGTGGGTGAGCCCTTCTAGCCTGCACAGTGGATTTTTTAGGTGAGGCACAGCGTGCGCAGAACTGGCCCCACCCTTTAACTCCTATGGTTCATCTGCCACGGCCGAGCGAGCTTGGACAGTGACAGTGAAGTCTTCAGGACTAGAACCTACAGCCCCCGGTATTCCCAGGAGGTCTCCTATCCAAGTACTAACTGGGGCTGACCCTGCTCAGCTTCCGAGATCTGATGGGATCGGGTGTCAGGGTGGCATTTAACAAGTAAATAGACAACCTAGAAAACAAATGTGATGTCAGAGTTGGAATATCCTGTGCAAGTCCTATTTTCTCTGAAGTCTGACTATGTTCAATTTATCTAACTTTGCACTAACTTGGTCCTCATGTGTCTCACAGAAAATTATTTTAATATTAATTTGTCATAGTAACACAATTCTAAAGTACCTTTCATTTAACTCCTAGAATTATTTATATTATTTGCAATAATTGATATTTATTCTCTCTTCCCCTTCCCATTCGTAATTCTTATTATAGGAAGTTGAGACTTAGGAAGTTGAGGTTACAGGTACTTTAAGGTTATTATCTATTAAGTAATGGATACCAAAGGAACTCTTTGTTTTTGGAATTGGAGGAATCTTTTGTTTCATCCTGCACTTTTGGATGCATCCTGCATGCTTAGTGGTGGTGGAGAGGACAGGGTCGGACATCTACTGCTGTGCTTGCTCCTCAGTAGAAAATTAGGAGCAATCCTTTCTCCAGGTTGTGTCTCTGTGCACAGATGGAGTAAAGGAAACGGGACAGTAGCATGTTATCACTGCCTGATGTCACAACAAGCAGCCTCAAAGAATCTCTGTGCACCGTTCTTTTTCCTATTTTGATGCATGCCAGCATCTTTTTAGCAGAAGCAAATCAACTTATGCAAACATATGCCAAGAGCAGGAAGGGAAGGCTATTTGATCAGGAAGAATGAAATGGGCTTGTCTTTAACAGTTGTTTTTTCCTTTTTGCTAGTGGAACAAGATTTATAGTAGTGATTAGAAATCACAAAGGTCACTGAAGCCATTTTAAATTCATAGCTTTAGAGAAAAGTAGCCATAAAGAAGTATGGAGAGGAAAGTGGCACTTATGAACCTGAGCTAGGCAGAGCTGACATGTTCTTCCTTTTTAGCAAACTGGTGTGTGCAAGTTAGATGCACTGTCACTTGTTAGCTCTGTCTCTCAGCATTTCCATATAAGCCTGTTAACTGGATTGGGCTGGATTTAAGAAAGAGCTCATTCCTAATCTTGATGAGCTCAAGTGGCTTTTATGTAGGGTGCTGTGCATGGGCACAAAGACTTAGTGTTCCTTGTCATCATGTGAGTCACTAAGTGTGTTACAGGTTTTACTATGACATACATAGGACCAGGAGTAACAGAAGCCAACTGGGGTTGCGGGTGACCTCCTGCTTCTAATGCTGATGCTTTTAGAACACTTACCTAACATCCCTCTGAGTGTGGCAAATGAAGGGATGACAAGAAATAGCTTTTATTTAAAGTCAATCATTGTTTAGGTGGAACTTGAAGAAAAACATGCCTGGGTTGAATGGTGCTCCACTGTGCATAGGCTTTGGAAATGAAATAACTTGACCTTTCTTAAAAGCACACCTGTGTTTTACATTCAGCTGTTATTGCCACTGGACTGAACTGCTCAGTTAGAGGATTTGGTGGGGGAGGGAAGAGATTAACTTAATGTGCTAATCAGAGTTTCGTGTAAATGTTTTTGTCATATGACAGGTAGAACCAAAGAACTGTGAGCCTCCTGGGACTGGAGTGAGCCTTCACCTTGGTACAGTGAGTCTATGGGACTGAATGGCTCTGTTAACACAGCAATGTCATATTAGCACAGCAATAGTGCAGGTGTACTCTGCTGCTCCCATGTTCCCCTGGCTCGTTCAGGGGCCATGACATTGCCTTATGGTGTGCTTTTCCATATGTGTGGTTTGCAGGCTGCCAGCAGCTCTGGAAGGACCCAGCATAACCTGCCATTGATCCCATTCTCCTTCCTCCCTGTCTGTGTGGTGGAGCAGAAAGCATACATGTACAACTTGCAAATCACTGCAGCAGAGGTCACAGAATAGTAAAAATCAAAATGATCCAGACAATTTGGACAGTTTCTCTGCAACTGAGAGTGTTTTTCACAGAGAAATGAAATCAGCTGTCCTTTGGGGTTAATAAGATGCACACACATAAAATTTGGAACTGTTGTATGATAGCAGGAGATGGTCTGACAGTCGTTTTCATATGCTGCCAAGAATGTCTGAGTGTTCCTGTGTTAACCCAGTCACTCCAGAACAGTTGAGTTCTAGCTGTGGTCTGTATGGGTTGCTAATAACTTTGATGCACAAGGACTAACCTAGTTAGTGTGTGCTTTCAGTTATGACACATTTTGACCTGAGAATTTCCAGCTGAGAATTGAGTGTAGCAGCTGGAATGTACTTGACCCCATTTGGTGCTACTTCAACATCTGCCTCTTTGGAGGCTGGGTTGGTTTGGAAGTAGGAAGGCTCTGAAAGAGGTGGAGACCTCTCATAGCATTTGACTTTGTGATTCCTGCAACATCTGCCATAGGTATCAAGGCAGATGAAGATGGTGTCCAAGAAAGGACAAAGAGGATTGATTGCAAGGTACTCTAAAACTGAGGACAGAGAACTTCTTTGATGTGGCATGACAAACCTAAGCAGGGCACACCAAGAAGCTTCCCAGCCTAACATTCATTGGAAAACCAGTTGCATTGTTGTGCTCTTAGACCCTTTTCCCAGGGCCAGGCTTGAGAAGGCTGCTAGGGTGGACAGGCTGGGATAAAGGACTCCCACACTGTGGGGACCAGTGGATGTTGAAGGTAGTAATTACAAAGTGATGGCAGTGTGGTGGTGGGAGTAGAGTGATACCAATGACTGCAGTGATGCTGTACCATTTTTTTTCTTCCTTGTGGCTAGAACAGGACTGTGAGTACAAGGAAGTGCTGCAGAATAAGACACACATTTTTATGGAAGACCAGGGCAATAGAAATGAAACGATGCAGTGTGAAATGCTTTTGCAGAGTTATGTGTGGGAAGGTTACATTTCACTTGCCTGCAGCCAGCTTGGTGTAGCTAATACTATTTAATGCTCTGTTATTTGTTTGTTTGGTTTTTTTTCCCTCCCTTTTAAGCAATGTATTTACCACATAAAGGAAAATAAAATCTCATTGATGTAGTACCTTCCTGGGAACAGGAAGGAGTACAGCGCAGTTTGCAGTTGACACAGACTTATTCCTGGCTAAAAAAGCAATTCCTGAGATGCTGTGGGCCTGTTCTGAAGCAGGTGTGTGATTGGGCTTCCATGAATTTCTGCCTTTTTGTGTTAGACTGTCAATTCAAAAGATTCCAGGATATTTTTAAAAGCTAGTCATGACCTGGGCCCATTTCTGATTGTTCTCTCCTATTCTCTTTTCTATTCTAAAAACTTCTAATTTACACTGCTCGAGCCTTGAGGAGAAATTGCATCACAAATTATGTGGGGTCTCTGGGTCTTTTAATGTATGCAGAGTTCAGGCTTTCTCTTGCTCTTCACTGGGAAAAAGGAGAAAAAAATCATTGCTGACATCATATTGGGTTAAAAAGGCGAGAGATGAAATAAATACACAATATGGTCCCTTGGATGTAAGGGCAAGTGGGTGTGGAATCAGACTGCAAGGGAGATCAGAGGCAGAGCTCCTTCAAAGAGTCTTCCCCAGGATGGAGCTGGCTGGTCTGATGGCAGAAAGTTTGCAGTCTCTTTGAGGAGGTTGATGTTATGGTGATCCTCAGAAGCCTGGGTGTTAAATAGCATCTCTCTCCCATTTTCCCAGTCACACGGCTGCATAAGATAAAAGCTTCATCAAACTCCTAGACCTTGGATCAGTCTTGCAAAATCCAGTCAGGCATTGTGAGTGGGGTTAATTCACACCATCGCCACAGAAGACAAAATAGATCTTTGAAACAAATGTGGTGGTGGGGGTAAACCCATCAATCATGTGAATGCTGCTTTACAGTAATTCACAACTGCAGCTTTTCTCTTAAGGAAGAGCTGGCTGAGTCCGATCAATCCCTTGGCTCTCAAATAGGTCTCAGCAGGCAGTAGCCTGCTCCTTGTGGGTTTGTATGTACATGAAAGCCCACTTTATATTAACTCTGTGGAATAGTATTTTTTCCTCTCTCTAAACCCCTTAGCAGTAATTCAGTGTAATTATACTCATTGAATAAGGTACTGACAGCCCCACTCCTCCCCCTTTCCTGTCAGGATATTGGCCTAAAAATCACTAGATGAAGAAAATCCCAAACAATGACAGGATACTTTGTTCTGGCCTTCCACGTAGGTTTTTATTATTTTAATGTAACCTGATTCAAGTATTTTCTTTAAAGCCGAAGACCGAAAATACATTTTAATTTTTTTTTGTTTTAAAAATTAATGAAGAATTGGACTCTAGTCTTTAAGGAAAATGTTAGATATTGCAAAATTCATTACTAAATGACTGTTGGTGTAATTATTAACAGCCTGAGGCTGGTGAGGTCCTCTTTCTAGAAACAGGCAAAGATGTCAGGAAAAGGCAGGGAACCTTTTTCCACCTGTTCCTTCCTGTGTCTTGTCTGTGTGTTAAGGTTGGGTGACATTTTCCCTCTTGGGTTTCATTGCTGAAAATAATGATGCAGGTGGCTTAGCACAGCATGTTTTAGTCCTTTCCATGTCCATATGTACAAATGAAATATATAGTAGGAAATAGCTGGAAAGCAGTGATGAAAAAGGGTTTTTTGGTGTCACAGGAGGTAGACATTGGCAGATGAGCTCTGATTATGGTGTTGTAGAGAAACGTCCAAAACCAAATCTTAGACATAGGCATGAGAGGGCCAGACTAGGGCAATGATGGTGATGACAGGGATACAAGGATAAGGCATCCTGTGTTGGTGCAACATTTTCAAAATGTGCAAAAAAGCGAAAAGAAAGAAATGGAGAAACTCTCTAATAAACTAATGTCTGGAGAAAGTTTGCTCCATGGCTTAAAGAGCTTAGTCTGCCTGACAAACTCAAGAACAGATAACCACGTTATAAATATCTTCTAGGGAAGAAAAATAACAAGAACTGAAGGCCTCTATAATTTACTGGCAAAAGCCATGATAAGAAAAATTCAATTACAAACTAATTTACTATTTTACAGTGTTGATGGTTGGAGCCAGAATGATAATTTCACGAAGGCTTCCATAGTAGGCAGTGGATTCTTCATCTTATAAAGTGTAAATGGCAAATGTGGAGTTGTGAATACCCAAAGATTGGTACAAGGAACTAACTTGGGGTTTTTGCATAAGGACATCCATTTTGCCTTGACAGAAGAGTTTTTCTCAGCTTCTCAGAGGTGAAATATGGGCAGGTCAGTGAAGCAGAAGCCTGTGTTTTAAAAGATAGCAAATGTGTCCTGTTTTAACAAGTCACTGAGTTCTCTTTTTAACTGTAATATGCATATACTGTCATTTACGTGCCAATTTTCATCCTACAAAGACTGTAACATGTTGTAAGTCACACCTCTTGTGGTGCCTTTTATCAAATCAAATTGTAACTCAGCTCCTCTAAACCTAGTAGAGTAGAGCCAAACATCGTGTGAAAAACAGAGTGAACGGAGAAACATGCATTACAGAAACTAAAAGGGCCATGCTTGGAGGTCATTTAACCATCAAAGTATAGAGTTGTTTAACATTTTCTTTCTAAGAATATGTTTGGGTTTTTTGTTTGCTTTATGGTTGTGTTTGGTTTTTATTTTCTTTCTTTGCTCTTGTTCTTTTGTCTGTTTTCTTTCTTTATCTGTTTTTTTTTCTCCTGCTTACCTTGCCTTTGTGGAATGCTAGCTAAGTGCATGCTTTCCTTTCCAATCAAGAAACATTTTCTTGGTAGCAGACGGGCAGGCCACAGCCCTTATTCCAGGAACACAGGTCCTTTAGCACTAAAGATCTCCATCCAAGCATTATCCTCATGTCTCACCTGTATAAAACCTCTCAGAAGGGTGACTCTCAATGAAGAAGAACCTGCATTTTTGAGATAGGTATATTGTGTTTACATGGGGTGGAGGAGGGTATAAGATTTACAGGCTTCCTTTGCTCATGGGAACACATTTATTGATGTTTTTCCAGTCATGTGGATAAGCCAGTTCTGTTTCCAGAATCAACAGAAATGTTGATTTTCATCTCATTGAGAAGAATGAAGAAGTTTAGCGGCTTTGAACTCTAGTTCAATTTGAGCATTGGCTAGAGTTATAATAAATTGCTGGCTGTATTTAAGAAGATTCTGAAACATCAAATACCAAACAGGATTTTCCCAAAAGGGAAAAACTTGTTTGTTCCTCTCTCTCTGAGAATATGGAACCATGCCACAAAATAAATTTCCTTAAACTGAATTTTCATGTGTGATACAACTTGGGTTAGAGGGACAGTAGGCAAAATGCAGAAGTTATAGACCTATGATGTGGAAAGTGGCTATAGACTACATTAGTTCCCCAGACCTTGGACCTCTGTTCTGTCTTTCTCTGTTCTGTCTGCTTTGTTTCACATGATGCCTTCGATCGTGTACCCCTGTGAACAGAGACACACTAAAGACAAGTTAATGGAGAAAGATATGGTGTTTTATTAGAAGAAGCTTCCACGATCAAACCCAAGGGGGTCTGACCCCAAGGTCTGACCCCATGGTCAGGAAGTTACAGGGTTTTATACCCCTCAATAAC
>JAWWEV010000043.1:59464007-59488795 GCA_035583235.1 Hafferia zeledoni
TGGCCTTGACAGGGCCTGCTAGCTGGTGAGAAAGGCACCTTAATATTCAGACTTAGGATCAGGGCTACTGAACAGAGTCTACATGATTCTAAAGCCTTTTAAAATTACATTAAATCACACTTTTAGGCATCAACACAAAGATCATTCTTCCTCAGTGACCATTAGGACCCATTACATTTTATTTTGCCTCTGTGATTAATGTTGCTTATTTTGATGATTGTGTTGGTGTAGTGGAACCATCTGGTGATTCAACTTCAAAAGGCTGAAGCTCTAGGCTAAAAATTTTGGATGGAAGTGCCAGGGTTTGGCCAGTCTACCTTCCCTGGAGCACAGTGAAATTAATTCTGGATTTCTATAGCTGATTAGATATTTATTCTCTAGCTTTATGTAGGTAGTTCCTCCTATTGCTAAAAAGAATGTTTTCAACAAGTTTTGTTGTTTAGGCAAGCATATCTTAATTTTGAACTTTGTTCTGTGAGTAATTGTCTGGATAGCTAACTTTCTAGCACAAGAGAGAACTGTTTAAACAACACAAACAATAAGTAATACCAGAGCCAGATAACTACAGATAAACAGGCAGCTTGATGAGATTAGAAGGGCAGCAGTATATACCACAGAGATATATACATTGTGAGCTCTTCTGATTAGCTCCTAATCCTTAAACAGACTTTCATGAACTCTGCCTGGTTGAATTGTTCTCTCTTGGGACACTGCTTTTTTGATTTGTGTTGCTGACATAGAAGATCCATCTATGCTACCTTTTGGGTAATTGTGAGCTGCCAGGGCTGAGAGTTCAAACCCTGGAGCACACTGAGTTGGGAACAGCAGCCAGGAGCTGGTGCTCCTGCTGAACAGATGGTGACCCAGAAAACTGCCTGCTCAGCATTAAAGTACTTAATGACATGCAGGTGTCCTTCATGTTTGGAGCACTGAAGTCTTTAAATTTACTGTAGGAAGTTTCTTTGAAGACCAAATGAGGCTTCCCACCTCTGTGGAGCCATTTGTGGCACAATTTACTGCTCACGTGATCTGTCCGTTTAACATAAACAGATGTGCAGCACAGAGCTGACCTGAACTGCCCTACAGTGGGAATTAAGCATGGATCAACCAGAGACATCTTCATTCAAGACAATCAAAGGCCTTAGGCTGGGGTCATCAGAGAGAAGAACCATTTAAAGGGTAATTTCTCACTAAGATATTTTAATTTCTCTTAGGTGTTCTTAACAGTAATACTAGTTGTGTTACACTAGAGCTGTGTGTTTGCTCTACCTGTGTGGAGGAACCTCATCCTATGAACTTCTGCCATGCCCTGAATAAACAGTGATGTTTTTATAACTAGCAAAACCTTTGCTAAGTGATCTCTTTCTGTTTGCAAGCCAGCTTCAAAGAGGCAAAGCTACAAGTCTGTGGAGGTGGGAGAGAAGAGATCTGAAGGTCAGAAGCATCGGGAGGATGAGACAAGGTGTGAGGATACTGTTAGGTTTCTCAGTCCCTTTTCTCTTCCCCTCTGCCATGTTGCAGTGCTCTCCCTTCTGTCCTCAGTCCATGAGCCTGTAGCATTATTTCTGGCTTTTCCGCCTTGGCGGAGCTGCTTCTCGTGAAGGATGGGGCATAGAGAGGTAGCAGTGATTCTGCATCATGCCTTCAGTGCTGGCATCCTTTTGTAGTGAAATATGCTTCACTAGCTTTAAAAGGTGATACCTATGGTCTTAGCAAGCCTTTGGGTGTTTGGAGGGATTGATTCGCCAATAACAGGGAATGAGCAATGAGGAAAAACCTCACTTCAGTAGCAGGCATTCCCTTGGTGAAAAGGAATGGTATCTGAGCCTACTTTTATTTTTGTTAGATGTGTTTCAATGACTGTGGAAGAGAGATTTGGTAGCAATGAAGAATGCCAGCTTTAGTTTCAGGTAATTTGTATACAAGTTAAAAATACTATTTTTCTTTTTTTTTTTTTTTTTTTTTTTCCAAAGGCTTTGTGAATATACTGAGTCCCTCTTACAGTGACTCACAGACTGTATTTAATATGTAAACTGCAGTCAGTGTTTCTGCTTGTGTGCCTGAACTTCCCTTCCTGAGGAATCCTCAGGTAGCTGAGGCTAGAGCTAGTGTATGAGCTACCATTGAGGGAAATAGAGATTAACCAAAAAGCTGAATCTTAAGTATGAGCCCTGGATCTGAGCAGGGGTGCTAACACCACTCCCAGGAAGCTTGACTTGGTGTCTAGTTCACTGAATTAACAATGAATAAAGTTTAATGATTCCTGCCTCTAGGTTGATACCTTTTCGCTAGAATACTAGAAAAAGGAATTAAATTGTGGCAAAGGGATTGAAGGAATGAAAGAGAATCATGCCTGATTAGCTTTCGGAAAGAGGAAAAAGAATCTCACGGTTCAGAATGGTAATCGCTCTGCAAGGGGCAACTATCTCCTGGAGTTATCACTTAATCTCTAGGTAGGCTCTCTTCTGAGTTGCACTTAATGGGTAAGTTTTGGAGTGGTCTTCAGTGAAAAGGAGAACTGCATTATCATTTCTCTGTCAGGATAAGGCTGGAACGCAGTTTTAGGTAAGAATTTGCTTCTTAATGGGATCTGCCCTTTAGAGCTTTTCTCCCATAAACATCCCCAAGGACCCTGCTGGCATCTGCCTATTTTTTGGTATGCTTGAGATAAATTTTGACTGGTTATTCTGGAAAGTCATCAATTATATAAATATCCTAACATAATCTATGACACTCTTATCTAATACCTTTGCAAAAGATTCTGGATTTAGGGAAACACTTGTCACTGCTTCTTGCCTTCCTTCTCTCTTGCTTATCTCTTTTTCAAGTGGTGCAGGCAAATAAGCTCTTTGGAGCTGCTGCATTTCAGACTTTCTTCTCTGTCCTTCTCCCTTTCTTTCTGTCATTGGCATCAGCAGGCTCTCTCTGCTCTGTAGGACAGCACACAATAGCATATTTTTCATCTGACATTAGGATATGTGATGTCATTTAATTGTATTTTCTAATTATTATTGTTTTACTGTTTCAGATGATCTGAAAAAAAGGAGCTCTTTGCAGTTGTAGTGAGGTTGCAAGAAATGGGGAAATTAGAGGGACACACCAGAAAACTGGTACTGTGTCTGACTAAATAAGTTATTGTCTCTTACGTGCTTTACTCCCTAGTCCTAAAAATTGCCTTGGTATTTGATTGATACCACATATCAAGACAAATCAAGCTATGTAATGCAGAGGTAATGGGGAGAAAAGGCAGGTGTCTACACTGGAGAAAAATACCTTTCTAAAGTAGGAGATTCGATAATGGGAATTTCAACACTGCAAACACAACTTTGCTTCTACTTATATTTTTTTCTTGCTATGAGTTATCCATCCTTCAGACCTTCACTGCAATTTTTTTTCAGGCATTTTTTTTCCTTCTCCCCTCAAATTTCTACCCTTTCCTGGTAATCTGACAAGAAATTTTATCTCAGAAGGAGGCTGAGGAAACCACCCCTGCCTCCCCAAATAAGCATCATTCTTGGTGGAATCTGCAGTTTTTGCAAGTGAGCTATGTTCCCTCACACCTCCTGTGCTTTTCTTTTTCAAATCACATAACTTCCTGCATGAGGTAACCTTTTCTATCTCAGGCTGTCCCTCTCCCTAGCTTGCTCTGCCTCTGGCTTGCTTTCTGGGTCCCTTGCTCAGTGATGAATGAGTTTCATTCATCTTTCTTTTGGGGGCTCTGTGAAAAGCTTTAGACTTTGCCTGCTCCCATTTTTTCACTCAGCTATTCATTGCCATGGCAATGGAGAAAGGAGGGGGATGGCAGAGTGGGTGGCAGTGGGGCCAGAGGTCAAGAGTGGCCACTTTCTGAATTAAAGCTTTGAATTCCATTAAAGGTGACATGTTGTAACCTGGAGTAACTCTCCAAGAACTTGGCTGTCAAAGTCATCAAAGCAAAGGGAGAGGGAGGCAGGGAAAGAGAGAGATCAGAGGAGGAGGAGGAACCCAAGAGCTTGGAGCTGCTGTCAGGATTACATCTGGTGACTTAATATAGGGGTAGTTCATTTGTGTTGCCATACACTGTGCTTCAATGAGGCCGTGCTCTGAAATCTGCATGTGGATGGAGTGTGTGAATTAGAGAGGATTCCCCTCATCCTTTGATCAGCAAATGTAATCTTCTGATTAAGTAAACAACCCTTCTCCTCTGAGAAATGGGAGGGGGAAACTGAGTATAGATAACTATCCCAGCTACATTGGCATTTCACAAGGTTATTTTTTCATTTCTTTCACAGAGGTGCCAGGAGGACTCAGCCAACAAAGATGAGGGATGTTTTCTTGGCATTGTACAAATAGTCCCTGAGTGAAAATCTGTGTCCCAGAAGACAGCATGTAAAGTACAGCAAAGTACATCAAGCTGTTTTCAAACATCCAAAATTTAGGCCTTTTGAAAACATTAATTTTGGAAACTTGCCAATCCCTTTATTAAAAAAAAACAAAAAACCAAAACCAAACAAAACAACAACAACAAAAAACCAAACCCAAACCACCCAAAAAACCCAAACAACAAAACAACCAAAATAAAACCTGCTTAATTTTGATATTAGCAGATGTTTTTTCACTGAAGGTTGATTACATGGAGAAAGAATTGGAAAGAGGCACCAGGACCTCATGCCCTGTGTGTTATATTCTGAAGTCACAACCACTCTTCAGGTTGTTTCATCATAGTGGTAATCAAGGTCTGTGTTAAGACTCCCCTTTTCCACTTGTTTGACCTGTTGAGCCATTGGTTTAAAGCATAATTTTCTATTAGTTTCCAAGTGTGGGATCTTGTTTCTGGTACTAGTGAGTTTCAGATTTTTTATCCCTCCATCTCCAACGTTAGCCAGTTCGTTTATGATGACCTGAGCCTAATGTGAATGAGCAGGAAAGCCTGCTAATTTTATAGTGTTTAAAATTTGTCATCCTCGATCTCATGCATTTTCTGTATTAAATGAAAATGCAAAAGTTTGATGCTGAACTTCTTGTGGAGCTTGCTTTGAAACTTTGCCTCAGCATCATGTTTCTCAGCTTGCTAAATCTGCCTGGATCCCACACTGAACAATGCTATTTTTACCAGTCCTGAGTATGCCACTATCAAAAACTGTGCTGTGTGCTCAGCAACCAGGATTTATAAAAGTCTCTCTGTACTCTGAATCATACATGATATGAAGCCTTCAGCATCCAGATCGAGTTGAGATGTTTGGAAAGACTCAGTTCCTTCTCAGTTCCTTCTCACTCAGGGTACTTGATATTTCTTAGCAAAGTGTTCTTTTGTTTGTTTGTTTGTTTATAATTATGGTTTCTTTGCTTATTTTGCCATTCACTAGCATCCCTGAGCTTCCCTGTGACACTGTAACAAATGGCTTAACTTGTTCAAGGTGGAAGAGGATTCTGGGGTTTTATTTGGCTAGAAAAGTGTCGCTTTTATTGCTCAAGGCTGTTAGGGTTCTTTGCTAAATGTAAACTCTGAAAGACTCATGTCTGCATTTTGCTGTTGTACTTTTTTGTTATTAGGTGTTCTTTCATATTAAAAAAATCCAGAATCTTGTAAAATAATAATCTTACAGGTTCTTTTTTATTTTTGTGTTGATAACATAATATATAATTTTTTACTCTTTGGTATTTCTTCACTTGCTTAAAAAGCAATAAAGAGGTACTCAAAGAAAAAGGAACACTGGATATTTTTTAGACCAAATTGCACAAATCCTGTGTGTTTGAGTAAAAATACGAATGGGGATTTTATATAGTGACCAGAGTTAAAAAATGAGGAACTATGAAAGTTATTACTGAAGTCTGACATTAATGTGCAATTTTTTGTGAGTGAGTGAGTGAGTTAGTTTATTTTGGGTTTTGAGGCTAGAGAAGATAGAGAAGGAATAGTCTGATTTGCCAGAAATACCCTAAACTGACAAGCAAAAGAGGAATGGAGGCTTACATTACTAAATGAATGAGAATTCTATCAGTCAAATGTAACTCTAGAGATGTTAAAAGTCCTCTAATTAGGGAGAGAATCAGCTGTAATATGTATTATTCCATGCTAAAGGAGAGACCACTGAGAGAATGAGCTCTAACTTTGAAGACATGCTGTAGCTAATAAAGGCAACTAAACCAGCCAGGGAAAGGATCAAAACTGTAACAGAACTGCTGTCAGGGTATGCAAACCCAGGCCGAAGGGACCTCAGAAATAGGGCAAAGTGAATGGAGAATAAAGGCATCGTGGGTCTTTTGACATGAGAGGTAGAAGGAAGCAGTGCAGGGACTGAGAGTAGAGAGTTTCTTTGTTAATAAGGAAGATATTGGCCTATTTTAGCACACTCTGACTGTGGCAGCACACAAATAAGAGGGGAGCTGCTGACAGATCTATAATTATGGCATTTGATGGGAGATCTCCCTATATCTGCTGGATGCTGAGTTTGATGCAACATCATCTCAAAGAAATGGTGCTGTGAACTGCCCCAGGAGCAGCACTTTTACCAAGTGCACTGGTTTGTGAACCAGGACCATTCTCTTTTTCCTCTTAAGAGATTTGTTTCCTTTTTTAATCTGCTTTTGTTGGTGAGATGCTTGTTTGGAACAAATCTGCTCCAGCAGGAGTTTCAGTTCTGTTATTCCTCTCTTGCACTCACCTGAAACAAAATAACCAAAAAATTAGGACAATGGAGAGGAGCAATATATATTTGATCTGATGCAGAGACTTGATTTATCTTTTCTGCTATTCTTGATCGTGCTTTTCCAGATACACTTTCCTTCATGTGATGGTCTCATAGTTTCACCCTCAAGGCTTTTGCTTTGCTTACTCTTATTACATTTCTTTGCATTTTCACATATACTTGTAATAGTCTTCCCCTCTCTGTAGCAAAGCCACTTGTTAATGTTGGCTCTGCCTTAGAAAGATTAATCAGTAAGGTGACCTTGTTAATCTGTGTATTTTCTGAGAAGTGATAGTACACTGTCTTGTAGAGGCTGTAATAAGGCTGATTGGGTAAAACACAAACAATTTCCTTTCCTCTGTCAAGCCATTTTGAGAATTAAAATGCAGAAATACAGCATTTTTTAAGCGGTAATAATGATGCCTTCCATTTAGAAATGTATCTTGCTGAAGAGCAGGCATGACAAAACATGAAGTTACAGGACTTTTGCCTCCCTAGGTGGTTGACAGTAAAACCTGTGCATGTTAGCATAGATGTTACACAGTACTATGGATGCTCCAGGACTGGCAGAAGCAAAGTCCCATGCCAGGATAAGGGAATTTGACCAGATCTGTGAGTGTCCAGCCTTGCAAAAATACATTCCTGCTTGTGGTGTCAGGTCTAAGTGAGTAAGGCCTGCAGGGCTGTTCCTGGCTCAACACAGGCCTGGTGACTTAACACTGGCACAGGCTGCCCAGGAAGGTGTTGGTGTCTGTGTCCTTGGAGATAGCAAGAGCCATCTGGACATGGTCCTGGGCACCTGGCTTGAGGTGGTCCTGTTTGAGCAGGGGAATTGGACAAGATGAACCCCAGAGGTCCCTTCCTACCTCAGCCATTCTGTGATTCCTATAAAAAATAATGCTGTGATTATTGGGCAATTGTCTTGCTCAGGCCTGTACTTCATTCCTGCCCTTCTGCTGGTCAATTTGTATGTTACAGAATAGCTTTATATGTTAATAGAGGTGAGGAGAAGGGCACACACTGTGTGTTATGTTAAAAGAGAAGGGGTTAAGTGGTACTAAGACAGTTTTTAACTTGTAGGAACTGAGTAGCAACATTGCCTTTTCAGCCACTGTCTCAGTCATTTGCAAAGACTGACACCCTGAAAAAGTTTTGTGTCTGAAGGAACAATGTTCTTACTCCTTCAAAGAGACTTAATTGCCTGGAGCTGTGGGGAATTAAGTCCTGTGTATGGTTTATACCAAAGTAGCATTTAAAACCCCAACACTTTCTAGGCATCCTGTGTGTCTTATTTGGTCATGTAGCAGAGAAGTCAAAGTAGCCAGAACCTAACTTTGTTGGGAAACCATCTAAATCAGAATTGTCTTTGCTTGGAGGAAAGTCCAAATCTTCCATGTATGCAGAGGAATAGTTTTGTGCAGTCTGGGTGATGTGAAGAGATTCTGATCACATGAAGTGTTTAAATACAGCTTTCCTGAAACCCAGGAGGATAAACTGCTGCTGGGAAAACTGGTAGGAGTGTCCTGGGAATGGGCTGCTGTTAACTGGGCACTGGAATGACTTGAACTTCTGGAATGGTTTTGCTACTTCCTGTCCCCAGTCTCCAGTCTTTTTCACTAAGAACTCTGTTTTTTCTTTTTAAGGTTATTTCTGAATCAGTAAAGAGGAATATGTAATCCTTGAGCCTTGTGAGGTAGTTACCTTAATCGCCCAACCTTCTTCTGTCAGAAAGCTGCTTAGAACAAGCCTATCCCATGGCAGAGTGGAGTGAGAGGAAATACGGTGGCCTAGATCACAAATCTGGAAATAGGAGCTGGAAATCCCATTCTTCTGACGTGGAATTCCCGTTGTTAAATCCCTGACAGCCTTTGGCTTATGTAAATGTTTATATGAGGAGAAATAAATTACTCTGATCTCCTAGTGGTTGAAATCTGACATCTACCTGTAACTGTTTTCAGTTAAATTCTATAGGGTTTAGTAGTAACAGTTATTAAGTTCTGTGTTTCCATCCTTTGAAGTGTTTCAGGGTACTTTTTTTAAAGTCTAGCCCTAATAAATTCCAGCATAATTAAGCTGTCATCTTCTTGGGTTGAGAAGAGAATCTTCTGCAGCATTTATTTTTCTCCATTTTCTTTCCTGAGCTTCTAAAAATGTCAGGGTACCAGTGAGTTGCCTGTTCTCAGGTGAGTTACTGCCTCAGTTCCTGTGTCCTCAGCCCAGATGGCTGGGCTGTGTTTCATGTTCAGATACTTTCTGTATTAGCCTTCCTCCTCAAATCACAGCCTGCTTGTCCCTGTGTCTCCTGGCCTATTCCATTTCTGATCGTTATTTTCTTCCAAGTCCTGTCTTGTACCATCTGTTTTAGGCCTTTGCCATCTGTGACACAGTCCTCTCCCCTGAAAGGTTTCAGAGTCTTTTCCTTTAGTGATAAGAGTTGAGATTGATCGTTTCTCTGTTCAGTGTATCTAACACATAGTTTTTGTGCCATCCCTGTCGGCTTTGGAAAACTGTTTCTCATAACGTGTATATGCAATATCTGTAAAGGTAGAGCATTATTTTTTACTTTATTTTTCCTCTTAGGGACCTCTTAGTAGTAGAGAGTCACCGTTCTGTGTGCTATTTTGGTGGGCTCGTTCCCTTGGCTGTGGCACAGACCCTGCATGCAGCTGAAGCAAGGGCCCTGTTGCTCTTTCTCTGCTGCTAATGTCTGCAGTAATGCAAATGTGGGCTCCCAGAAGAAGAAAGTGACACAGCACTAGGCTGCATTTTGGGACTGTACCCCTAAGAGACGATTTGTCCAATGCCCAGCTGAACTAAGCCTTTCTTTGTACCCAGGTGCAATCAGTCAGCATTCACTGGGAAATGGGTCCAGGACTGGGTCTCAGGGAGTGGGTGGAAGTTTACAAAGCATCACAGCCCGCCAGTACGAGATCTAGCCCTGGCTCTGGGAAGGCTTTTGGAAGGAATTAGCTCTTGATTCTCATGCTACATGTATGACACTCCAGAGAAATCTGTAAAAGACAGGCTGTTGGGGCTGCTTGCATACTCACTTCTCTGAGGTCCCACATATAGATGGTATAAGTGTACACTGTGCTGTGCAGGCTACATGCTTGCTTTTAAAAATCTTGTTTATAAATTTTGAACACAAATGCCTTTTTTGCAGATGAGATATGCATGCTAGAATTTTACCTTGTCTCTTCAGGAGTTCAGTAAGACCTTGATTTACAGCTCATGTGAAAATGCCGTGATGTAGTAATATGTTCTTCTTTAAATATATATTTAAAAGAATTAGTAGACAAGAGATACAGGCAAACGTAAATCCAAGTTCCTCTCCACTTCTTACTGCATTCTTTGTGACTGGATCACTTCTGTCTTTTCCTGGAAAACTGCAAACCAGGCAAATGCTGACTCTGAAAAGATAAAGCAAGTAATTTCTGCTCTTACTTGGTTTGTACTGTTGCAGTTTGAGGGCACATCAATGGACTGAATCCGAAGCTGGATGTCTGCCCTGACCTGTAAAGAAACATGGTCCTTTGAGTGAAGGGAGATAGTGACAGAAGACACACTTGTCTTTATTCCCATCCGTTCCAAGGGCAGGCTGCTGTTTAGACCAGTCCTGGTAGGTTTGGTACTGAAGATGTATTGGAGGTTGCTGTGCACCAGAGCATCACAGTAACCAGCAATGCTGCTCTGGGAATCTAGGAAGAGCATCAGACTAGCTCTAATTTGCTCATCACTTTTGGCTGATGTGATTAGCAGTCAAGGCTAATTACCTGCAGGAATGCTCCCTCTTGCCTCTGTGAATCTACACATGAGAAAGCTGGTGTTATGATCCTTGGCAGAATAAGCTGTTCTTCCTTTTTTCTGCCACAGATAAAGAGATAAATATTAATGAATTAGTGACAGGGTAATGCTTCTGGATCTAATATTCTCTTTCTTCAACTTTTCTTATTTCTGCTTTGTATGGTTTTGGTTCTCCTGTTGTTAGAAAGAAGAATGGCGGGAATGTTCTCAGAAGCAATCTTGTTCCCCTACATCCATTATGCAAACAGATACAGGTATGCTTAATGTTGGTGAAGAAAGAGTGAAAGTAACTGGAAACAGATATACAGTGTGTATATAATGTGATGCAGTGATCACTAGGGATGGTAGAGAAGGAAATAATTTGAAATAGTCTGGAACATCAAGAAATTCTGAATATAACCCTGCCTTCTTTCATGTATGTGTGCCAGCTGCTCTTTATTGGAGAGGGAGGCAATCTTATCCCAAAGCAAAAAGTGTAAATAGAAAAGAGCTAACTGGTATCAGTATACCCTGTATTCCACAAACTCCCATGCCAGCATATGTCACCAAAGGTGCATTCAGCCTTGTTGAGCTAATTGTTCAGGAGTGGAATCAAGAATTGTTAAGATTGCTGGACAGGGACAATTAAGAGTATATGACTGAGATCCTTAAAGGCCTGCTGACTGAATGGTAATTTGGGTGCTGAAGGTTATGTGGCTGCAGTGATACAAAAAGATAGTGAGATAAGTTAGCTTATAATGAGCCCTATTAAGCCAGCAATTTCCAGTATTCTTGCTATTCAGGATAGAGCTGAGATACATTTACATTTGCCTGTATTTAAACTGCACTGCCATCTGAGAAAATATCAGCACTAGCTGGGCACTGAGCAGAGGTGCAAAAGATACACATTTTGAGTATCTGGGTATCTCACATGTCAGTAAGATCCAAAGTCCCTTAGGACTGTATATACAAGCACTTGCCTGGTTAACCCTATGAGCACATTAAGTTGACAGAAAAAATCATGGAGTTTGTGGGATCCACACTTCATTAAAGACAGCAAGTTCACCTAATGTGTCTTTTTTACTTTCTAAAGCATGCAGCCTTACAGACATGAGTATGTGATCCTGTAGTTGTATATGCGAGAGAAGATCCATTGAATGTTTTGGGGTTTGGTTTGGTTTGTCTTGTCTTGATTTTTTTAAGGGTTATTATTTTTATTTTTTTGCAGAAATTGAAGTGAGAAAGGATTATGAATGCATGACATTGTCAAGTACTTTAAGCTTTGTTTGTAAATGAAACTGGTTTTAGCTCTGCTTTCTCTTGGCATGTAATGAACAAGAACAAATAGCATAATTTTGAGAAAGTTTTGACAGTGAAAGGTTGTTCCTTGCCCTTCTGTCAACATTACTCTTTCATTTTTCCAAATTTCCTTAGGAGTCATGGTGCCAAGAGATCTGAGTTGAATGCAAATCTTTCTATTTGAGCTTAGACTGTGCTACCTTATTGCAGTTGTAATTTGAACTCAATCTTCATAGGTATTTTCTCTCATAGAGACTGAAAGTCAGCCTCAGAAAACCTTAAATACCACTGATTATTTCAGGCAAGATATTTTGAAAACAACACTAGACTTTTTCAATTGATGTCAATAATTTCCAAATACAATTATATGGTATAACTATAAAGAGACCAAACTATTTCTCTCCCCTTTCCCTACTGGCAACATTTAACCCAAAAGGAGGCTGCATGTTGCCAGAGACTTCCCACTCTGCAAATCCCTTTGGAATGTGTCAAGACCTTTGGGACACCCCTGTTCTGGAAGAAAAAAGAAAGATCAGCAGTTTGATAGTGTTCTTGGGTTGGGTTTCGGACACTGCTATTAAAAAGTATCAGGGATATATGTTGCTATTATATTTGTGGCCATGTATAGCCTTGCAAAGCACTTCCCCTCCAGCCTTTTTGTTCCTTGTGGTTGTTTACATACAGTTAGGTTCCAGGCAGGACAGTGGTTGCATGGGGATTTTTAAAACATGAATAGCTAATGCTGTAGAAAATATGTACTATAATATGATGTGCAATGTGTCCAAAGATGAAGAACAGTCTTAAGTTTGTCTTTGTAACTTATATTTTAAATAGCAGGTTGGTGATTTTTCCCCCCCCCATTGGAATGGTTGTGCTTTGAAATGTAAAGTAGGGAATGGATCTGAGTGTAAGAATTTTATATATTACCTTGGACTTCTTATTGCTTTGCTGAAATATTTGCATAATGATTTATTCTCTCAGTCTTAAATTGGAGAGATCATCTGTCTCATTGGCTATAGTGACTGCTGATAATTCCAAAAGGGTTCATAACTGGTACTGTTTTGGAATTGCTGCATGTTTAGGTTTCTTCCATTATGAAAAGAATTTCATGGCTTTGCATGTTTTCCAGTCATTGGTTCAAGGTAAGTGTAAAAGTTAAGGGATGATTTTGCCTGCTCATTTGCACAAGTATAGATAATTAAAAAAACCACAAAGCAGGGAAAAGTTGAGGTGATGCTGTAAATTGTATTCTTTAATGTCTGCCTGGTCCATAAAAGTCTGTTTTGGCATCCAAGTAAATGTTGTATTTAAGAACTGATTTCTAGATAATGTGAACCTTATCACCTTTTTTATTTTACTGTGTGTATAATTCTTATCTTCCCTCTGTCACTCTTTTAGTACAACATTCACAATTTCATGTCTGAATGCCTTCATATATAATGACGCAGACCTTGTATTACTGTTAAGTTTCTTACTTTGCACAGCTTGTAAGCCAAACTAGCTAGATTATCAAATCTGGATTTGTGGTGCTAACTTATTTCTAGAGATCAAACAACATGTGGCTGGGTTTTTGTTTTCATTGCATGTGACTCGGGTTGAAAATTTTTAAGTTAAACTCCAGCCATTGCTCTTGGCTGGAAAGGGCAAGCAGAAAAAAAAGAAGTGGGAAACGGACAAAGAGCAGTCTGATACTTTGGAAATGCAGCATGAGGAAAAGGTGAAATGTTATGGTGGAAAGATTTAATTAGCTGTAACATAGGAGAAAGCAAATAATGACATTTATTTTTAGGAAGAAGCCTCCCACAGAGAACTGTGAATACCTTGCAGACAGAAGCAGACTAGAGGGAGCTTTTTAGAGTACAGATATTCTCATTAAGCAACAAAGCAAGAAAGTATCATTAGAAATTGAGTTGTTTATTATTATTGTTGTTGTTATTATTATTACCAATATCACCCATGAAGAAGAGTGAGTTTCTCCCACAACGACTAGTGCAGAACAGATATATAACAATGTTGGAATCCTAGGAAAACTAAGGATATAAGAAGCTGCTTTTGCAAGCTAGATATTCTTAAGAGAATACACGCATGTATTTTTGTGGAAGAGGAAAAAGGAGTAAAATGTTAAATTGAAACTGGACTGGGAGAATAAGACAGAGAGTGAAAAGGAGAAAGAATGGTGGGGAAAACAAAGTTAGAAGAAATCTGATGAAGGGCCATTTAAGAAGTGCAAGAGCAGGTTATGGTTTGGAAATCAGTATAAATAGAAAAGAGCTTTCCTTTTTGACTTTTTTAAAAATCTGAGACAGTATTTTGCTAACTCTCAGCTTCCCATATATTAGTCTGAATTAGCAGATGTCCTGATTCTCTGGATGTGGTCCCATTTTGCACAACATCAAGCTACAGGATACAAAATGCCCTGCTGTGTCTTTTACATGATCAGCAAGAATAATAGCTGAAGAAATATGGAAATGGAATTCATTGTCTTTATCTAGAACATATGGGTATAATTCACCCATCACAGACAGCTGTGTTCAAAGGAGTGTTCACACATATTGGTGTACCTATACACCTGTATATGCATGTGTATTTGGTTAGTTATATCAGAGAATAGTCAGCAAATGATACATGATGAAAAGCAAGGATCGACAAAGAGATTTGCTTTATATTGTGGTGCTGCATCCAGTTTGCCTTTTGTCATGGATTAACTCTAGCTAGCAATTAAATACCATGCAGCCCCTAGCTCACCTTTTTAATCAACGAGAACAGGAATAGCACTGGAAAGAAGGTAAAACCCCTGGGTTGAGATAAGAACGGTTTAATAATTGAAATAAAATAAAATAGAATATAATAATTAATTTAATAATAATGATGATGATGATAATTGTAATGAAAAGGGATAAAGCAAAAAGAGAGAAAAGAAATTCAAGGAAAAAAACCCAAGTGATGCACAATACAATTGCTCACCACCCACTGAGCGGTGCCTGGTTCATCCCTGAACAGTGATAGACACCTTCAGTCCAACTTTCTTAAGTTTATGTACTGAGCATGATCTGTGGTATGGAATAGCCCTTCAGTCAACTGGGACCAGCTGTTCTATTTGTGTCCCCTCACAACCTTCTGTGCACCTCCAGCCTGCTCATTGTCAGGGAATGAGAAGCTGAAAAGTCCTTGACTTAGTATAAACACTACTTAGCAACAACTAAAACATCAATGTGTTATCAACATTATTTGCATACTAAATCCAAAACACAGCACTGTACCAGCTACTAGGAAGAAAATTAACTCTATCCTAACCAAAACCAGGAGACCTTTCCTCATTCTTCTCATACTCATCCTACATCAGTTCACAGTCTCTGTATGCATACCTATGAAAAGATTGGAAATAACACTTTAATTTTCACCAGGAGATGCCCAGAAAGAAGTTGGCATCAGCAGGCTTTTGTATAGCAAGAGGGCTGTGTGTTTGTTAACACCTAGTTGGATGTGACAGTCATGTAAGATGGACCACTCTTGTAGGTATCAGAATTGTGGCATGGATTTAGCCAGAGTTCACCTACAATTCAACTTTGGCCTGTTTAGATGTTGTGTATCTGATTGTTCACTGACTCTGTTCAATGTTTGGACTCTGAGGAACACATTACACTCTGTGGCTGTTGCTGGACTGGGTAAGAGCTGAATGAATTAACACTGGTCCTGTCTGAAGCAGTACTAGTCCCGTGGTTAAAAAACAGCCTTAGGAATAAGCATTCATGCACTATTTCATTCGTTATTTGGTGGTAAGATATTCCCTTATGGTAATTAGTACAGTGCTTATTTAAAAATCATCCTCTCTAACTCAGCTGGAGGCAACTTTTTCATGAGTAGACAACTTAAAATCCAGCAGAGGGCAATGCTGTATTGCACCTATACAGATACTGCAAATGAGTCTACCTTGAGGACCTTTGAGTTATCTTCCCTAATGAGAAATCACGCATTTAATTCATGATAGATTATACCAACCTTCTGGCTGGGGTTTTGCGATAAAGTCCTGAGGCATTTCTGGAAAAATCACTCCCACTGGTGATAGGTGTGTTGCCAATATATGAGCGGACTGATTGCATTACACATTTGAGTTGTGCAGAAATAAATCAAAAAGGACTTACAGTTTTGGTGGAAAGTTATCAAGAGTTAACATCCTCTACCTTTTCTTCTTTCCTTCCCCCACCCTTCCCCATTACCTGACTATTAACTTCAGCCTATTGCAGTTCTAGTAAGGCTTTTTGCCCCATCATTGTTTTTTGCAAATTCACAAAAATGAGAAATGACAAAACTCAGTAGTTAAAATAGGCTGCAGTCTTGGGAGACTCGTTGAAACTAAATTTCTTTTTTACAGAAATTGTAACAGCTATGCATACCACAACACTTTTCTGTCTATTGAACCTCTGGGAAGAAATTAGAAACAAAAGATCAATGGGAAGCACCATTTAGAGTTACAAATATATTCAGCTTTCTAGTCCCTCATGAAGAGTATAAAAAACAATGAAGAGCTTACAAGGGCTGGTGCTGTAGTTTCATTTTTAGACAGCTTCAATTTCACAGGTTTATATGACACTGATTTCATTTGAGGTCGATTGCAATCTTGTCTCAGGATTATTCTATGTGTAATTCTGCTGCAACTGAAGAATCCAGAGCCTTCAGGAGCTCTTTGCTCTGGCAAGGGTTTCTGGGCCCAGAGAGCAGCCCAGGAAATTGATCTTTCAACCACACTAACTCGCCTTTATTATCATGATGGCAGTTCACAGGAGCAGTGCAGTCCCTGGAAAGCGTCTTTGACCATGCTGGTCTCAAAATTCCTGTCAGCAATAGTGGTAAAGAGTTTCAGTTGAGTTTATGGAAACAGAAACAGAAAGGGTTCACAAGGCATTCTGTCTAGAGTGAAGCATCTCTGAGAAACCTGTAATTTCCCCATTCTCCCAGGTTGCATTACTCTCTGGAGTAACCTGCAGAGGGGCAAGAAGCAGCAAATGGAGAAGGACTTACTTTAGAAGTCTACAATATGTGTGTTTTTATCACACTTGGTTAGTTTTCTCCTGTTCCTACTTCCAAAACAAGTCATCAGTGAATTCCACATCTTGCAAGCCAGTTTGTTCCAGGGGATCAGCCACTATTATTAGGATGCAGGGCAGAGACTCCATTTTCTGTGGTTTGCATATTTGATTATAATTGCAGAGAGCAAATGGAGAGGAGAGGGTGGAAGGGATGAGGATGTGTTTCACTGGTGCTCATCTCTAGGATAGTAAAGATGGTATGATATTGAGGGATGATATACTGGAAAGGAAGGAACACAGTGTAAAACGTTACTTGTTTGAACCATGAGTGATATATCTTTTTGTGTTTAAATGTTGGTTTCTAGTAGAATCGATCTTGTACAAAGAGAACTTGCTAGAGAATAGCAGACAGGTGAAATCCTTGCTTTGTCTGAGCTAGACATGCTGCTACTCCTGTCCTGGACAAGCACCACATAAAGACATTCAGCCTGGGACCAATACATTGCTAAGATTAATGGGTTTTTTATACCATTTTTGCAAAGAGCAGAAAATCAAAACAAGTTAAAGGGTGTAAGACAGTGGAGTAGATGTGGGAGCTAGTTGTGAGTTTTTCAGTGACAAACCCTACAGCCCAGGATTTATACCTAATCTCTGGGCAAACTGTTTTTCTTCATTACCTGAGCAGCATTGAAGTTAACTTTACTTGCTTAAAATTCAAAATCTGGAGCCTGTCACCTTGCTGATTCAGTGTATGTGTGGGATGCCCCTAGTGACACAGAATGCTTACTGTTTTCTGGGAGAACTGAGGTTGCTGAATCAAAGCTGTAAAGCCCATGAGCTGCCTTCTCAGTAGGCACCAAGCCAGTGGAGCAGCCAGGAGTTGTGTTGTGAAAGGGGAAGCCGTCTCAGGTGCTGTCCCTACTCTGAACCTACCCTAGTGGGGGCTTCAAGGTGCTTTTGGGTTTTAGGTCCTCTGTCTCCACTAAATCTAGCCCCTAGGGTAGGTGATTAAAAATGGATAAGAAAATGAAATTTCTTTGTGTTGTAAACAACAGGCAGAGAAGGATGAAGGGAAAAAGACTGCCATTGCATTTTTCTTCCAGTGAGAACTAAATCCTCCAAGTGTTGTTTATAAAACAAGCCTCACTATCCAGCTTTTCTTAAGTCTTTAAGAGTACAAATATAACTTGCAGCCAATGAATTTTCATTGTCTCTGCTCTGTGGCAAAGTTAGTATTTTAATTATGTATATTTTTTAAGGACATTCAGAGTGGATTCCTGAATACCAAGCCCTGGCTGAGAATGAATTTAAATGACTGAGGCTTAAGCCCCTGATAATAAGGGTTTATTAAGGAAGCACTAAGAGAGCTGAACTGGAGTGGACTGAATAGTCAAGCTGAAATAATGGGATGCTTGTGGCAACCCAAAAATGATTGTTTATTGGCATAATCCCAGGACAAACCTCTGCCAAGAGCACATGGTCTTTCCTTGCCAAGTTCTTCATATGGGGAAATACAGTACTGAATTTCTGCACGTAATAGCAGTGCAGAAGACTGCAGGAGGAGGAGAAGTGGTAGTCTGCATGAGGAGAGAAAAAATTGTAGATCCCAAATGGTGTAAACAATGTGATCCCTAGAGCTCCACTCACCAGTAGGCTCTAAAGAGACCACCTGGGTTTCGATTTTAGGCATATGGTCTGAAAAACATGATTTGGGCTATAGAGTTCTACCACTTGAATCTCTAAGTATTGCTATGTGAGTCATGTAGAGAACAGAAAAATTTGGAACTTTTTTCTAAAAATCCTGCCTCTATGATTATTGAGGCGCTTACAAGCAGTTTCTTTAATGCATGAAAAAAAGACTGTCTTGCAACTCTGCTGAGAGGCACATTCTCAAGAAAGTTCTGTTGAATCACACTTAGCAAATATTTTATTCACTGAGAAATACAGTTCCAAGATGTAGCTAGACATAACTGCACGTTAACTTTAAAAGTTTATGGAATAACTGCTGCTCGTTTAAGGAAGAAGAGAGAAGCGGGGCTACTCTGCATCATACTGTCTTGCCCTTATCTGGTAATATTTTTGATATTATATTTAGTGAGGCAGCTCTGATTCACATTTCATCTCTGTTGTGCTGGAAAAGGTTTTTTCTTTTAAGCCCAAAACTCACATATCTGAATGCTGCAAATATTGTCCTACAAGGCACACTATAGTTACAATTTCTCCATATCTCCTGTAGAAGCTAAACATCTTGTGTGAAATACTTGAATATTCACTAGGGCATAATAATTTCATCTTCCAGGAAAATGCCTTAGAGGCTGTTAGAAATATCTGCAGTATGAAACAAGTTCTCTATATGGGTGATTGGGGTGCCTGTCTGAGAAATCTTTGAGCTGTAGGAAGGGCTATTTTGAGGAGCAGGAAACAGTAATCAAAACCTCAGATATCAATCACAGATAGAACCTGGAGACAGATCTTCCAAGCTTTAAATTTTTGTTTTGAAATCATGCATAACCATAAATGATTTTTCTCTTTCTTTTACCTTCTGCTGGCAAATTAGGACTAAGTTTATGTGACTGATTGTTCAAAGATCTAAAGAGATGGTTCTCAAAATGCTTCATCAAGAGCCTTGTTGTTGTGATATAAAGTCCAAACTCAAAAAACAGTCTAGTTTGGAAAGAAGTGGAAAGGGTGTTGTCTGGAAACAATCAACCAGTAGATCAACAACAAATCTAAGCTATGTTCTCAGTCTTCATTTCTTTCTCTTTTTACTTTTTTGTTATTAGTGCATTTGGATACGTGGCATAGATAGAGCTTTAAAAAATTATTTTATTTTTATGTTAATAAGAACTCAATTTGAATAAAACTTGCCTTGCAGAAGTACTTCACACTCCTCCAGGGTGTAGCCTCCCTTTGGAGGTTACAAATGGCAACTTCTTTCTTCCTAAATGCAGTCTAATCTTTCTGGCATCTACTGGCTGATTCTGTAACACTGTGACACTACAGTATGTCATTAGATAGACTCGTCACACAAGTCTGTGCGGAATCTGGACTTCATTTAAAAAAAAAAAAAAAAATTAAATAAAATATTTTTATAGCCGTTGTGGAGAGACAACTCTGAAGAAAGCTTTTCATGTGTGACCTGTTGCTTTAATCTTGATCCAAAGACTATTTTTCAATTTACTCATTTTGTTTTTCTCAGCTCACTATTAACTTTCTACACCAAAGAGAGTAGTCTTAAATTTCAATATTTAATACCTTTTTTTTCTTCTTTGAATGTCCAGTTCTCCTGATTGGACTCTGAGAATAACAATGGCTTTGCTTCTGCCTCTGTAAGTTGCCAAAATCTCCAGTTGTCTCCCTGAGATTTTCTTCCTCTTATCTGCACAGTGAGTGCAGAAATCTCTAGCAGAGGCAAAATGAAGACTATGGGAACAGTGTGAAATACTTATTTGCCTGCCCACATTTTAAGAGTTTCAGCTTTGCATTGCAGGTTTTGCATTAGTGTTTCTCAACAAAATTTCAATTCTGTGATTATTGTTGTGTATGATCTTCCCATCCAAAGAATCTGATAAATATTTAATAGTGTAAATAACTCCTCAATATTTTTTCCCCTTGTGTTGTTGTTTTATGTTCTCCCAATGCTAGAAATCATTCTTAGTTTCAGAAACATAGATAGAATTGAATACGTGTCTGATTTTAGAAGGACATAAATTCCCTCAGGAACCCCCACCTTCCAGTGGCTTGATGAATGCTACCTTCAAGTTTGGAGTGAGGACTGTGTATATTTTTTTTTGTTGTTTAAAAAGAGTTGTAGTCTTGAGAGAACTTTGTGACCTGAAGCAGTCATAAGGTATATAACAACTCATAAGGACATTCTCTTTAAAAATGTGTGTACCAGGATAAAGGAACAAAGAGGAAGCGATCATCATTTGCAATTAGAGGAGATGAGACTTGAAAAGGTAATTTGAAGAACAGGGTGACCATCAGTTTACAGCAGGGATGACAGATGACAAGAATTTTTAATTTGAATGGAGTTTCTTAATTTTTTTCCACAATCTTGCACCAGACGAGGATGATGACAGAGAAGACTAACCAGCCATGTAAACACATTCCCACCCTGTCTGGGTAGGTGAAAGCAGATTTTTGAAAAATTAAATGTATTTTAACCTGTTGCATGGCTGGAAGGTAACTGCAACACAGAGCTCTTGGAATAGTACTGCAGCAGTGTGCAGGCTGTAATACAGGATAACCTGGAGCTACTAAAACATTGCTGCAAGTATGCAGCTCTGTATTGTCTTCCAAAATGGAAAGATCTTATGGAATACAGCAAAAACGCTCAATGGTCTAAAAGCCAATAAGGTTGCACTGAAGTCTCACCTCAGATGTATTGCATGCTGTACAACTTCAGCCTCTTCTATCTATATCATATGATATAGATGTGATAAATTTTGATGTTTTTTACCTTGGTTAGAAATATGAAACTTATTCCAGTAAAGTAGGAGACTGAATAGGAGCAAGTCTGCCTTCCTGGCCATATATTTGAAAGTGGGATTTTCTGTCTAAGATATTTTTCTGGTTAAGGTGAAATATTATTTTCTCTGAAAAAAGTTCTTGTCACATATTTATTTATTTTTTAAATAGTTACAAATAAGTGTATTTATGTCTCTAAACATCAGTTTCTGTTCTGCCAAGTGAGGGTAATTGTGCTTTCTTTTCCACTGGTTTGCTTGCTTCTAGGACAATGTATGAATTGAGGCACTACCTAGACATAGATTAGTGGTGGTATTGGTAGTCTAGGTTAGTCTTTGAACTTGATTTTAAAGGTGTTTTCCAACCTAAATAATTCTATATTTCTATGAATTTCAATTTTGGAACATGAGATCTGGGCTTTTGTCTTTGTTTGCTGTCTGGTGTCACACTGGTGAGCATGTGTGTCTTGGAGATGCCACTTGCATCCAGACAGGCAAAGATGAGACAAGGTGTTACACAACTGTTGCCCTCTGCTTGTTAACTGTTTTTGAAGGAGAATTTTAAAAACACATCCTAGCCCTGTCTTACAACAAGGCCAAATGACAGATTTTATTTCACACAGCCTTTATTTCAGTTTAATTAAATTTTTCCTCATTAATTTTTGCATAGTTGTTCCAATGCCTTGGCATTTTTCACTTGAACCAAAATTACAATTTCTCTGCAGTTCTTTGGAAAGATTAGTAGAGAGTATAGGTGAGAGGTTATGTGCTTTCAGCTTAGATAGGTTTCTGACCATACCACGTATTTTGGAATGTCATCTGAAGGGACAGACAGCAAAAGGGACAGAGTCATAATGAGTAAAGGAAATAAAATGGGCTATTTTCTTTATGGAGTATGGAGCATTTCCCAGAGCCTGATAGGAGATTTAAAAAAAAATATAAGAAGAAAAAAAAAAAAAAGGAAAAATTCTCCAAACTTACAGTCAACTCAAATATTTGACATAATTGGTTCACTTTTGATGAAAGATAGTTATCAAGGATAAGGGAGTTCTTCTGAGTCTTGCAGTTACACACTGAGCAACTGGGATCTGCACCATGTTGCTGCTGCTCTCCTCTGCTTGAGGGAGTCTGACTACCCCCTCAAAACCTGGAAGCATGAAGGCATGAGATCTGGGAAAACAGAGCAAGCTGCAGCTGATGCCGGATAATAAAATTATCCCCTCTTCACATAATCATTTTTATTATGGGTTTCTCAGTGTTCTTTTGAAGAAGGCAAGTGCTATTATCCCTATTTTATAGATGGAGAAGTGGAGATAGTGACACATGCTGTGATTTGCCTGCTGCCATTGAGCTTAAACTGTCTTCATTGGGGCAGAGGGAGCAAATGAAAATACAGTGGAGGCATCTGTTTGGCTTGTATGGTACAGCTGTTCATAATGAAAATCATGTCACAGCTTAAACAGCCCTCAAACCATGATTCATTCACAATAATGCTGTGAGCACTGGGCCTGTTGTGACATCAGTGTATATCTGCACACAGTTTTTGTCCTCAGAGTAGTAGTAATAATCTTCAGGTCTGGACCTAGTTACAAAAATAGTTGTATTCCTTGGTCGCTCCTTTTTTATTTTTTTTCCTGACTTGTACCATAGTTACATCTGCAATGGTCAAGAAAATGACTCTTCATAAATTTGTACTGTTTCAATAAATGTTACTTATACCAGTGAAGAAAGCCTTCTCTTGGACAGACAGGGACAATGAGAGACTCTTTTCTGCAAGTGAATGGGAATATGACACACACTAACATTTTTCAGAAGGTACCCAAATTAATCTCTGGTAGATTAGCTAGCCAAGTAAGTGTCAGCAGTATTTCTTATGCCAGAAGACTCTTTGTGACAGTATTTTTTTACCCTTTGCTGGTCCTGTAGTGTCATGGTAGCTGTGTAGTGGGGATCTGGACACTTGTCAGAGGCTTTGAAAAAAACGTGAAAAATTTCTTTATGTTTTGACAATCTCAGGAAACAAGGAGATCATTAGGCAAAGCAAAGAAATTAGCTAGTTTGGCATGGGGCAGGAAGCAGAGAGAATAACTGTAATAAGAGCCTGTTTTCTCCTAGATAGGCATGCTCTGTGCCTCTGCTATTATCAAGTAACTCCATCTTTTGCACATTGGAGGAGCAGAGTTGAAACAGTTGAAAGGCTGGAGAAACTCATGATCACAACACGTGGTTTCTCCAGGACAGAAATAGTGATGGAAATGGTGCATGGGAGAGTTTAGCCAGAAGTTTGGCCTCACTGTCACTGAAACAAAAACATTTGGAGAGAATGGAGGTGAGTCTCCTGTGGTCTTCCTGGTGATCACATCCAAGAGTGTTTAATCTCACCTTTAGTCTTGGAGAATTGAAAGTCTAAGAAACCCACTGTGACTTAGTCGATAGTGAAACAGCAGCTGTGATTGTTGTGGGAAGAGCAGGGAGGAACAAAAATTGCAGTAAAAAGTGGTTTAAAATGTATTTTTCAGATAAGATCTGGAAATACAGAAGAATGAACTGAAATATGAGTTGTTTGGGGTTTTTTGTTTTGTTTCTTTCAGCCTCTCAGCTGGAGCAGTGGGAGGGGAAGGTTAATAGAAGAGGCAGTTGAAGAAGTCAGCATTAGTTATTATTTAGGAACCCAGACTTGCTTAGACCCAGCATGAGCAAAAGAGAGGAAGAAAATGTGTTCATTGTGGATGAGAACAAAATAAGAGCTTGGGGAAGGAAGAAAACTCCTTTCAACAGTGCTGTTCATTTCAATGATCTCATTTCTAGGAGAAATTCTGAAGGCCAGGGTTAAGAAAATGATCTCTGTACACTGACTAGGGGCCAATGGGAAAAATAGCAAAATAGCAACTGTCACTTTTATGTTAAATAAATGTAATGCTTTTTTTGAAAGGACAGCATGTTTTTTCATCCTTTGATTGGCATGGCTAAAATTTATTAAGATTAGTTGACTATACCGCGTGAGGTTTGTTATTGTTGTTTTGTTTTGTTTGGGGTTTTTTGTGGTTTTTTTATTTGTTTGGTTTGTTTTTTTCAGGTTTTTTTTGTGTTTATTTTTTGTTGTTGTTTTGTTTTGTTTGGGGGTTTTTGTGGGTTTTTTGTTTGTTTGGTTTGGTTTTTTCGGGGGTTTTTTTGTGGGTTTTTTTGTTGTTGTTTTGTTTTGTTTGGGTGTTTTTGTGGGTTTTTTTCTTTGGTTTGTTTTTTTCTGGGTTTTTTTGTGTTTGTTTTTTTGTTGTTTTGTTTTGTTTGGGGGTTTTTGTGTTTTTTTTGTTGGTTTGGTTTGGTTTTTTCGGGGTTTTTTTGTGTTTGTTGTTGTTGTTTTGTTTTGTTTTGTTTGGGGTTTTTTGTGGGTTTTTTTGTTGGTTTGGTTTGGTTTTTTCAGTTTTTTTTTGTGTTTGTTTTTTTGTTGTTGTTGTTTTGTTTTGTTTGGGGGTTTTTGTGGGTTTTTTGTTGGTTTGGTTTGATTTTTTGGGGTTTTTTGTGGTTTTTTTTTGTTGCTGTTT
>JAWWEV010000043.1:59489022-59504665 GCA_035583235.1 Hafferia zeledoni
AAATATTAGTTGTGTTCCCTAGGTTTTCTGAAAATAAAATAACTTTTTAAAAAATCACATGTTGGAAGTCTGGAAATAGAGAAGCATAAAATTTTTAATCCACTTGTCCATTTTAATTAGATTTTTACTTCTTTGGCCTTTTAACCACCCATACTGCCTGTTCTGTTTGGCACTGTGTTTCCACTTATTACACCTTTCCTCTGAGAAAGAAACTATTTGTTATCGTTATTTGCTTGCTCACAACACTACTGCATGCTAAAGCTACTGAATGCCAAATTTTGACCACAAAAAGTGACACCTTTAATAACTGTTTCATTCTCCTGTGATCAGATGAAGGCTTATGGTGACCTGGTCTGGCAAAATTTTGCTTAAAACTTGCAATGAAGGAATCACACAGTTCTTGGTGCTACCTGAGAGACAGAGCTGGCTAATGAGAAGTTCAGAGGTTCAGATTTCTAGTTCTGATGTTATGTTGCAGAAGTATCTGTAGAGTCTGCCTATGAGAAGCAGTAAGATCCTTTGTATAGCTTGTGCAGAATTATATTTTTAATGGGAGGGAATGCAGTTGTATAGTAGTGAGCTTATAAGAACACATACAATTATTTTAAAAACTTTCCATCTTGTTGAAATTCATGTTCTCCTATGAAACATTTTTATTTTGTCAAAACATTTTTGAAAAATGGAAAAAATTTTCTGTTTGTATTTGTTTGTACTGCCCATTTTCTTGAGTCCTGAGTCAGTCTAAATTCTGCTCAGAATTTAAAGTCAAAATTCATGTACCTAGTTCTGTTATCAACTTGAACTATTAATTTATATCTGGGGAACTAGAAACATAAAATACCTGCAGTGTGTATGTTTGCCTTAGTCTGATGTGAGAGACAAAATGTGCAATCAACTAAGCAAATATTAAAAGGCTAGGAGAACTGTTATCCACAACTTAACCAATTACTTTAGCTTATTTACTTGAACAAAGCTAGGTGGGACATGTTAATAGGTCATTGTTTTGGGTTGGGTTGGGTTTTTTGCTTGGTTTGAGGTTTTGTTTTAGTTTGTTTGCATGTCAATAATTTTCTCTAGTCATGCAGCTCTTGGTTCCTTGCTTATTTCTATGGCATTGGCATAGCTTGCTGGTCTCAATGATCATTTTTCTGGGCCTTAATAATGTCCATGTTGAAAAGAGAATATAGAGTTGATTACATATTGAAACATGTCATCCCTAAGCTACACATAGCAATTTTTGAAGTGAAGTGTTTGACTTGCGCTTATCAGAAGGGTCATGCTGTGATGTTTTCCCCTTTTATCTGACTGTTAAATTCTGGATTGTTATTATGGGTACCCTGTGCTGTAGTTGAGTATAAACACTAGTTTAAAAAATAAAGAAAGTTTGCCAAATATTATTTCAGCCTTCTAGAGTTTTCTTACTTCCCCCTGGCTGCTCTGTAGCAACAAAGAGATAGTTATACTCAATTTTATGTTTTTTTAAATTTGCACTAAACTGCTGAATAAATTGTTGCTTACCGAACTCTTTCCAGCACTGGCTCATCTTGAAGCAGTTGCCTCTTCCCTACCAGCTGGTGCTTGCCAGCTTCTCCTCTCCTGCATGGAGGTAGAGCTTTGCTGGAGCTGCTTCCATGTGGGGTGTCTCTCTCTACCCCCAAAGGGAAGCAAAGCAGAGGAAGGAGAAAAGAAAAGCTGAGAAGTGCCTGCTAGTTGAAACTCCCTAGCTCTCCATCATTTTGCCAGACAGGTCAACCTGCCATCTGCACTGGGTTGTGTGTTTTGAAATGGGGACCTGAAGGCTGATGCTGGGGTGCTGGCTCCAGTACCCAAACATGCTCCTGGGCTGAAATGCAGGGAGCTAATTTTCAGTAGAGTTTCAGGCTTTCTGCATGACTTTGAACTGTCTTGTTAGCCCACAGGCTCAGACTACTGGCCTCTCCACTGTTAGGTGTTACTAATGGAGCTCCCAAAATTTCATTACTATATGACAAGAGGATATCAAGTTCTCACAGGAAAGTCAAAGGATTTTGGCAAATGAGCACACATGTTTTGCTTTGGGTGGGATTGCAATAGCTGCAGGTCTCTGAATGAATATGGGTGAGCATTTTGATATGCTGAACAACCCACTCACCCCTTCCCACCCTTACCCTCCCAACTGTAAACCAGAATTTTATTACTTACTTTGTCCAAAGAAGAAAACTTGGTGTTTCATCATTATTCTAGTAGTTTTTCTTTACCAAAACCATTCTGAAAGATCATCACAGTTAGAAATGAGAATATCAGATATGGTTTTTCAGCCAGAAAAAGTACCTTTTGGCTGAACGGTCAGGTATTGCAATTAAAGATTCTTTCTTTCCTTAAATCTTGGGTCACTCTTAGGCTTAGACCACTAAGGCTATGGCAATAGTTTGAAATGAACACAGCATTTCCTTGGTCCATGAAGGTGCAAGAAAATGAGGAAAATCAGAAAGCTAGCTCAAGTTTTTGTGCTCTGAGGATAGTTTGGGGATCTTTACCCTTAAGGAAGCATATAGAGTTTTGTGTCATCCCAAAATTGGATGTGATTTTCATTAAAAGTATTTGTGTTATTATGCATGGGCAAAATAGAAGGGTTTATCTTTCAAAACTTAAATTAGAAGATAAATGGTGATAATAGTAATAGGGATTGATTATTTGTGGATGTGATTTCCTACCTACCATAGGACTATAAAAAGTTGAGCTATTTTAGAATTTAATTCAGTGTGACCTTAGAGCTCATTTTTAAATCTCATCCTTAAAAATAACCACTTGTATCAAGTGTTATCAAGCTGATTCGCTTTGTGTTGCATAGGAGCATGAACATTAATCAAGATTTTAAATTTTAAAAGTTGATTTTTGTAAAATTATGTAAACTGGTGCTGTGTGTTGGACCAATGCAAGACTTTTAATAAAGGGCAGACTCAAATTTATTTTTATCAAAAAAGAGCGGGCAAAAACTATAGAGAAGAATTCCAAATCTAACTGGGGATCAACCCACTAAAGTGCTATCAGAAATTTGTAGAAATTTTAAAAAATGGCACTGATCCTCCAATAAAGAAAGTAGTGTCTGGGAAGTCCAGATGTGCAAGATTGCTGAGACTCACCAAAAAGTAATCTGACTTTGATCTTGCAAAGGAAATGAAAAGCAAATATAGATTTTTAATTTTAATTCCCTAGAAGTGTAAATAAAGACAACAGAAGAAATGAGTACGTGTGTAAGGGAAGAGGGGGCATGTTACAGTTGGAAGATTATGGTTCATAAAGGTCTGGCTTGAGAAGTGTGTGAACGTTTGCTTCAGTTTTCTGTACAGGAGATCAGGTAGGATGTAGGGACAGGCACCAGATGGTGAATGGGAAAGACCTGGAGAAGCAAAAATTTCTGCAACTGTTACTGAAGTGAAACTCCTAAGAACCAAAAGCTCTTAATTTCTCTTAAACAGAGAAAACTGTGTGTTTCCATCTTGTAGTATTGGCATTTGACATTTTAGATTCATTAAGACTATTAAGGCATGCAACAAATTTTATTTCCTGCTGCTCTACAACAGGACCATAGCAAATATAATATTTATGTTTAAGAAAGGGGGAAAGAAACAGATCCAGGTAAGTGCAGACATATTCCTCTGCCCTCCATAGACTGCAAAGAAGAATGTATCTTGAATAAGAATGATTTAAAAAGTGGAGTTAAATACTAAGATTCATTAAAACACAGCATGTATTTACTGGAATGAGACTGATGTCCCAACCTAGTTAATTTAAAAACTGATTTTGTAGATGTGATCAATCTGGGACTAATCAAACTGTAATTTAGTTGTGGGACTTGATGAGAAATTATTCATTGAAGCAAGAAAAAAGAAGGATTAATGCAAAAGTAAGTTCTAACATGGACAAGGTGTTTAAAGAGGACTCTGAATGAACAGTATTGTGAAGAGAAATAATGGGTTGTAGGAACTTTTTAAGTCTATGTTTGGGTTGCATTTTTATTGTCATGTCATTTAGTATAATTGAAATCTTAATGATCTAATCCAAGAATCATTATTAGTGCCGATGTAATTATTACAGAAAAAGAATATGTCTGTGCAAATGTTATAATAATTTTAACAACAATGCCACCAGCACAGAAGGTAAAATTGTTACACACACACACACTTAGATTCAGCTGCTTTTCCTGTGTTATGCTGGCCTTTCCCCAGCTCCTCTTGGCCCTAAGGTTGGTGGTTTCATTGTGGTGTTGGTAGTGGAGATGGTTGTGGTGATCTGCCATCATCTGGGGTGCTTGGCCAGGACGGTGTTCATGTTGCTGGTTTCTTATTCCTCACTCTAGGGTCAATTTGGGGTTGTTTTTTTTATGTATGCTAATGCCTTTCCCTTTCTTTGTTGGTCTGCAGTTCATGTTATATCCAAACTTACCAGATATGGCACCTTTTAGGTATTTCTGTGTTCTTTTTCTTACTCCAGGTCTGTATTTCTTTATTTGAGTCTGTTGTTTATCGTGCATATGTCTCCACAGTCAAGCCAGAGCCCCACCTCACTCATATCTTCCATATCTGTACTCCTCCACACTGTATTCTGTGTCTCCACTTCTAAAGGCCTTTGCCAAGACGCCAGCCCTGTGTTTCTCTGTAGTACGTTTCCATAATAGTCATAAAACCTGGGTAGCTCCGTACAATGACAAAGAAAAGTAAATCAAATTAGCCAGAGTTAGTTGGTCAATTAGGAAAAAAAGTGCTGTTGCAGCTAAAGCAAATGTGACAAATCTTTGGACAGGCCAAGGAAGACTCTGACAGGGCAAACCTTGACAAGCCTCAGTCCAGAGCCCTTCAAAACTCACTTCAAAGCCCGCGGCCCATCATTAGCAATGGCAATACCTACAGTATTGCATTACATGCAGGGTAACAGCATTTTCAGCACAGCTGGCATTTGGCATATTATACTGGAGGAGCTGGGGGACATGAACAAGTTAAATCACATGAAAAAATCCGGTTGTTCAGAGTGGTAGATTGCACTCATATGGACTAATAATAAAATGATTGCTTCTATTATCTGGGACCTTGTTTGTTGCTTTGGAAAGAACAGATGAAGGGAAGGGCTTGTGCATATAAGTTATTAACAGCAAAAAACCCTACCTGCAAAAGGCATATGTGGTCCTGGGATGTGCTGCATATGCTTCAGTCAGGATAGGGAAAATAGCCACTTGCTCACCAAAAGAGCTTCGTCTAAAAATATCTGTTTTGTTCTGAATGCTTGTGTTCAGGAAAGACTTGTTCAGATGTGAGAAATGGAGTACCTGGGTATGAATAAACTGCATGAGTGCAGATAGAGTCACTTTCGCAAGTCTGAGTTGCACGAACAGAGATTCAAAGGTCTAAGGAGCACAACATGAAAACACCTGGAATGCCTTGGGCTGCCAACTTGGGTCTGCATTTGCAGGGCCTGGGTTTGGATCAACTAAACTTTCTCTGGGGCTGATGGACAAAGCTTGCACTACATAGAAGTGTCAGCAGCATTTCTGGACCCACATGGAAGTGACTGTGTGCCACTGTGCTACACTATTTGCAGATAACTGCTTTGGGTCTGTGATAGATTTGGGATTTGTGTGCTGCTGTCCATAGGATAAGTACAGATTTCACAGAAAATTCTGAGCTGGAAGGAACCCACAAGGATGATTGAGTCCAACTCTTTAATAACTGGCCCATACAGGGATTGAACCCACAACCTTGTTGTTATGAGCATCATGCTCTAACCAGCTGAGCTAATCTCAGATGTTCCTAAAGGCATTTCCACTTAGTCATGTGGATGGTACTCATCACAGCAAATGAACAATTTAATGAATCAGATTCAGGAGAGATGAGTGTGATTGTAAAATCAAGTTGGAGGTAGTATGGGATTTGGAGTGGGAGGCATAATCTCTGCTCAGGTAATGTAAACTGCAGCCATAAGCTCTGCTCAGGTAACTTAAACTGCAACCATAGGGTGACTTCTGCCTGACTCTCTGGTGTTCAACATGCGAATGAACCCATGGATGGATGGTTGGTGAACTCATTAATTTTCTGATTGCCTGCCATTTTTAATTTTTCTTTAATTTTTTAGCCCCAAGCAGAGATTGGTCATGAAATCAACTGTAAGACTAAAATAATTCATGTGCCTTTTTGCTGCAAGAAGCCACTTGCTATGGTGCATCTCAGCTGGGCTTTACTTCTCACTTTGTTCACACTCTTCATGTTTTATTAACACTCTGTTTCAGTGTTTCCCTATCATTAATTACTTGTCTCTCCTCTCTTTCCTGTTTCAGTTCTCTTTATGTGATTACTCACTCTCTTTTCCTGATCTTGTTCCAGCTGCCATTTAAACTGTTCTAAACTATCTTTGTCTCTCCCTACCTTTTCTCTCTTCTGAAGTTTCCTGAAGCTTCCCCCACTCCCAATGTCTCTTTCCTTTCTTTCAATTTTATCATTGTCTCTTTTTGTGTTGTAAATACATATTTGTTTAAATGCTGCTGTCTTGTTCTTTTTAGGGGCTGTCATACAGCATTTTAGAGATACTTTCCCTTCATGACATGTGATTTACTTGTTATATGATTTACTTGTAGCTAGAAGATTCATTCCAAAAATCAAAATATTGAGGAGGAGTCCATTTTGCACATTGTGAAACACTTATTTCATTGCTATTAGCAGTTTTGGCAGTTCTTTACATCAAAGGCTGAACTGGAAATGTCATCAAAGAATCAACTATAAAGGAAAAATTGTCACCTTTGAATTTTGAAAAAGTAAACCAAAAAGATCTTTTCAGTAGACTATGGTGTTTTCAGAAACAAGACCAATCTGACAAGTTTTTACTCTTCATTCATCTTTTTAACTGCCAACTGAATTATTTGCAAGGAAAACTGATGATTGAACTCAAATAAATGCTGATAGGGGGAATTTTCTGTCCTTCTGAAAAAATATCTACTATTTCATGGGTGCTACATAAGGGCTGTTTGTAATTATGTGAGAGCTCCTGCCCTTGTTATCTGTCATGTGCAGAACAGTTACATGTTCTTCTGTAGTCATACTGGTTACATCATATTTGAGGTGTTGGTGTGGTGTGAGGCAAGCTCTCCATTTGTACAACATGGCTTTTCACTTATTGGCAATTAATAGCAAAGGCAGTTCAGGAAGCAGCCTGGGTCTCTCTGCGAAGAGGCAAAATATCTGTAGTTATATCTGCAGGATTAGTGTTTGCCTGACTCAACTTGGCAAGTGTTTTGGTTGTAGGAAAATTTGAGTCTTAGGAAAACATACTGTATTAAGGCTCTGTTGGGTTTTGTTCATAGGGCTTCTGGAATGTTTCAGACTCCAAAACCTATTTTGCCTGCCTGTTTTACTGAAAATAATGTCAATCAGATTTGAATTTGAGTTTCTGTCAACTTAATATAAGACAGTTTCCCTACTAACAGTTATCCACAATTCCTGATGAGTGCCAGCAGCCTGTGGGGTATATGTGACCACATCCCAGGTCTCTGGGGTGGGAAGTGAGGTTGTAGGAGGGAGCTCCAAACCCACTGTGGCCACTTGCTAACATCCTGCAGTGTAAACCCACTGGTGCTACTTTGCTTCAGCTTCTGACATCTCCCAGATGAAACACTTTGGCAGTGCCTTAAGATTATGAAAGTATTTGTATCTCCTTCTATATGCACTTCCACACTTAACTCCCTCAATCAGTGAAGGATTCTGGTTAGTTGATTGGAAGAGAGGAATTGAGAAGATAAATTGTAATTAAAATATGATGTGTTGTGATGTTTTATAAAATCACTTGGTTCCTTTTTAAAATGTAAGTTTATTCATACACAGTTAAATAAATGGTTTTATTTTGGTGTTCATCACTGGTTGAAATGGAAAATAAAAGTACCAAACCTACTGTTTGCAAGCCAAATTCTAGCCATACACATATAATTGATGTTACACAAATAATTTTACACATATCACAGAATTACAGAATATGCTGAGTTGGAAGGGATCTACAAGGACCAGGGAGTCTAGCCCTTTGCCCTGCACAGACCCATCCCCGAGAGTCACACCATGTGCCCAAGAGTATCATCCAGTAACATCCAACTCATTAAGGCTTGGTGCTCTGACCACTTCCCTTTGGAGCCTATTCCAGTGCTCAACCGCGCTCTGGGGAAGAACCTTTTTCTAATATCTAAGTGAAACCTTCCCTGCCACAACTTCAGGCCTTTCCCTTGGGTTCTGTCACTGGTCACCACAGAGAAGAGATCAGTGCCTGCCCTTGCTCTTCCACTCATGAGGAAGTTGTAGACTGTAATGAGGTCTCCTCTCAGTTTCCTCTTCTCTGGGCTGAACAGACCAAGTACCCTCAGCTGCTCCTCATACGGCTTTCCCTCAAGGTCCTTCACCATCTTCGTTGCCCTCCTTTGGACACTTTCTAATGGTTTAATATTTTTCTTATATTGTGACGACTAAAACTATCTAAACCTGCTCTCTTTCAATGTGAATCCATTCCACCTTTTTCTTTCACTACATGCTGTTGTAAAAAATCTCTCTCCATCTTTTTTTTGTGAGGTCCGTTCTGGTAGTGAAAGGCTGCCATTAGGTCACCTCAAAGTCTTCTCTTTTCCAGGCTGAAAAAACCCAATTCTCTTAGCCTTTCCTCATAGGAAATGGTTCATTTGATCATGGAAAACCAGTTTGAAGTAACCTGAACGTTGTATATTTATTTTTAATTGCTTATTTTTATTTATTTCTTTAATTAATGAAGGAATTAATTGAATTATTGTCTATGAAGTATGAGAGGCTCTAAGTGGAAACATGTAACAGAAGAAAGGGAAAACCAAACGCAAGCTCACACACGACTCAAGTTCTAGCTTGAGGCTCTGTTTGAGTTCACTGGAGGCATTGGTGGTCCTTTCTTCATGATGGGAAATGGTACTTTCTTTTGAAGTAAATCAAACTGGTGCTGATGACAGCTCTTTCAGACATTTGAATGCCAGGTCTCTTGCAGTCTTCACAGGAACTTTATTTTAACAAAAGTATTAGGTTGTTTCATGTGTGTTCTATCATGATATAAAAGCTAGATACTTAAAAGTCTCTGTGTTTGGGATTCCTGTGCTGTTTTCAATGTCATTTACAATTATGTTGCATTTGAGCTAGAGGCTGCCAGCAGAGAACACTGAGGAGTGCCAAATTAAATTTCAAATACATTTTGTTCTTTGTTCACGTTGAGAAATATTTCTCCCCTGAGGTTGCTGTGCTCAGTAAATGAGATCAGGTTGCCATTAAACTTTTTGCAAATATCAGTGTGGTTGAGTTTTTAAGGCCATCTAAGTGGCTAGCAGAGTTGACAACTCCTTGGAAGGCTGATGTAACATGAATGTCATGGGTCCTTTTTTGAAAAAACAAGAAAAGCTGGAGAAACCTTCCTTTCATCCAAGCAATCTTTAGTCCACCATCTTGATACCTGGCTGCTTAATAGAGAGGTGTCTATAGGAAATGGGAAGGTTGCTTATTTTTAATATATATTTTTTTAAGGTTCTGCTTTTCAATCAACAGCATCAAAATGAGACAATGGGAATTATGGCAAAGTGAAAGGGAAGGCTCTGAATGTCTTTTAATGGCTGACTAACGACTGATGCTTCACTACTAAGCAAGTGTTTTTAATTCCCTTTTATATTTGAATATTCACTTCCCAAATCCAGATTTTGGGTTCACTAGCATACTATGGATAGGCCCTAGCAGTGTGTGCAAATCCTATCTCTGAACCTGTTTCACAATTCAAGCAATTAGCTTAATTTATATTAGAAAGAAACACTAATTGGAGGGGAAGGAAAAAGTACGTAGCAACATGCCATTGACAATTAAGATAACATGTCACATATTACCTGTATAAGTTTTTGTGAAAGAAGTTCTTTTCAGATGTCAATTAAACCTAATAAGAACTTGAACCCTTGCAAGGAATGAGGTTTAACAAGGCCAAGTGCTTGGTCCTACACTTTTACCACAACAACCCCATGCAGTGCTACATGCTGGGGACAGAGTGGCTGGAGTGTGTCCAGGCAGAAAAGGACCTGGGAGTCTGGATTGACAGGAAGCTGAACATGAGCCAGCAGTGTGCCCAGGTGGCCAAGAAGGCCAGTGGCATCCAGGCCTGTATCAGGAACAGTGTGGCCAACAGGTCCAAGGAAGTGATTCTTCCCCTGTGCACAGCACTCGTGAGGCCACACCTTGAGTATTGTGTTCAGTTCTGAGCCCCTCAATTCAGGAAAAATATTGAGATGCTGGAGCAAGTTCAGAGAAGAGCAACGAGGCTGGTAAAGGGAGTTCAACGCAAGCCCTATGAGGAGAGGCTGAGGGAGCTGGAGTTGTTCAGCCTAGAGAAGAGAAGGCTTGGGGTGACATCATCACTATTTACAACTACCTGAAAGGAGGTTGTAGCCAGGCGGGGATTCATCTCTTCTCCCAGGCAACTATAGCTATGACAAGAGGGCATGGTCTTAAGTTCTGCCAGGGGAGGTTTATGTTGGGTATTAAGAAGAAATTCTTTACAGAGAGGGTGATCAGACATTGGAATGGGCTGCCCAGGAAAGTAGTGGATTCTCCATCCCTGGAGGTTTTTAAGATGAGACTAGATGTGACACTTAGTGCCATGCTCTACTAACCACAGTGGTAGTGGATCAAGGGTTGGACTTGAGGATCTCAGAGGTCTTTTCCAACCCAACTGATTCTATGATTCTAGAAAGCAGACAGTATAGAATTCCCTACTTAATATGAATTGGTAAGCTGAAACATGAAGTGCATGTTTTGCTTTGTTTTACACAGCCAGAGGTCCGAAAAGAAGAGGGAAGTTCCAGACCTGTCAGGATTCTTAAGTGTCTGACAGATTTCTAGAAGATGAGCAATAGTTACCTAACTTGCTGTGGCAAATCTCATCCAATAATATCAATGATGTTGACCGAAAATTTGCTATGTGGGCTGGAAAATAGTTGAAAATCTCTATGTTCTCTCTGGAATGAAGATAATTGCCCATTCTGCCAATAGCTAGTTATGTGTGACCTGCTTTTTTCTCATGGCCCTGAAGCAGAGCTTTCCAAAAATGCTCTAGATAGAGTCCCAATTTTTACAGTCTAACTAACCTTTTTATTTCCTTTCTGTCATTGATTTCCAGAATGAAACAGCAACAACAGCAACGTCAAATGTTCACAGCTGCCCTCTTGGCACTTCTTTTCATTCTGGCAGCTGTGAGTACCACTGAGGCAGGCAAAAAGGAGAAACCAGGTAAGGTCCACTGTAATTCAGAGTTCATCCCCAAGATAGATTGTATGTGTGAGAGAATGTCAAATGCTTCTGGTTTTGTTATGAAATTGAGGGCATTTGTTAACCTTTTGACTTTCAGGGTAGGAATTTGTGGCCGTGACATGTTCTGTGTTAAACAGGAAAACAGAAAGTGGTTTCCATGCAAACGGTCAGCTTGACAGCTCAAGAGACTGGAGTCCTGGCTTTATCACACAGTGGGTATTGCAAGGCAGCTTAAAATTTGCTCTGGAAATGGTTTCATGCTTGACTTAGGGAGAGCCAAACAGGAGTGATGAAAGAACTGTTATGTTGCATGTTCAGTGTTGTATATGACAATACTACACCCATGCTGTGTGATGTGGAAATCCTCTGACAAAGAATTGAACTAACTTGCTGTTGCACATAGACAGCCAGACATCCAGTGGTAATTGCTTTCTGTCAGTGATGAACTCAGACCTCATTATAAAAGAGACAGGCCTGAGGTGGAAAATTCATATCTGTCAAACCCAGTTTTGACATTTTTTTAAAAAACATATTTTTTGATGTTTTTCTTAAGGTCTCATTACCTAAAGGCTACTTACACACCAGAAAACAAGAACTGTGAGTCTATTAGAATTAGTGTCCCCACTTGAAAAAAGCGGCTTTTTAACCATTGTGGCTGTTTGGAAATATAAGAAAATGTGAACAAAAACATACAAAACCTAGAAGGAAAATTATGTAAGGTTATTTAAAGTTACTTGTGATATATTGGGAGCACAAATAATTATTTTTGTGAACCCTTGCATCTGATAGCAATGCTGTCTTTTCTCATAAGGTTTGGATTTAAAGGACTGAAATGAAATTATGATCTTTACTTTTGTCCCTGAGCAATAATACCCCCCCTGTACTGAGAGCAGTTCAAATACTCTTCTTACAGTTTTGAGGGGTTTTTTTGTTATTGAAATTTTGGTCATACTCTGACATAAAATGTGACATGGTATACCAAGTCAAAAGTTTGAATCCTACAGCTGTTCAAATCCTCTGATAGATAATGTCAACACATACTTTTCTAATTGTTTAGTGTATAGTGCTTCATTTGGAACTGAGAATATTTGCATGCCATCAGCTACTGGAGACAGACTAGTGTCCTTTCTGAGTGAGCCCTCCTTCATGTTTTGGCCAGTTTGGGTTTTTTTGGACAGTGAGGGTTTTTAGGTGATTCCCTATTCTGAAGATGAGAATCCATTTAAAAATATCTGGGTGGACTAGTAAACATGGCAGTTGGAGTGAATTTGAATGATCACCCTACTTTGGAATCAAAGAGGCTGACCTGTCTTAGCAGAATTGAGAAGAGAATGTCAAACTCTGTGTTTTTAATGCAGTTGTGTTGGGAATGCCTTCTTCATTCACCCTTTCAGGTCTTGTGACTCTTTGGTTAAGTTTAGGGAATTTCTTCACAGGTTCTGGGTATTGACCACTTCTCTTGCTTGGTTCCTTGTCTACATCCAGAGAAAAAGGCGAAGAAGTCTGACTGTGGGGAATGGCAGTGGAGCGTCTGTGTGCCCACCAGTGGTGACTGTGGCCTGGGGACACGTGAGGGCACTCGCACTGGAGCTGAATGCAAACAAACCACCAAGACTCAGAAGTGTAAGATTCCCTGCAACTGGAAGAAGCAGTTTGGAGGTAAGCATCACTTTCTTGAGGGATTTGCTTTGATTTTTACTTTAAGTATGGAGCAGTAAGCCTGTATTTTCTGCTTAGTTCTGCAAATGTTTTGGTGAAAAGGTTAGTCCAGTATTTCAAGTTTATCAGAGCTAGAACTTGTAAGGCATCACAAGGCAGCTTCTTCAGAGATCCTCTGCATAGAGGCCATATAACTTAGTTATTATAAACTCAGTTTTCCAGCATGCTGAAATGTGCTCTCCTGTGATGTCCAACCCTATTCAAAGCAGCAGTGTAAGTTTACAGCTGTGAATCTGTGATGGTTATCACAGGCTTTACATGGTCTTGTGATGTGTGATATAAGCCTTACTACCAGTGTGTGCAGTGAAAGGAGTGAATGGAGACCAGTGAGTTTCACCTTTATCATTCAGTTCAGAAGGTTCACATGCAATAGTTCAGAATGATATGTCAGATCTGTTCTGGATAAGACGTCTGTCCAAGACTCAAATTTGATTACTCTTGCAATCTTGGCTTTTTTTCTAGTAAACAGCTTGCATGATTTTAGCATTATTGTGACCTTACCAACACAATCAGTGCTGCAGTTTCAGACTTGAGAAGTTCATAGTTACATATACATTTTTGAAACTGTTCAAGCCTTATTTGATAACCTTTGGCATCATGCAAGTGGAGAAATATAAAATGTAGGTGACATTCCCATAGCTGTTGTTTCTTTCACCTTTTTTTAATGGCTTATTGTTCATATTCATAGCTGAATGTGTTTTGCTTTATATGAAAAAAATGCAATATCCATGCAAAAGCAAGAGGATTCACTTTTAGAACATTAGGGAAGGGAGGAGACTGCAATTGCCACTGCAAATAATCTTTAAAGTTTTCTTGGGATTCTTTTCCTCAGTTGAACAGCTTTTTGTCTATGAGTACTGACCATCTGTGATACCCTATTAGACTCATAACACGTCTTTTTTCATACTCAGTTATTATGTGTTAAAACTTGCCCTTTATTTACTCATTGTAGCGGAGTGCAAATACCAGTTCCAGGCCTGGGGAGAATGTGACTTGAATACCGCCCTGAAGACTCGAACTGGGAACCTAAAGAGAGCCCTTCACAATGCTGACTGCCAGAAGACTGTCACAATCTCAAAGCCCTGTGGGAAGCTTACCAAACCCAAACCTCAAGGTAAATTCCATTTGCTGAAAGCTGCACACTAGTTCATTTAAATCACTCAATTTTTGATGTCCTGCATGCTTCAGTGGGAACTCGGTAGTACAGGAGATTGCACTTTCATGGCCTTTTCTCAGTTCTGCACTGCTCCTCTCTCTCAGTAGTCAGGCAGACAATATTCCTGAGCTGTGTAGTCAAGGCTGTCTCACACACATGAGGTAAGCTGAAAATTATATCTCCAATTTTAACTTTAGACCACCTGTACTATTACCAGTTTGCCTATGTAATTAGAGTTCCTGGGTACAGATTCTTCTCATAACTCACCCTTTGATGGGAATGGACCAATAATAGCAGGGAAAAATATCCCTTCATAAAGACATATTTTATACAGGTATTGTTTGGTATTAAATAATGACTAGTTGAAAAAAAAGACTGTATTCCTTCTGGACAGATGGCATTGAAAGGGTATTCCGATCACTGCACACTGAAATATGTAAGCATTATGCACTCTTGGGGTTGTTTATTCTTTACTCAAACATAGCAGGAAGAAGAGTACAGAAGTATATGTCTTATTTAAATGTGACTGACAGTGTAATTCCTAGTACACATAAAGATATATGCCCTGCATTTGTGTTTCCAGGTGTCCTTTAGAAAAACATATTTTCTTTTTAATCAATAAAGCCATTTAATATCCTCTTTTGTTAGAGTAGCAGGTGTTACGTGTGTAGGATGATTTATAGTGAGAGCTAAAACTGTGAGATCTTGTTTGAGATACAACAGTAAAGTGCTTTAAGTGCATTATACAAGCTATGAAACTGACATTTGTTTGCTTAAAACCAGCAAGGTTTAACACACTCCAGGCTCTGAATGCTTGGATAATAATACAAATAAATGTGATTTGGTGTGATAGGTGCACCTGGGACAAGCAATTTTCAAATTGTAGATGGTGGTGCACCACTAATCTGAGGAGTACCTGCAGGTGGCCTGCTCTGCTTGTGGAACCAGAGAGACACTTGATGAGGTTGCAGGTGCTTTCTGTGTGTGTGTGCATCCATCTGCTTCACAGCCAGTGTGCTGCAATGGGTTTTCCTTGCACATCATCCATGGAATTATCAGATGAGTCTAGAACCTGCACAGATGCTTCACAGGCTGGGAAACAGAAACATTTTTAGAGACAAGCTGACTTGGTTGAGTTCATAGCAATAAACATTAGGAGGTTGAAGTGATTGGGTGGGAATGCAGGAAAAACTTTGAGATGTGTGATTTCATTGTTTAACTGTTCAAGGTGAAAGACTTCTTTTTTTTTTTTTTTCAAGTTTTAGGGTGTTGAGTTGTTTGTGTGTGGTTTTCCTGTTTATTTGGGAGGGGCTGTTTTGTTTGTTTGTGGGTTGTTTTTTTTGTTTTGTTTTGGATTTGTGTGTGTGGTGTTTGTGTTTGTTGTTGTGTTTTTTGGTTGGTTTTTTTTTTTTTTTTTTATTTTACCCCAGTATGTTTACATGCCAGTTTAGCAATTTGGACCTTA
>JAWWEV010000043.1:59504765-59531670 GCA_035583235.1 Hafferia zeledoni
AATAGAGCTGTAATTATCCAATTTAATATTAGAAACATTGAAAGTTGGTTTTTGGTTGTTTTGTGTTTGTTTTTTGGGTGGTTTTTTTTTTTTTTTTTTTCTTTTCCCCCAGTATGTTTCCATGCCTGTGTAGCATTTGGGAGCTTATTGAATGAAGCTTCCTATTGTGCTGCCAGAAGGTCTCTGCCACTCAAGCTACCAATAGTCCTCTACCTTGTCCTGTTCCCACAGAGTCAGTATATTTTACCAATAGTTGTCAGAAAAGGGGGGAGGCAGGCCAAGCAGAACATGGATGCAGCACTGTTTTGTGAAAGCAATGCTGTTGGGTGGTACAGGCTCATTTTCAAGTTACAGTTTTAAAAGCAGAGCTCAAAAAATTGCTGCGTTGGAGTTAAGTTTAACTGATTCTAGATATCAGTGAGCTATGGCTGTGACTGAAACTCAGATTTGGAACTGACTGCAGCAAACAGGTGTGGGGTGTTAATTACGTAACCTGACTTCATTAGATTTGAAGTATTGCAGAAGGAGAAATAGGTATAAATGTAGGGGTTTCGTCATAATAACTGCACAGAAGTTCTTTTTTACTGATTTGCTTTAGAAATCTCATGGCATCTTCCTGCATGCCACCTGCTCGTTCATCTGCTGCTGGCACTAGTAGGAGCAGCACGTGTGCAAGTCACACACACGGTGCCTGCCTGGCCTCTGGGTTAAGTCCATATTGCACATAGGTGGGTATAACCACATGGAAGCTACACAGGACAGTATGTTGGCACCAGCAGCAGAAACAAGAGTAAGAAATTAGGTTAAGCATATTAGTGCTGTGTGAAATATTTTGCCCTAGTAGACTATTTCTGCATTAAAAATCAGTGTTCTGACACATTGGTTGGAATGAAAGTATTTGTTTTATTCCTCAGGTGAAGGAAATTAAAGGTGGGAGGTAAGTCTTTACCCATAACTAGATAAAAGAAAAAAATTAAACTGCATTCAATCTCTAGCTAGAATCTTAATGAATTTCCTTCTTTGGAAATGAGAAGTAAGAACTATTGCCTGAGCACTTGGAATGAACTGCAGGTATATATTAGGCTCCCTTTTCACACATAGCCCTACATCAGTGTCTCAAGGCTGCAAGAGGAAAAGCCTATGATTTGGAAGCAGCAGGGGCTTTTATCTGAGGCAGAGTGTTGCAAAAGGTCTGTATTGATATTCAGCTACCTCTGTAAATGCTGATCAAGCGCCATCAATTCCTATTGTGATTGCCTGGGGTAGCAGGCCAGCAGCTTTCTGGCATTTGGGAGCTCTGACAGCAGAGCAGTAAATTGGGCTTATCGGTTCCCAGAATCTGTTTTCCTGCTGGATGGTTAACTTTCTGACTGGTGTCTGCTCCAAGAGCTGCACCAATGAATAAAGCTCAGCAACAGGCTGAGAGCACCAAAAGCAGATGTGAACTGACTGAGAATGTTGAACCAAGAAATACTGATGTATTCAGAAAGTTTTGTTTTCATAGATTTCCTGACTAGCTCCCTTTCCTGAGTTAAAGATAAATTTTTCTTCTATTATCTTGTGTTGGTAACTTCTCCAGAACATCGCTTTTCCTTTTGATTTCATACTGTAAATGAGGTGAGTAAAAGCCCATGTTTAGCTTTTCCAATCAACAGTTGTTATATATATCTTCTGTTGCTTTTTGTCACCTGGAATTTTTAAAGCTAAAACCCCTGACTTAGGTATTTGTATAACAATTTATCCACAATAAGAATACTCACTACTAGGCTTACCTAAATTCCTTCTATTATTGCAAAATAGTTTTTGTGATGAAGAGACTCAACTGTACATAGTGTTCCAAGCACATCCTCCACAGATCTGTGTTGAAAAAGAAAACATCGTTATAATACTACCTTTATTGTTCATTATACCCATTAAATAATCTAAATATGATTTTAACTTTGATCACTGCTTGCATGTGGAGATCTTCACAATTCTCCTTAACTCATAATTAAAAAAAAAATAAAAATTAATGTGATTAGTTAAGAATCCCAGAGGATGTGTGGGTAAGACAGACTATTTTATCTAGCTAGGCCTAACCAATGAAACGTGCATCAAATTTCACTTGACACATTTCCTTGATGTGACTTGGAGCCTGAAGTTCCTCCTCACATACTCTGTTCTTTGAGAAAATTGCAAATAAATTGTTGCTAACTGTAGGTGCTGCCCTACTGTTGCTTTTCCACCTTTTCAGCTCATAAACATATACAGCTTCGCTGGTAGGATGCATCCTGTGTTTCTCTCCCCTCACTTACTGATTTCAAAAATGACTGCTGTTCATAGGATTCTGATCTATTCGTAACAGAGAGGAAAATTATACCTGCAGAAAAATCCCAAGGGTTATAATTTTGCAGATTTGTTGATAAAAATACAGTTTGGTTTCCCAGGAACTTCTATGAGCTGTGATAAAACTTGTGCTAAATTAAACTCATGAACTTTGGGAATCAATGCCTTCTTTGTAAACTGATGACCTAAGTGTTCTTATGGATTTGTTTTATCGTTAGTCAGCATTCATGAAAAAGCATTGAAATCTTTTTCAAGCATTCCTCATTATTTTGGAAAATGAAAAGAAATAAATACCATGTTTTCTTCTTACTAGCAGTTGCTCTGTGTCAGTACTTTTTTCTTCTGAGCTGCTAAGCTCTATAGATTGTAGTCTATGACACTTGGACATTTTGGACCTCAGTGCTCTCAAGAGGAGAGTCATTATGGAAATGCTGCTGTACATTGCATTTAAGGGTGAAAGCAGATGATGAACCAGGAATTCATCTGGCATTCTGATGAGCTCTTTTCTCAATAGCTTTTCTCAGGTCTTCTCAGATTGAAAGACAGGAGCTTAGTCCTGGGCTGCTTGTGCTGAAGTGTAGTTAACACAGAATGAAAAACATTTTCCACTCTTGAATCTTGTGCCTTTAGACAGAGAGATTGTCAGCAATGTGACAGTGATATCCCAGACACCATGGTTTTGTGTATTTAGTGCAGAAATGAGGTAATGAGAAAGCCTGTCACAATGTCTGTAAGGGACAAAGGATAATTTTTATCTCAAAATCCCAGTGGAGGAAACCACCTCTCCTCTAGCACACAAAATTGCATATTCTAATCAGTGTCTGCAAGGCTGGCAGTGCTCAAGTTCCCCCTAAACTATCTTGACAGATGTGAAAATCTTGGGCACTTCTATTCAGTGCTTGCTCTAATGGCCAACTTGCCCTGAAGATCACAAAACACTTCCGACATACTCCATCTGACCTCCTTCACAGCCACCCAAACTTGATTGATGGTTGTTCAGGTTCCAGCCATCTAGAAAGTAGAAGAATGGAGTACTGTCAGAATTCAGGAAACATTTTGCTTTAACTTCTAAGACAGAAGGAATTTATTTTCATTGAGCTGGGTTGCCTGTTAGGCTTTGTTTCTTTTTACACTCCTTCTTTCTCACCCCATAACTCTTGGACTTTCAGATATTTATTCTTCTGAATACAATAAAATTAAATAGAATAATCAGTCTACCTGCCTTTCTGCAATGTACCCTTCATTTTTTGAATTATATTCCTTTCTGATAACTTTTTCACCTGATTTTATTTAATTCTTTTTAATAAATATTCCTTCCCAACTTTTTATCAACTTACAGTATATCTGATCTATGAGTTCCTTTATCCTGGCTCAGCTCAGTCCTTACACATAGGAGAATGATTCCAGCTAAGGTTGGCAAACATTAACACTACTTACAGAACTGTTGTCTTTAATAATTGGGGTGCTGACCAAAGACCACTTCCACCAACTTGCAGTGTTTGGAAAGATTTCCCGCATGAAGGCAAGATTTAACTGAGTTGTTAATGGCTATAATCTCTTTCCTGTAATTCAGATCAGGTGTAGCATTTGACAGCCTACAAGGTGTCAGTACAGTTCCCTGTGTTTGGCACGGTGTGCGTGCTGCTACAGTGGAGGAAAGACTGGGCTCTGTGTGTTTTTAATAAGTTCATATAATTTGAAGAGTTTAGTGAAATATAAATAAAATGCCTTGCCTTGTTTCTTTTATCTCTCTATCTTTACAGGCAGCAATTAGCTAATTCTGCTGTCACTCCTTGGAGCTCAGGAAGTTCAATTTGAAGAAAAGTAGTAATTGAAAGTTAGAAAGGCTAAATGGTTTTCCAGATTGACACAAGTGTCAGTGGCAGGTCCAGGCACACACCTAGTAGCTGCTGCTCCCTTTTATCCTGGTCTGCAATAAAAATAATCAGAATGTGATAATTGACTTCAAGGTGAGTGTCTGAGCTCTAGTCTTTAATTAGGGTTTTTGGATTTGCTGTTTGTAATCTCAGTGGACTTAAGTCAGTGTCAAACATTGTCTTACCCTGGGTCTTCTTAGGGAGCTTGGTGTCAAAATTTAAAGACAGACATGCATTAATGAGCAGGTATACCCCTGCCTTTACTCTGGTGATAGGAGAAGAAAACCTGAATTTGAGCGCTCCAGTGGCAGATTTCTACCTGCAGAGAGAACATCTTGCAGTGCTCTGCCAGGACAACTGACTGTGATTTGGCAGAATGACTTGGCTTCTGGTTGTTCCAAGGAGCTGACAGGGTGTTGTAGGAGTGAATTGCTCTCCTGAGCTATTTGTTGCTCAGACAAACTGAGTGTTGCACTGATGGAGTCGAACCACTCCATTTTGCATGTTGGACAAACTGCTTTTTCTGGGGTGCCCTCCCTCAAACTTGTCTGTGTGCAGTAACAAAATTTCTTCTGCTAAAGAGCAGCTGGACGGGACACAGAGAGAAACAATGACTTGTTAGGACTGCAATTTTCTTTTGTTTGAAAGATGCTGGTGTCTCCTGTTTTGGCTTCACAGTCATGCTGCATCTCCCTCTGTAGGTTTTAGAATTCCCTGTTTTTAATGTAACTCATTAGTCGTGCAGGCATGCAGCTAGTGCAATAATTAGTATTACAGGAGGCAGAATAATAGGATCTGCTCAAACTAATTAGTTCTAAAAATGAGGGATTTTCTCATATTAGGAAACAGCTGTGATAGTTAAAGAAAAGTCTGAAAGGCAGAATTGGGAGCTTTTCTCTTGTTTTAAAAGGTGAGACAGGTTTATTGAAGAATGACCTCTGGCACTGACCACGAGCCTGTAGTGAAACACAGTGATCTGAGCTCTGTGGGGCAGGACACTGGCAGTGGATGCCCAGTGGGAACAGCATAGCTGACTGTTATTATTGTTGCTATCACCATGATTATTTGTATTGCATGAGTGCCCAGAGGCCCCAGCTGAAAAAGGGTGCCATTGTACTGAGCACTGCACAAACATTGTGGGAAGCAGTTTTGCCATGAATAATTTATGCCTTATGGCACTGGGAAATGTGAAAACCAAGAGAAGAAACAGTGGTCCAGAGGGGTGAGACTGGATACTAAAATGCTTGGTTGTGTTTCCCTGTGCCCCTTGCTAGCCTGAGGACAAGACTTGTGTTTCAAGATGAAGTAAAACTCATTGGAAACTTTAGGCTCTGAGACATATCTCTGTGTTTTGGCGCCTTGCTACCATAACATGAGGAAATACTATTTTTCTCAATTTAAGTGGGAATGAGAGTAAGCCATATAAGAAAAATAAAACACAATGGTGCTTACAGTGTGGACCAGCCTCAAGCTGCTTGTAAGCTGCCAGTGCAGCCCCTAACTAATAAAGTTTGGATGACTTTTAATGATGTTTTTTCTGCTTCCATTTCCTTATGTTTGTTGGAGGTTTTCACTGCAGTCTCCCTTGAGACTGCTTTTGTACCTTTGAAAAATTTTACTGTTTAGATAAATAGTTGGAATGCCTTGTCAGATTATAGTATAATATCAATCTGATTGACATAGCATTAATTCCAGGGAGCAGGAAGTGCATGTAGGGGAGAGAGAGAACAACAACAAAAAATTCTTAACTAATTATTTTTCAATTTTTAGTTGTTCTGCAGCTTTTATGAATGTTTTTGAAAAGAAAAACAGTGATGTTTCATGAGAAACCGAAACCTCCTTGTTTTCTCATCCCTTGGTTTGTTTTTCAGGTTATTCTTTTTTCTATGCTGCCACAAAAGATGAAAAACTGGATTTGACAAATTCTCGCTTAACTCTCTTCTACCTGCAGGAGTTTCTTTTAGAGCTCAATGCAGGCCTTTGTGGGTGAAAGTTTAAATAGCCTTGTGTGTGCCAGTTCTATTACATGCTCATTGTCTCACTTTCCTGGCTTGCAAGAGCAGCTCAGCCTCCTTGGCATTAGTTAGTGCCCTTGAGCCATGAAAATGCCTTAAGCTGTGGGATTTGCTGTGATAAAAGATATGCCATCAGCAAATGTTTACACTCATTACTGTTCCCAGCAGTGAAACAGAGAGAAAGCCCTGTCCCTTCCTTTCTGTCCTCTAATTTCCTTTTCTACTTTACTTCCTTTCCTTTCAAGCTTTCTTTTCCCCAGCTTCTTTAAGTCTCCATCTCATTTTACACATTGCCATCTCTCTGTCTTTTCTTCTGTCTGTGCTTACTGCAAAAGTTTTGCAGGCGACTCTTCAGAGTGTGGAGCACTGACCGAAGCCAAACCTGTGTCCTGTGCCCCGAGGGTAGGTCTCATCTGGGGCAGACACAGAAAGCGCAACTGACAAGTGCATGTGTCTAGTTTTCAAGAACTAATTGAATAAAATAGTTTGTTCACAGTATACCACAAATAACTTTCTGCTAAATAACTATTTATATTTATAATATCTATATATATATATATATATATATATATATATATGTATATATTTATAAATAATACAGATCTCAGGTTTACATATATAGTCTTTTTGCTGTATAGGTATATGCTAATATCCAAATATATTATGAATGCTTTCTGTTTTCAGCAGTCTCCTGAAGACATGTGAATGCAGAGAGGAAACTGAATATATCAATCTGTGACTGCACCTCCCTTTCTGGCATTAAGAGGGATCTTGTGTACAGCACAGACAGAGAAAGGGCTGAAGAGCCAGATGGGACTGTGTCCCTCTGGTGCTGAGCACAGGACATGATTAAGAACAGTAAGAAAGTCCATACCCTTCAGAAGCAGCAGTATAAATATATCCAAGCCATATGAGCAAAAGAGCAAAGTGAGCTGCTTCTGGAAATCATTTTCCAGTTAGCCAGACCCCTTCAGCAGTCTCCAGATGCAAAACAGTGTTGGTTTGAAAAGTTTATTCATTGCAATCTTCTGCATACTTAGTCTTAAGATTCTAACATTGTAGATACATGTGACCTAAATGTAAAGACAATTAGATGAAACTCTTGTGTTTTTTGCCTTTAAGCAATTAGACCACCTAGCAAAACCAGAAGATGTGTGTGTCTTTTTTGTCTTTTGTGTCCTGAGGCAATTTTGAAACTTTTTGTCCCAAATATTTGAATGAAGAAAATCACCAAAATTAAACCTTTCTGATGAAAATCCTTGTTTCAGCAAATTACCCCTTTAATACAAGTTCTCTGTAATTCCTGACTAGTTGAAGTAAGGATGATAAAGGGAAGGTTTTAAATATCTTACATCTGTATGTCAGATTCAAGAAATTGTTTCTGACTGTCTAAGATTGTTTCAGAGTTTTGCAGCTCATTTAGAATAAATTGAATTATTTTTCCACACATTTATTTCTTCTTGCAATTCCGATGAGAGAGAAAATGATTGTAACATTTTCCACGAGTGGTTTCTTGGTTCTATTTCTTTGTCACATATGTTACTGTTTGTTGCAGGCATAAATCTAGCTGTTCCCCACTCATAACATACTTTGCAGCATGAATTCCTGGCTTATATGGTGCAGCTGCACCCTTTAGGTTTGAATCAAGTCCATCTTGTTCAACAGGGAACAAATCAAAGTCTATCCAAAACAGAAGTTTAGCAAAGTGAGAAACAGAACAAAACCTTATGGAGAAAAGTGAAGAAACTGAGGAACACAGATAACTAGAGAGACTCATTAAGTAACACAGAACTAAAATATAGGAGATATAAACAACTGTATTATATTAATGAAGTAAAAGTCACATCAAGGTCATTGAGTCATTGGAGTCTTGTGTTCTACTGCTGTGTAGATAGTAGAGTATTATTTTTTTCCCCACCAGTAGAACTGAGCTGCTCAAAGAGGCTTTTTGAAAGAATTCATTATGGAACAAAGTTGCTATCATAATATAGTTTTTCCTTCTTCAACCATTTGGAATACATAAATGCTGTTTACAGTGCAGGAAAACTGGAAGAAAAGGAATTAAATGGCCATGAAAGGTTCTCTTTCTCTACAAGAAAAGGAATACCATATTTAAAGAGTATTTCACAAATCCAGAGATTTGTTTATGCAGTTGTGGGAATCACAAGGTTATACCATTTCTGTTCCTAGAGAGCAGGGTGAACTTCTTTGGGGTGAGATTGTTTTCAGCAAGGGGTAAAATCCTTGATTTCACCAAAGACTGTTCCATGTGGATTGGCCTCTCATTTGGTAACTTCCTGCACCACTAAAGTTACCTGGTGTTTTGGAAAATTTGCCTTATGAGAGGCAGAAAGGCCTTCAAAAATGTGCCTTCCTCTGTGCTTAGTAGGATTGAGTGCTAGATCCTGGGAAAACTGTATCCTCAACACCTGATGTGGAATTTTTTTACTGTAACCTTCCATCAGCACAGCTTTTGCTATTTAGAATGATTTATATTGCTTTTGGGGACACTGCTTGACTTCTACATGCAGGAATCCAGCAGTGTCATGAGTGAATTGTTACCTTCTTTTCAACAAATGAAAATAAATGCCTGCAAATCTTGGCTTTCAAAGCTTGACTCCCATTAAAATGTAATTACCTCTCTTTTGTGCCTTATACATTACGAGTGGCTTCAAATGGTGTGTGGCTCCTGTTCAACTAAATTACTTTCATTTGTTCCTTGCATAGTAAGAATGAGGCTCTGGAATAAAGATGACTATTTAAAGAAGACTGCTGTCATTCCAAATTGCACAGAGAAAGTTCTGCTTACTAAATTAATTTGTTTACTCAGTAAGATCTTGGCTGGAAATTTTGTAACTGGTCATCATGGTCCCATAGAAGTGGGTCCAGTGCTAGTGACTGACCACACAAGTTTTAATCCTGTGAACAATTCTAAGGCATACAAAAATTTGTAGGGTTATTCAGGCAAGGAACAATTAGATAGTCCTGTGTCTGTGCATTGACACAGGTTGCTCCTGCACAGCTGTTTGTACTTTATCTTGCTGAAAGTGTGTTGGTTCCAGGAGGGAGCAGAATGGTTGTGCAGTGCTTTGTTGTGGCACACTGCAGGGACTGGCAGGCATTTGGAATTTTCCCTTTGCATATGCCCTGGTCCAGGATCCTGGCCTCCATTTGAGCAAGAACTTGGCTAGGCAGCCTCTCACTGTGGAATAAGAGGGAAGGAGGACAGTCTCTGCAGGAAAACACATGCAAAAATTGAGAACTGTTTTGTCATCCTCGTTAACATTCTGAAGCATATGTAACTCACTCTTCCAGTACTTTTTTTTTTGCTGCAAGGAGGCACAGGGAGGGTAAGCATGAGTATTTTCTTGATGTGAAGGAGGCTAGAGAGAAGATATAACGTCTACTTTTCTCAGGATGGCTTTGTACTGAGCCATGCCAGAGGTGGAAGGATAATTTGGCTGAGGCTCTTGGTGCTCTTGAAACAGCAGGCAAAGAGCTATCCTTGTCTGTTCCCTCCACTGCACAGCCTGCTCACCTCAAATGTTGAGAGACATGTCAGTGATGACCCTGGTGTTGGTGTCTGTAGGAGAAATAGGTTGATAAGGCATTTACAGTATTTAAATTATGGTATTTAACTATAAGCATCAAGCATTTTTACTCACCTTTCATAAGGTTTTCTATTGAGGTGTTCCAGTTTGTGGACTATGAGCCAGATGTGGCCTGTAGTATACTTCTTTCACAGTAAGGCACTTAGCCTGGCTAAGCAGGTCCCTGAACTGACCAGTCTTCTCTTCTGGAATCTAGGATTATCATCCTGCATTTTACTTTGCTCCTTCCTCTCCAGATCCTGAAGTCTACTATACCTCCAACTGGTATCTGACTCTACTGGACCACCTCACTTAAAACCAAACAGGGCAGTGAGTAGTTTCAGGTTAAGATCCTGTGTGGGCCAGTGTGAACTTGAATTTCTTCTTGTCAAGTGGTTTCACGCTAGTGGCTCTCAATATTATTGATAGCCCTTGTATGCAGCAAACACATTCTCTGTAAGCGATGGACAGCTGGGGCACAGATTTGGGCCTCTGTCTTTGGAAATATGGCACTTAATTTGGCAGGTGAGGTGAAGGAGGCTGATGTTGACCCAAAGTGCCTCCAAAAGGCAGTGTTCGCTCAGGGTGGTTCCTGTTCACTGTGCAGCTTTTCCTACTTCCTTCTGGCTCAGTGGTGAGTGTTTCTGGGGTCAAGCTGCTTTGCAGTGCCAGTGAGATGTGGAGATCAGCTTTGCAGCTTCCCTGCATAAAGGCTGTCTCAGTGGGCACTGCTTGACTGGTTACTGTAATTTCTGGTGGCAGACTGGACCACATTAAGATGCCAGGTAGGAAGTGGCTGAACCAAAGATCTTACCTCTGATCTGTGCTTAGCTGAATTGAATTTCGATAATTTTCATGTGTGAAATAGGAAAGTGGATGGGATTGTTGGACACAGTGTATCCAGATCTTTCCCTCATTTACCTGCCCGATGGCTGCAGCAGGTGCTGGACCATGGGTTGAGCTTTCAGATAAGTGGCATTGTACTCTCAACTGGTCTGCCTTTGGAGCACAGTGTCAGAGCTGGCATGTGGTGACCCTTCTAGTTATGGCTGGTCACTCCAGGAAGGGTAGCATTGGCAGGTTGATCAGGGTGATGTGTTTCCCAGTGTGGCTCTGTGAGCTCACCTAATAGTATGTCAGAAAAGTTGAAATAGTACTGTAGGGTAATCAGAGATGAGGACAATAAAAATCTGAATGACACAAATGCAAAAGTAGGTCTGAGCAATGAGAAAACAGGAGCAAAGGGCATCTTAAAGCAACTTTATGCTTTGTTAGCCATGGACATATCATAGTCTGTAGCCTGATCATAATCAAAACAGGTAGTGTGGTTGTGAGCAGACTTGTGCATGAGCATATAAATATCAGCATTTTCATGGGTCATTACATGGTAGGTACTGGTGTCTGTGGTGGGACTTTTAAAAGAGCCTAAGAACTAGGAAATATTTGAGAAGAATTTTCTTTTTTCTTTTTTTTCTTTTTTTTTTTCAATTTTTATATTTGTTGTCACAACTCTGGGTGTGCATGTCATTTCATGGAGCAAATATGCTTTGCATCAATCCAGATTACCTGCCTGCAAGACAAAGCTGTAGTGATGTGAGTACCTATAATGAGGGAGGAATTACATCTGGCACATGACAGTTTTACTGTGCTGAGGCATGAAGCAGAGTCACTTGTCTTTATAGGTAAATAGGTTTGACAGTTTGAATGACGTGCAAATTATCACAAGGTAGAAAACAGGGAGGAATTGGGCTTTTGCTAAGAGGAGTAGATATAGATCTACAGGGGTTAGGTGCAAATGGATAAAAAGTGGGTTGTCTGGTACCTTGAGTCAAGTGAGGATGCAGACCTGATGTGATCACACGACTTTAGACCAAAGTCTTCTGGTGGTGACTTCAACCCTACCTTGAACTGCACATATTCTTCAGTAGAGTCTTGCCTGCATTTATATGTACCATTTGCTTTTAGTAAATTTGGTTGGAGTCTGCATAGTGCCCTTACACTTGTACTGGATCTGAATAGATTTTGCAGATTCAAGTCCTACTCTGATTGATAAAATGCTACTTTTTCTTTCAGAGAAAGTGGTGGTGTGGGGGGAACAGAGCTTGTGTGAGAGAGTGCAATCAATACAGAATCCAGGAGGGTCAGTCATGCAGAGGCAAAATTAGAGGAAGTGGAGGATGTGAGTAAAAGATGCTCCGGGGGGATACAGGAAATTTGCAGTGGGGGGAAAGCTTTAGCTGAACGTAAATTAGATACTAACTTAATGAAAAATGATTTTTTTGAATGGCAGGTTGTAAAATAGCGTCAGATTCCGTCCATGACTGCAGACATGCATACACACATGTGAGCACACACACACAGATACACATGCAAAAGCAGGGCAGGGAAAATAGTTCATTTTGAAATGAAAACAAGTTACTTCATTTAAATTATTATCCCTTTAAATGTTAAGCAAAATTTTAAGGGAAAGAGGTTTTAGAGCAGATTGTATGACAAAACATGAAAAAGTATTTTATTTTGCTTTGTTTAAAGAATTATTGGAAAAAAATTTTTTAAAAAAGGTGAAGAAAAAAATGTTGGTTTGAAACACTAGCAAACAGGAAAAACAACCATCAGAGAAATGTGAAAACCTAAATTTGCCTCCTGGTGATATTGCCTGGTGCTATCCATAGCTGAAAGATGTTGTTGTAGTTCCATTTTCTTTCAGAAAAATATGCTGTTTTTACTAGAACTGGTGATTACTAGAAAGTTTAAGTTATGCAAAATGTGTCAGAGAGAAAAAAAATCATGTTCACAAAGAATTTATTTAACTTGAGATAACCTGAGATTTGTTATTTAAACTGAGAAAGTGTCCATGGCAGCAAGATCAGCAGAGTTTAAGAAGCGTTTAGACAATGCTCTCTGGCACATGGTTTGATTTTTGGGGTGGTCCTCTGCAGGGTCAGGAGTTGGATTTAATGATCATTGTGGGTCCCTTTCAACTCAGGGTATTTTATGATTCTATGATAGTGAAATCTGCGTTAAGGCAAATCTGAATCTGTTTGCTTGCTGTTTTGGCTCTGGGAAAGATGCTTCACAGAAGCTCAGTTGCCATCTCTCTGTGATACCTGTTATGCTGGGTTTTGTGCTGGAATCCACAAGGATTTGTTCATGCTCCCAGTGAGAGCTGTTATTTACCCCATTACAAGGTGACATGTTATACAAGAGTAACTAATCCTCTTAATTCATATTATTTTTTTAGGTCCCTCTGTGAATTTCATTTACCTGTAGAATACCATACTTCTCTACAGTACAGTACAGTGAAAGTTGCTGCAGATGGTAGTATAATCTATAAATTTTCACTTGTACCTTCACATCGTTCCTTTATTTCCCAAAAATTAATCAGAGAGGCAAGTGGTCCTTAGTCCCTTCCTCATCCTATCAGGAGTAGCTGGACAGGCCAGCCTTAATGACTCCAGGCCAAGCTTCAATTGCCTCTCAAGAACACGTAGGTGTTTGTCCCAGACAAAGCGGGAAGGGTTGGCAATGGGGGAGCTGAAGAAACAAGTGAGTTTTCTCACCATGCTCTGGAGTTGCTCTCATACTCAGCGAAAGCCAAAGACTTACAATGAGGAAGAAAGGAAGCAAGGGAAGGGTATGTGTGTGGGTAGTGTGTGCAAAGCTTTCTTCCAGCTCTCCACTGAGCCGTGACCTGGTTTCTCCAGGAGGCGCCTGCTGTTTTCTTGTTTTTGAGGCAAGTTCCTGAGACAATGTTTGCATGCCAAGCAGGGTCAGCCACTCAGATAGGAAGGGATTCTGAACAGGACACACAACCCTTTCCATCTTCTCTAGTGTCCCAGCCTTTTCTGTTTTTTCTTCTTTTCCTTCTCTTTTCCCTTTCTTTGCTCAAAATGAGGAAACAATTTTTATGTGCTCGAAGAAAAAAAAAAGGAGAACTTTCAGGGTTATTAAATGAAACTTACTGCAATGCCTGCTAGACTCTTATTTTTTATCATTCTATTTATCTTGACAGAATCCAAGAAGAAGAAAAAGGAAGGCAAGAAACAAGAGAAGATGCTGGATTAATGGAGTCAACTTGGGCAATGTGAGAAAGGGACATCAGCAAATGTGATCAGTTAACAGTTTCATTTATACCTAGGCATTTTATCCTAAAATTATTTATAGCTTAATGGTACCATAGAAGGAATCAGGCAAACACAGAGAAAAAAAATTCCTTTTTTTATTACTTTAGTATTTTTAATGTATAACCCTAACAACAACTTTTAGAGGCCTATAATAAAGGACTCCAAACTTATTTAGAAAATTACATCTATTGTATATTGAACAATGTAGAAGTTTTTGAATTTTTTTTTGTCAAATCTTGCTGTAGGTCTCAATCTGGTAAGTAGCCCATGCAAGCAAAACCTGAGCCTGGAGCTCTGTTGAAGCCAGTAGTACCCTGAGTGAACACAGGACCCTGGCTGGATGCATTTATATCTAAGATTGGGACCTTATATCTTAAAAAACCTGAGGCTTGTTTCTTAATTTCTAATTACATCTAAATAAGTGTATGAAATTATTTGTACAAGGAAAGGATGGGGGCATTTTGTTTAGTATTTAGAAGTATGAAATTTTCTTTTATGTGCGGTTTATGTTCATTCCAAAATGTCACCATCTACAGATAAAAACCAGTAACACTCCTTTCCTTGGCCATATTTTGGATGTTGGCAGTAAATCTGAAATCTTTAAACAGTTTGACATAGAACAGTCCTGTTTTTCATGATTTTCTAGTTATGATTTTTCCAAGTGGAATGATAGCAAAACTTTTCATTTTTAGCATATCAGTGTTGGTGGGTGGTAGTGTCCTCTGTTTTACCTGTATAAGCTCAAAAATACTTTATTTTATTTGTTTATTTTGCCAGAAGGGAGAATACCCTTTTCATAAAAGATATAGTTGAAATTGTTGTGATTCTGCCTGACCCAGCTCCCTTTAGTATTAGTGGCAATCTTCCTGTTGATTTTAATTATAACCGGTTGAAAAATAGTATGTCTGGTGGGAAATAACAGGAAAAATCTGTTTGGAAACTGCCAGAGGTAATTCATATTTTTGATCAAAAGGGGAGAATTTGTGGGACTTGAAACCAATAGGAAGGTAATTATTTTTTGTTTCTCTATTAGTAAAACAGAAGGAAAATATAAAACATGTACCGTTTGCTTTCTTCCATCTATATGTAAGCAAAAATGCTCTGGAAAAACTCAGTCAACATAAAAATAGTTATCTTTTTTTTTTTTTTTTTAATAATCTGCAGGGAAAAAAAATATAACTGGTTGGTTTTCAGTTGGCTCAATTTTACATAATTTCAATGACCCTGAGTCCTGAGAAAAGTCACAAAGTAGAAAAAAGACCTGACAGTGGGCTGGTCTGTTCCAAGGCAGAGTTGTTTAACAAGCTAACTGTCAGCAGATCAAAATTTTATAGGAAACATAAGGCATTTCAGTGCCCAAATTAAGTTCAAAAATCATTACTTCGAAATTCTAAATCTTAAAATTTAACAGCAAGAAATAAGTTTTACCATTTGTGTAGGCTGCAGGCTTGCCTGTGCTTCAAGAGGAATAGTCTCCCTTGTACTCCTGCATGGTACTCACTGACTTCAGCAAAGCTGTAGCAAGATGTGTTCATCTGAGTAAATCATATTGCTCTCTTAGGATTAGCTTGTAGACAAGCAGAGAGTCTTTGTCTAGATTAACATCACTACCCTTTTCTATGCAAAAAATGTATAACAATTGCAGAGCTTGCCCTCTTTATTTTTTTTCTCACATGGAGGGTACAGCTGATTTGGACTCACAGTGAGGCAAGTCCTTCGGTAGATGTTCTCAAACACTTTTGAAGCCAAGGCTGCACATAGCTTAAGGTAGACTAGGCTCATAAGTACTTCCCAGACTTCTTGAGTGTGTCTTGCAGTCTGTGTTGATGTCCTTGTTATTTTGACTATGCTATTAGACATAACTGAGTCCATGATATAGTAAAAAAATGTCCCCCACATGTGGTGGATGTGCAATGACCAAATCTAAAATCATAAAGGCTCATATTTTGGTGGTTCTGGGTGCTATTCATAGTCTAATCAGGTCTACCTGTGCTTGTGCCTCAGACTTAAACTAGTGGGATGGTAGGTCTGATTGAAAGCAAAGGGAGAAAGAAACTTTTTCACTCACCAAAGGTTTGTCTGTCTAAATGCTGCATCAGTTCACTTAAAGTGATTCAGCTTTGAGTGCAAACACTGTTGCACCATTGTTTTACACTGGTTCATCTAATCCATGTTTCACAGCGAGCTGGCAGGAATTGGGAATGATGATGAGACCAACACTTTGACTATCCTTTAGTCAAAACCTTAGATGTGTCTTCTGACTTCCACCTGAGGAAGAAGAAAATAAATTCCCCTGTGTTTCCTCTGATGCCTTATGGCTCCTTGGATTAATTGCCCATCTGGCTTGTTAAAGGAACATTCCTAATAGTTTGTGAAGGAGGCCAGTCAAGTTTATGTGGTGGTATAGGGCCCTCATGGAGACAGTTTACAGAAAATAAAGAAACAAAACAAAAAATGCCATGTTAGGACCAGAAAAAAAGTGCAACAGTCCTGATAGCAAAGAGTGTAAAATAGGAAAACATTTCCTATGTACTACTCAGTATGTTTGGTTCTATATTGGCATCTTATTGTTGACAGCAATTGGTGTCATAGTTTATAAACTTAAAAGGAATAAAATTTCCAATAAACTATCCGAAAACATTCAGTGGAAACTCTAGCTATGCAGGAGATGATAAAAGTAATTCATGGCAGAACACAAAAGATGGAATAGTTCAGTCAGGTCAACTCTGAAAGGAGGTACCTGGTACCTGACAGGAGCCATTGCTTCACTAGTGACATTATCAAGAAAGCAAAAGGCAAGTATCTGAACAAAACCTCTTCCCACCCATCTTGCTCAGCTTCTGTGTCAGTCATTCTGAAATTTCTCCTTATTTGCTTTCTAATCTACCCTCCTTCCTTTGGGAGGGCAAACTTGTCTGACAGTGCTGTGGGAGCAGCTACTTCAGATGAAATATGTGTTTACCCTCTTGGTGCTACCCTGTTACAATGGAAAATGACTTTGCATAGATGTGTTGCTTGCCTAGTTTACCTGACAGAAGCTTGTTTCATGCACGTCCCTCTCAAGGAGTGGTTTACATCTTCGGTTGCTACATCTATAACATAGTACAGAGAGGTGATTGAAATCCCCCAAATGACAGCCTTTTTCTCAGCACTCAAATCTCTTGGAAAAGAGAGGCATGAGTTGCTGTACATCAGCTAAGGATGAATCTGCATCCAGACTCTTGAGTCTAGCAAGTTTACACTTAGGATATATTTGGATATATCACCCTTTCTCTATGTAGGCTGAGGCAATGCTTCTACACAACTAGGCCTGTCTATATCCTGACTCAAAGCAGTATTTGAGAATTGGGACATTTTCTGACTTTGACATAACTTCTGACAGAAGTGCCCATAGTGAAAGAGAATCATTGTGTGTCAGCTTGGCTTATTTAACAGTCTATCATGTACAGCAAAACTGCAGGGCAAGGCTCCAGGAAGGGAAAACATTTGTTGTACATCCAGGGGGATACTAAATTTTAATGTACTGATTCTCATCTTTTAATTCCCTAATGACATTCTGGGTTGAATGTTTTTTTTCAAAGGAGAAAAATTAGAAGAAATCAAAGAATAATAATTGTAAAATGTATCAACAGACAATGTTGGAGACTGTCAAGAAGAGACAGATATGAAGTCAGGAGCATTTTATACAAACTTTTGTGTGCTCCTTTAGATTGGAAGGCAGAATTACTGGTTGGCACATTTGTTTTTATTCTTTCCTTGATGTGTGCCTTAATGAAAACTAATCAAATGTTGAGTGTTACAGAGAAGTAAAGTCTCACTCCAACCTCAAAAAAAAGAGTTCATCTGGAGACAAAGTCAAAAGGAGACAATATTATGCCTATCTTTCCTGGCTTAGGAGTGCAAGGTATGATGATATTGATCGGAGAAAACATAATGTACTTCTTTATATATATCCTTCATCACTTGGCATGTGGCAGTGGACAATTCAAGTAAAACAACGGAGCCTTAGGATGAACCAAGGAGAAGTGAATACCTAGGAAGACTGTTTATGAAAACAGGCCTATAAATCCCCTGAATCTGATGATGCTGCCAGCAGGGAGTATCTGAAGATAAACATTGTGTAGCATTCCCACTTGTTTAATGAAATTTCTTAATATACAATGAAAACTTCTGAGTTATCTTAGGCTAATGTCGATGTTGAAGGTGGGACAAAAGCCAACCTGATTTTCCTCCTGTCTAGGAACTGCAACAACATTAACAATGTAAACTCACCACTTTTCTAAAGCAAAATATTGATGAGGTATATCATTTTGACCTGACATGGTTGTCTTTCATATCTCCCAAATTCTTATAAAAGGGAGAGGTGTGGGTAGGTATCACATATTCAATTTATTTTAATTCTCTAGGACAGCACTTCTGTGAACTTGTGATTAAGTTCTCTGCTTTGAAGAGACAGATTATACCTGTTGCCTGCCTTCCCTCACTCATCCATAATTTTGATAGCATTTATAGGTTTTCTGTTGATTCTGCTAAGGTATTCTACCTCTCAGTTAAACTTCTGTGGATGTTGCTGATCTTTTCTCATCCTTGAGATTATATTCTCCATTTCATCCTGGATTGTTGCACAACAGCCTCAGGAAGCCCATACCATCAGGTACCTTCAATTGTGTCCTTCTAAGATGAAAAGACACAGTAGCAACTTGTTAATTAGAAGATGACAATGAATGAGAATGAGCCAAGAGATTCCCTGGATTCACTGAGAGGATGGATTGATGGCAAAACTTTTGTCATAGTCCAACTTGGGCAAGACTTTATAGGGGATGGAAATGATCAAATGATCATGTTAAAAATTAGAGGCATTGGTGCGGGAGTGTCTGCCCTCAAGGATAAAAACACCTTAGTTAGCTAAATAGTGGCAAGTAGCTGCATCCTTTACCTCCATCCTCTTCTATCATCAATTTAAAGAGAAGAGACATGGTATATAGACTTTCAGAGGCAGTGAAAGACTTGCCTGAGCAAAGTAGAGCATGGAGAGAGCCTCGTTCACCCATGGGTGTTTGCTCTTGGAGAAGGTGAAATTATTCTCGTTCACAGCAGCATCAAACTTTGTTTTTGGACCAAAACTACACAATGATGAAGTCTAATCATTTTCCTAATGGCCCTTTCTGCTACTTTTCAAAAATGCCTATCTGTCTTGTGGCCTCACCACTCTGACCTGAGCAGAAATGAGGTATTTCAAGGAAAATGTGAGAATTCAGCCATATTCAGCTATTGTTCTCTCGTTGGTGGGGCTGGACAATCCTTCAGCCCTTTCTACCATTTATCATTTAAATATGGAGTGTCTTGGAGTCCCAGATGGCTAAAAAAACTCAATAGGTATCTCTTAGCCTTTAAACCACTCGGCTTTGAGTGAGTTGTTTATGAAAAAAACAAACAAACCTGTATCTACAGATTTAATTCCTTTCTTAAAAACTCCACAATAATGAAGAAAATTCACAACCAAACTGAAAGCATATGTCTAATGGATGGATTAACTGATGAGATAAAACAGAGGCTCACAAATATTCCCATTTCAGAAGGTCATTGAAAGTTAAAGATTGTACAAGACCTTTAACCCTGAATTCAGTGATGAAAAGCTAGGGAAATGGATGGGTTCTGCAGGGCTATATTACCCACAGCCAATTTCATTCAATTAATTTCACTGTTTGAATTCCCTCACCCTAATCTACCTGGCAACAAGACATTATTTAACTTTTCTCATGAGGTCATTCATTGCACTTCCTGTATTATAATTATGTAGTTCATCTAGACTTTTAGAGCTGAAGGAAATGGCTGGGACAGAGGCAGGCTAGTACTGCTGCAGCCTGGAGCTAGAAACCACCTAATGAAGAAGTCAGCATCAGACACAGCAGCTCTCTAAATGCACATGCATACTTACTGCATATATCTGTATCCATATATGGGGAAGTAAAACTTAGAAAAGTGCATGCATAACTCTAAATGTGAATCACAACAAGTGCTGTCACGTTTTCAAGTTATGGTTGAAATGAAAGAGCTTTTTGTCCTCCTGTGTGGTTATTTAAATGAGGATCCAAAAGTAGGATGAAGAGCTAGATTTCTTCCCACTTGCCAGCACATCAGTTTAAGGATAGCTGTCCAAGGGAAATGCAAAACACATGCCAGTGAAATGGCGAAAGGGACTTACTATCACAGTGATGTTCTCTTCTGTCACACCAAGTACATGAAAGGGTTTTGTTCAAAGGTTCAAAGTGGACGAACTGCTTCAGTAAGGTGTGGACATAGAAATCCAGGCAGAAAAAGCCTTTTTCTCTGCCAAAAAAAGTGAGGAAAAGGGTAAAAAGAGATGGAAAAATCAAAGTAAGACAGAAACCATCTTATTACTTGTAGTTTGGGTTAAACTGAAAGGAGGAATGAAAGTTAAAATAACAAATTAAAGCCTGAATACCATGTTCAATGGATTTCTAATTCTGTATATATCTATTAAACCAGTGCTATATGATATCTTCTCATGGGTTACTTTCTTTTTCCTGGTCCTTTTCGTTTCTTTTCTTTTTTTTTTTTTTTTTTTTTTCAGTTTGTATATTGATTTTGTAAGCTAGCAGTGTGTTATGTTTTCAATTTTTTAAAACTTGTACGAAAGCCATATATCCATACGTAGAATGAAAGCATTAATCCTGTAACATCCCTTAATGTTTCCTTTAGCTCTGTGGGATTGTGGGGGGCTCTAGTGAATGTATATGTTTATCAATTGTATCAACATAATTTACTTGCTCTTAGTGGCGATAAAGAATTAAATAAACTAATACACAGACACATGGTGTTCTCATTTGTTTGTTAAAACTGCTTGTGGAATTTCTTAATTCCAAGATCTTAATTATGTTTCTTTATTGTATTAATTATTATCATCTATAGGTGTTGCTTGTCACAGAAAAAACTTCGTAAATGTTAGAAATGTTTTAGTCTGTAGAAAGAAATCTGCCAGAAAATCACTTTAGCTGAAAACCTCTCTTTGGTTTATGCATTCTGAAGTTTGCCTGTCCCAATTTCCTGACACTTTTCGGTTCTGTAAAGCAGCTTGTTTCAGTATACAGTTATTTCAAACTGACACTATGATGGATTGCAGATAAAGAGTTTGACTTTTTAAAAAATTATCAGCTTAGCAGTGGGAAAATCTTATTCCCAGCCCTGTCATGCTCAGCTGTTTAACCGTGACTTTAATGAGTGTGAGTGTGTGTGTGTGTGTGTGTGTGTCTGTATGTTGTGAGAGATGATTAAGGTTCAAGAGTAGAACAAAGAGGTTACATTATGTTAATGAACTAAATAGAATTATGCAGAAATTCAGGGAGTAGTCATTGTATATTAACTTTTTAAATTCTTTCATTGTCCTTTTTTCCTAAATCTACTTTCTTTTCCAAATGCTTTTCCACTTTTGTCTCTGTGTCCAACTATTAGTTAAAATGTTAGAATAATTAATTATTCCCTACAAACCATTCCATCACTCACTGCCAAAAGAGGGAGATGCTTCACACTGTTTACAAGACTAGGAGATTTATACAGGCTTCTGAAATTTTTTGGAAGAAAATGACGTATTATAAGGTATGAAAACTGACAGTACATTCTTCAAACGACTAATGGACTCACTAACCTAAATACTATCCTTGGAAAGGAGACCAAGTTCTTATATTATTTAATTACAGAAGAAAAATTTTAATTCCTTTTTAATATGCTACTTTGCAGTTACTTACATTTTTAGGCTATTGAGTAATAAGAGAGTTTAAAGATGCTCTTGTATGTCCATGTGAGATATGTGATCTCATCAGTAAGCCTGGCCTGTTTGAGGATTGTCTCAAGTCATGCTTAGCTTCCCTAAGCTCCACCATGCATGGAACACAGTTCTCTGATTTCTCATGTCCTTCTCACCTCTGTCCCCAAATGCTGCTCCATAAACCAGCCTGGAAAAGAGCTTTTACATCAGCTTTTTTTTGGTGAGTTGTTTTCATGGAATAGGCTTTTGGGAGGCCATCTATGTCTTTATATAGCCTCTTCTTTTTAATTATATATATGAGGTATATGAGTGGAGAGGGCTTCATGCAAAAAAGAACCAAGTTCTGGTATCACTTTGTGCTCCAAACCTTTGGGAATGGTTGTTCATTAAGTGTGCCTGTGGATGGTGAGGAGGACTGCCAAAGGTGAGTGCGGTGAGATGTCCACATGGAAGTAACCACAAGGAGTGCAAAACCCCTTTGAGAAACTTAAAACCCCAGAGCTCATCTGGAGTACTACTGCAGCTGAGATTAAAAGCCTACTTTGTCATCCCTCTGGCTTTGCACAGAATAGACTTATAACGAATACTTAAATGCATGGTAGTCACACTTGCAGAGACACACTCACTTCATTCTTTGCCTTATAGATGATGGAGCAACATGTGATTTTCACTGAAAACAGAGAATTTTCAAAGTGAACTCTTTATGGTCAAGATGAAGCATTCTCACAAAGTAGTAATCCAGCTTTTTATCCAGTATCATCTTTTATAGTGATATGGGAAGTCACCTACATGAGGTCCTCTCCCAGTTTTTCTTACTTAGTATGTACTAATTGTCTCTGGTGAAACAAAAACGGAAGAAAAAACATTTACTCTTGCAGTAAAACACAAGTCTGTTACAAAATCTTCACTGGGAGCATTTCTGAAGAAAGTTTATTACATTTGTGGTCAAATGAGATTTGACATTAAATACAAATATACACACAAACACGCAGACTACCTTTTACAGAAAAGAATCTCCATTCTTTCAGGGTACCCTGAGTTACAGAAAGCTTCATCACTACACAATCAACATTGAAATTATTGTCTCCATTGACAAAAAATGTTTTCTATTCATATTTATTCCACTGCTGTTTTCTTAGTTCCACTTTTTATTTGCTGCTTTGCACCATTTCTACCACAGGAGCAAAAGATGAAAGCTTGGATCTGAAAAGGTCAGTGACTACCTTTTTTCCTGTTCAGTAGATCAGCAAGATCAGAACCAAGAGAAAAAAATCCCTATTTAAAAAAATAGAATAAACATTTTCAGTTAATTGAAAGATATTTAACAGTTCCTAAGTGTTTATTATTGGAAGTTGTGGAAGCAGAGTAAAAGAATGTGTTGTATATTGGGGATGGAGGAAAGGCAAAGGTTTTTCCATAATTATAATTGGCTACTACTGCATTTTGAGAGGAAAACTCTTATTTTGGTTTGATTTGTTGCTTTTTTTTCCCCCTGATATACAATTTAAAAGAATCTGTGCATAATAGAAGAGCTCTGCAGCCATCTAATTATGTGGGGATTTTTCTGTCTGAAAAACTTTAGCTTTTTCATTAAATTAATTTTTGTAATTTGTACAGATGCTCATGGGTCCTAGATACTCAGCCTTGGTCAAGTGCAGTTGGTGTTGCTCCAGGGTGCACAGTGGGCCTCAGACAAAGCAGCTGCCTGAGGACAGTTCTTCATGCAAAAGGAATCTCCAGCTGCAAGAATGGACAAACTTCCACTTTTTCCTTAAAGCATATGGTGGAGGTAGTGGCCAAAGGGCAATATTATCCACATTGGACTTTCCCCCTTCTTTTCCTTTCTTCCTTGCTTTCTTTCTTTCTTTTACTCTCTGCTTGGGCTTAGGCATTACATTGCTGACCCAGAATTCAAGGGGTAAGTAATCACCTGGGAAGAGACATATCCATGATGTCTGCAATTGCATGGAGTCACTGTTGTAAATAGTCTTTAAACTTCTGTGGGATTAGAAGAGTTGAGAAGAAATATTGAGGAGCGGTGATTTTGAAAGGTGGAAATAGAATCCCTGGTATAAAGATCAACATAACAAGAAACTAGATAGACATATCAGAAAAAGACACAAGAAAGGACCTAGACTGGGCTGCTGAAGAATCCTGTCCCAAAGATAGGATTCCCTGGGCAGTTGTTGTAACTGGCTGCAAGGAAAGCTAAAGATTTCTTCTTTTTCCTTCTGACAAGATATACTAAAATATTTATATTGAATTTAGAACTTCATTTTGGTTATATTCTGAGTGTAAAATAGCCCATTTTCAGCATGGAACAATGTCTTGAGACTCATGATATAATGTGCAAAGATCCTAAAATATGTAATATCTCAGTCCTGTAACAGTTTACCTGAGTGCTGTGCTTTACGTGCTGCACATACTCTCACTGACTCAATAGGACACTTTCCAGTGCAAAAAGGAGTGGCAAGACCAGGTCTCCATTTATCCTTAGCTGGGAGTGAAGTACCGCATTTGTTCTCTTTGCTGATGACAGAGGACCATCACGCTGCCTTCATAGCTGAGTGTCTCAGAGACAAAAACATGTGCTCCCTCTGATAAAGAATGTTTTTGTAAGTAGTTGAACTGGGCCTGTGTTATCACAACTGCTACCTGTTGTCTTGTTAGGAAAGCTCCCTAAATAAGACACTGCTCTATCTACCCACAGGGGAAAAGAACAGTCAATTTTCTTTCAGTGCATTGTGTCCCCGAAAGAGAAGGTGCTCTGGAACCTTAATGTAAGGGTCACAATGAAGTGGTACAATAAAGGCAGAACAAGTTCTTAGAGTAAGAAAAAGGCAATGGAAAAGGCAGCCACCTTCCTACTTTGCAGCATGTATACTACAGGTCCCTGGAGTAGTAGATGGACTTCATTAAGGGAGATGTAAAACACTCTGGTCTTAAACCCAGAAATAAACTTTATTTGCTGTTGTTATTAGTAGCAACGACAACAATGTAACAGACATTATTGAGATTTATGTTGCAGTTTAGTGATATACTCTCAGTTAACACTTTTGATTCAGGAGCTTTTATGCAGTTTATCAGTACTAAGTACCCACCACCCCTGTGTGTGAGGTTGAAGGTTAATCTGAGGGGCCGTCCTTAGGCTCCCTCTGTAGTCAATGGAGCATGACAAGTCCATTCAGAAGGTGATTCAGCCTAGGGGGCTAATTTAGCAAATCTGAAAGATGTCATGAAGGGCCTCTTTCCTTGCTACCTGCTGAGGGAGCTTAGGGAAACGAAGTGTGTGAAGCTGACCTAAGTTTCGCCTGGTAGTTTGCTCTTCCAATAAGGTAGCAAGCTGCAAAACTGGAGGCCAGCACCTCGGGAGCAGTTAGGAATTTAAAAACCAAACTGTCTTAACGGCTTTGAAGACAGGGACCAAAATATGTAAAAAATAAGTGAGTTACAGCCATGGATTGTGGCAGAGAGTGTTTGGATCTGAAGTCACAGTGCAAAACTCCCTTGTCAGATGGGAGGGAGGACCAGAGTGGGAGAGAGATGACAGTGGAGAGCTCGCTGCCTCCTATTTGGCTCTGACATCGACATTGAGGAGAGGGGAGAGAAAGTCCCCTCTTTTGTTCACTTGTTTGCCTCAGCTGAGGGAGGGAGGGGAGCTGGGCCCATGCCCCCCTCTGAGCTCCGGGTCCTTTGTGCCACACAGCAGGTGTGAGGGGAAGCTCCTTTCCCCGTGTGAATACATATGGGGATGTGGATGCCCCCAATTCTTTCATGACCGTGCTGGGAACCAGAGCAAAGCCACATTTCTCAACAGCAGGCCAGTAATTCCTGGAAACAAGCCAGCACAGGAAGGGGCCATAGATTGAGAATGGGGATGATTTGGGAATAGCTCTGCAGGACCACTCTTTACCTTGCATTTCCCATTTACAGATTTAGGGCTTCATCCCAGAGGGTGATCGGCATCTCCTGAAAGACCTCAAACTGGTATCGTTACCACTTTTCTCTGTGAAAAGCCAATCTGGACAAAAATGTCTTTTAAATTTCTCAGTTGAAAGGGGCTACATAAACGTAAACAAAATCATCACAGTACCCACAGGCCTCTTATTCACATCCCAGTTCCTCACTTGCTCTCTGTTTGGCACGGGTGAGCTGTCGCCAGCCTGACGCCCTTCCCCCTGCATCCCTATCAGCAGCTGCAATGACAGGAGCTCTAAGCCAAATGCCTGGCATGCAGGAGCTTCTGCCAGGACAAAACCACATATTTAGCTCTCTGCCCCAGTGCCAGGTGGAAGGTGTGAATGCCAAAGAGAGGAGGCCTGAGGCTGCAGCTGGCAGGCTGTGCTATTTATCCAGAGGGTCAGCCTCTGTCAGTGAGCTTCAGAAAAACAGAATTAAGCAGAGAATCATTGAGGTTAGAAAAGACCTTTTAGATCATCAAGTCCAACCATTAACCTGGAACTGCCAAGTCCATGAATTAGAGCAGAAGTTTTGGAGTGCTGAATTAGCCACATACTTTTAGTACTTAAAGCAAGCTCATAAAAAAGGGAGAGTGACTTTTTACACAGGCAGACAGTGTTAGGTCAAGGGGAAATGGTTTTAAACTAAAAGAGGAGGGATTTAAATTAGACATTAGGAAGAAAGTCTTTACTTAGAGAGTGGTGAGGCACTGGAACAGGTTGTCCAGAGAAGTTGTGGATGCCCCATCTCTGGAAGTGTTCAAGACCAAGTTGGGCAGAACTTTGAGCAACCTGGTCTAGTGGAAGGTGTCCCTGTCCATGGCAGGGGGTGTGGATCTAGGTGATATTTGATGATCATAAGTTCCCTTCCAATCCACACCATCCTCTGATTCTATGATTCCTGACACACGGCTGGTTTGCCTTAAAGTCAAATCATGTAATCTTTGACAAGAAAAGATAAGCTTGTCCTTAAGTTTTTGAATATGGTTTTAGCAACCTAGGCAATTAAAAAACCTATCCTATACTCTTATATATTTTGTAGCAGATACAGTAGGTCACCCTGTGAGAATTACTGCCTCCAGGGATCAAACCTGGAAGCCATTGGATCTAAAACATGTGCTGAACTAAGGGATCCAGCCCCCAGGTTTGCTGGTGTGCTGGTTTCAAGGTAAACCAGCAGGAGAAATGAGCTCAACACGAGAGAGATTATAAATCAGAGCTACAATTTA
>JAWWEV010000043.1:59531770-59583292 GCA_035583235.1 Hafferia zeledoni
TGAATAGAGGGGGTAGAATACACAGCCTTGATCACCCCCACACAGTGCCAGCTGGTCTCACCTGCTAAACTAGGACAGCTGGACTATGTGCAGACAGCCCAAACTCTTACTCTATCTCTGAAAACAGTATTGCCTGCTGACTGAGTGCTTCTCAGTGGGATAGAACTGATATGGTGTGACTTGCGAAATCAATGGATGCTGTGGATCTCTTGACAGGACTAGACCGTCCATATTTTCAAAGATATTGAAGATGGAAAAAACACAGGAAAAAGGCAGCATACAAACATTCCCACCAGAAATGAGTACAGAAGAAAATAAAACTGCCTTTAGACATGCAGAGACACTTTATACATATTCATGGAAAAAGAAACATATGGGTGTACAAGAATCTCAATTTTTGCATTGCCAACCAGCATGTAATTTAGGAGGTACTAAAGTTACATTCCTAGAAGACACAACTTTCTATTTTCAAAAGAGTCATTGAACATCAGCCACATTATGGGAAGAAAATTGGGCTATTTGTAGATATGGTTGGTCACTTGCAGTCATTCCACTCCAGTGATAAAAGGGATAACCATCATCTACACCAGAAAGTCAGCTTGAATTATGTGAGTAAAGAACAAAAAATAGAAATTATGAATAAACTCTGGATGAGAAAGACGAAAGATTCACAGTGAAGTGCAAAAAGAAAATAAGCCAAAAGAAAACTCAACTTTTAAGCTTGATTCACAGTTTGGAGGAGGTTTAGCCTAGCAAGTTGTAGAGGTGGTGGGATAAGTTTTCTTCCTACGTGTATCTACAGCTTGCAGTGCACACCCAACCTTCTGCCAGGGAAAGCATCTTTTTCTGAGAAGTTTGTTTTCATAGTCTGTCAGGTAGGCTTGCAAAACAGCACTTATAAAATTAGACAGGCTGCCGTTCAAAGCATCTCTGCATCAAGAGATTTTAAAGGGCAGGAGAATGGATTACAGGTACATTTTGGCTTGGTATGAAAAAATGCAGCAAACTCTCTTCCTTAGAATAATTTATCATTGTAAACACCCAGCAAGATGTAGGCACACCATACTTGTATCATGCCAAGAGTTTAGGGACTTCAGCTCATCTCTCTGGTGAGAGGCCTCTGCTCAGATTCTTCTCTATCTCTCAAAGCACATTATAATTCTTCAGGCTATTTGCTTTCCAATCTTCACCTCATCAGAAGAGCTGGCTCCAAAAAACTATTTAACAGTCATTGGATAGAGCTAAAGACTTCTCCACTGATTGGCTTTCTATGTGTGAATTCTTTTAATTAAAACCTTCCATACTCCTTTTTAATTGCTTGAATGCTGGAAATATTTAAATCTGGATTTTTTTTTCTATGCAACTGACAGAAAACACAGTCCCTGAAAGAAGTGATAACAGTAGTTGCTTTTCAAAAAAGCTGGTCTGGAAGAGCCCTGGGCCCTACTTCAAACAGATGTCTTCCCTTGTGATAACTCTTGGCCCTCTGGGAAACACCTGTGTTTGACCTAATCCTGAATATTCTGCTACCCAACTGCAGCATCCCAGGGGCAGGACACTCTTCAAGAGGCCTCATGTTTACAACCACCATTTGGAACAGCTTTTATCTCCATTTCTCGTCAAGAGTGGGCTGTAATGAAATTAGGTGGCACGGTGAAGAGAAAAACGGTTATTTTCAGCCTGCTTTACTTCTTATCAACTGTTTGTGTTAATGGTGGCTTGCAGAGTTTGTTTTCTATCTGGCACAGATGGAGAATGTATTGGAGATGACTGTTTTACACAATGATTACTCAGGTCATACTTTTTTAATATAGATTTCAATATATAGTCTATATCGGAATATATTTCTACATGGCCTATAAGTGCATTTTTTTGGGTTCTGTATTGAAAACTTAGTGTATACTAAAGTTGTGGGATTGTTTCTATTCAGGTTGTTATCATAGTTAAAAGTATAAAGCAGTTCAAAGGGTGATTGGACAAATTCATAGGAAAAAAAACCAAACCCTTTCTTAACTGCTAAATGTAAAATTGCTGTCTGTAATTTCAGAAGTCTCTGAGATGCAGCTGTTAAGTTGGCAGTAGACATGAATTAGAAGTTGAGAGGATGCCTTCCTTGTCCTGACCTTATTCTTTCTCCTGGTGCCACTGCTCACTGTCTGTATTGACAACTCTTACAGCTGGAACGATATTTGACCTGTAAAACTACTTCACAGTACCAGTCCCACCAGGAAAAAACCAAAACAAAACAAAACCCCAAAAAACAAAACAAAAAACAGAAGATAAAACAAAGGTGTTGTGTGACAATAACCAAAAAAAGAGAAAGAGATGAGACCACAAAACATTCTGTCTCTGTAGAGGCAGTGAGTGCACAAAGCTTGCTGTACTTCAATTTTTCCCTGGTTGTCTGTCCACCTTTTTTCTGAAATGTTTCCAATGTTTAACTGTGAGACATTGAGTCACTTACTGCAACCTTTATTAAACAACATTTCCTTCTGTTTCCCTGCAACAGCAATCTGGTGTCAGTGAGCACAGTGAAACAGAACTCATGGAGAGCAAAGAGAGCAGACAGCCTGGAGGGACCAGTGCCCGGAGGCACGGCCAGAGCCTGGCAGTGTATCCTACCACTGCAGAGCAGAGGTGAGGGCTGCTGCCATTCTTTCATGTCTCCTGCCCTCCTCTACTCTGACACCTTGTCACAGGCTTGAGTAAAACCTGAAATATCATATATCAGTCCTTGTTAGTGTTTTAAAGCTGTCATATTTATCTTATATTCACTAATATATTTTAAATGAGCAAATAATTCTCACTTAAGATTTCTCTTTTAGTTCCACTCCTCTGTATGTCTGTTGTTCCTGAACAGCTCCTACATGCTGTTCTACACAGGCACTTTCATTACTGGGAGCTAATTGTGAGTAGGGATTTGCTATGTGACGTCTTGTGCTGCATTGGTGGCTTTTCAGCTATAGACGTGCACTATGGCATGAGCTCAGTCTCTGTCACCAAGTGAGTCTGTGCAGCTATTAGAATTGCCTCACTGGCAGGAATTATAACATTTTCAGATTCAAAAATTGACATAAATGAGCTATTTATTCTGACTTTTTTGTTTGTTTATTTATTTTTGGTCAGCAAACCACACTGCTGGATTCTTTTCAGAGAGCTAACAGAAAAAGGGCATCCGTGCATTCAGAGTGAACTCACTTGTAATCTGAATAACTATTAGTGGAAGGCATTTTACACTAGATTTAATGAGAGATTTTGGTTTTATCTGGGACTTCATGACTTTTTGCTTTTGGCTACATTTCCACTGAGCTGCATGGAAACCTGACAATCAGAAAAATTGAACCATCATGTCCTTATTTTCAACAGTTATGAAATTCTTTATTTGAGTTCAAGTAAGCTGGGAAGTTTCTCTAACAGGTGAACACCTCTGTACAGATAATTATTTTTCCGTACTTTGACATATACCTTGGTAGGTTGTCTTTCTCTCAAGGGAATGTGCTTATCTATTTTTATTTTCTTGTAGCATCGTGGCATTTTGAATCTGTTTATAAAGTGTTGGTGTGTACTCTAAATGCAAACCAGCCATTGCTGATGGGCTGGCATGTACTGTGACCTCATGAGCAAACAATAAGATTTTACTACTGTGTCCACATATTGCTGAAGAGGACATAAGCTTTCCAAGAAAGTTAAGAAATCCAGGTGATTCAGTGGACTAGTAATAACTTGAAGATTTCTCTTTAGTCATGGTTAAAAAATACAGTTTTCCTATTATGCAAGTGAATTCAATCAAAAGACACATTGTTAGCTCATAGAGAAAGGAATTGGTATCCACCTATTTTTGCCTTGAATATATGATTACTGATTTTTTTTTCATCACTCTCATTCTCATTGTCATGTAATTATCAAAACAGAGTGCACTTGGTAAATTTGTGAAAACACTTTTTCAGCATTTAGCTGTTTCTGCTGTTTTAGATGGCCTCCTGCAAACACACTCATACCAAGACACTCTGCTGTGATTTCCCAGGTATCCAGCAGGAAGCCCAAAGACTGACCGGCTCTCCCAGCAAAACCATCATCTTCTCCACACAAGGAAAAACCTAGAAAAACATAATTTGCTAGGTGTACTAGAGAAGATGCTTTGGTGCCAGACTGTGCCTTTTGTGCAGGCATGAGACCTTCATTTTGGTTTTCCAAAAGTGCCCTGGCACACCGTGCAGTACTTTGCAGGGTCACTGCTCAGGGCAATCTCCGTCTGGAACACCTTCATGCTTGCTTTTATCCCTTCTGGTCCTTCTGATCCAGCAACTTGTGGCTTAGCTCTTGCTTCTTTGCTACTTTCAGGAATTTCCCACTGCACTTCCCATCAGGTAATGTGGTCCTTGCATCCCATTTTTGCAACTGGAACAGTTTTATCCCCTGCCATCATTACTGGGAAATTAAGTGAGGACTGGGACATTGTTGGACAAAAAACATGACTGCAAGTCATTGTATTGTGCAGATAAAACCTTAGATAAGTGATAACAAATCTACCTTATGAACTAAGTAAACCCCCCACATTGCCAGTCGAGGCATTTTGCTTTATTCAATATCCTTTTCCCACATGAATGTCAGTTGATTCTGACATTTGTAGCAGGGGAACCACCAAAAAGCTTTCTCTGTATATATGTCTCTGTAAGATAACATCCTCTATGACCAGACAGAATGCCCTGGGACACTAATTAATGCACAGCATTTACTGACATTACATCACATTAAAACCAATTACACTTCCATTACACTCATCTATTTTACCCCTTCCTGCATATGTGCCTGTTGAATCCAGTCCATATTTAATTTGGGAATGGATTAGCTAATGAGGTGGTAGAATCAGTTACTAGCCTGGCAGCAAGGCAGTGCAAGCCATCCAGCAAATGCTTTCTGATTTGGAAGTTTCCTCTGAAGGGCAGCAAAGGAAAAAGAAGCTGGAGCAGGCCCTCTTTGTTAATCTAGCTTCCCTTAGGAACGATCTGACCATAGTTCCCTCACATGGTGAATTTTCTTTTTCTTCTATCTGATGGTAGTGGGGTGATTGAAAGAACAGCTATTGAGCAAAAAGCTCTTATGCAATAACCACTCCAGGATAGGCAAAAGGTTAACCTCTGCACAAAACAACTCTAGAAAAATCTTCTTTAGTTAGACAGCAAATATTCTGGGTTCAAAGTGATGCTCCAGAAGTGTGGAATTATTCTGGAATAATGCGAATTCTATATCAAATGTTGTTTCCAACTTTGTTAATGTAATTTTTACATGGAGGCAGAAACACAGCTTGCAGCATCCATAGCCAAGCAGACATGGTGCATCAAGCAGGTCTGTGTCCCACTTGCTGGAAAAGAGCACATAGTGGTAATAACAAGTCCAGCTCCTGTTAGGAAGGAAAGGACTCTCAGTGCTATCAGGGAGGGAACAAAAATGCGCTGTGAAGGCCACATGGAACTCGGGTACTTGAACAAATTTGGTTTGGAGAGGATATCTGTATGCAGTACCAGTAGAGAGTACAGCTCCAACACTGTCAGAGCTTGCATGCTGAGCTGTGTTAAGGGCGAGAAAGAAGGCAAAGCTGCTGCTGGAAAGCTGTGTTATGGACTAGTTTTGTGGTGGTTTGTGCTGGCATCACTTCATGAGAGCCAAGAGGACTGAGCAGGCTTGGAGGAGTTGAGCACATTTAGGTCAGCAAGTACTGTAGGACTTTTCTGTTATAATGTGGTGTGTCATAAGAAGTGAATTTTGAATATACTTATAAATAACAAAACTGGCAAGTCTGTGTTTTGCTAGCAAAGCTATGAATTCCATGGACTGAAAGGAGGAAAGAAAAAGAGTGGTGTGGGTGCTGTTATGTCAGCAATATTTTATTTGCTGCTTAGTGTTACTCTTATACGCTTCTTTGGGCAGGCTGATGTTGGTGCCTGGCTTTTTGAACAGTGACATCTGTTAGGTACAGCTGTGTCTAAAATGTGTAGTTAAGAACCCTTTTCAAAAATGACCGCTGATTTTAACAGCATGTAGCTTTCAATCATGAAGTGAAAAGCAAACAAAACCTTTTCTGCTAATAATGTTTACACAAGTCCTAAAGCAGGCTATTTTATCAAGATAAAATAAACCAAACCAGACTGTCCAAAGAAGGGAAGAATGAAGGAGCTTTTCATCCAGGCTCTTCCATCCTCTTCTGCACCCTTTATGCTCTACAGCAAAAAATTGATTGAATCATGAAAGTTGGGAAATAGAGCATCACAGATTACAGGGATATGCAGCATGTCCACTTGGTTTATCAGGTGATGGAACTGTCTTCAAAGTCACAGCTCCAGCTAGCCTTTGAAAGCCCTGCTAACAGCAGCCTGGCTGAGCATGGCAGCTTGACAGGGCCAGGCTGATCTGTACTGTTTTGCTGTTGCTTTTCATTCAAGCTGCTGTCACTTGGCTGTTTGGCTGCCTTGAGTGCAAGGGCTGTGCTTTAAAGCAGAGGATTTTTTTGAGGTGAAGTTTCAGGCAGCTTCACATATGAGGGTTTAAATAAGTGGTAGTCACAAAATGAAGAGATTGAAATAATAATCCTCACACTAGTGTGAAGTCAGCCACAAATCCAAAACATGGTAGGAAATGGTGCAAAGAGGGAAATGAGACTTTAGCACAGAGTTTAGTCTCATATATTTTTAATGACATGAAATCTTTATTTTTCTTTATAGATGAACACAGCTTACTAAGGATGAGTAGTTTCTCTTCATGATTTAATGCTTTTAGCTCTTCAGCTCTAATATTGTACTGAATTTCTGGTTTAATTCAAAGTAAGATACATAGGTAGAAGCAAATATGTGTATGTGGTACTTCTCAGTAAACTATTAATTCTGCATTCTGCAAGTATTATATGGATATATAGGACGATTTTATTCATAATGTCTTATGGACTGGCCAAAGAATCATGCAGTTCTTCAGCTACACTGTTGCATGGATTAACATACTGTGTATCTCTGCTTATAATAACTAGACGGCTGTTGGTACTTGGACTACGTTGTTTAGAGGTCACATGAGATATTTTATAGTCCACCGCAGTATTAGCATGAACTCAATGCTAGATCCCTGAATTACAGTGCAGTATCAGCCAACAAAAGCAGTAATAAAGGGATTTGGCAGAAAGCATGGAAAGGACAATGTGAGTTTTGGATGCTGCAAAGATTTCTAAGATTCTAAGGAAATCAGCAGCCACAGCTATTAGCAACAATTTAAATACAAGTCTGTGAGAGTGAGAAAAGAGAAGACAGCACAGAAGCTTCTGCTATTATTAATAATTGTAGAGATTCAGCAGGGAAGACAGGGAATCTGGGGGCTGGTCTGTTGGATCTGAATGCCTGGAGGAACTTGGAGCTGTGACAGTCTGGGAGGGCACCCTGCCACGAAGTGTCTTACACTTTGCCTTTCCAAGGTCATATTTAAAACTGTAGTTTATGCATGCACTTGCTAGGAAGCCAATGAGATGTAAAAGCAGTCCAAAAACATTCAAGCTGCTGTCTCAGGATGGCCAGTGTGTCCAGCCATCACCAAGCAACTCGGGAGGTACACAGGACTTTTTAGTGCAAGACATTGTAGCACAGTCCAAAGATTCTGTCATGACACATGCCAGCACTGATTCATTGCTTCTCAGCTACCATGTGATTAGCCCTTTCATCCATTTATTCTCCCTAATTATTACTTCCTTATTTTTTTTAAAAAAATTATTGTGTTCTCATCTTTCCATATAAAACCATCAACTTGTCAAAAAAGAGAGGACCTAGAAAAATTTCTCTCCTTTTCACCTTGTCTGGCTTCTTTCAAAGTGAGCTATGCAAAGCTCTAGTGCAGCCTGACAAGTCCTAACTGCTGAGATTTCACAGACACTGGGGGAATGGTGGTGGGAGGGAGCAGGGGAATTGTTCCTGTAAGGGATTTGCTGCAAGCTGCCGCATTCTGCTGGGGCTCTCACAGACACTTTGCAATTGAGGGAGTACAGGCAGCTAAAACGGGGCAGAGGGAGTCACATTCAACAGGAAAGCAGTGGTTGTATGAATATAAAAATATGATGATAGGTTGTATATTTCAATGTAAGAAAAGCTGATGATTTAAACAGCCAGAAAATTGGAAACTTATTTCTGTAATGAGACTTGCCCCTGGAAAGAAAGCAGAGGGTCCTGAGTAATTTTTTGGTGTGTTTTATTTTGAGGCAGAGAACTTATTTGACTGACTGAAACTGGATTAAAGGATTATTGTGCCACAAGCAAGCCATCTGTCCATAACTATATTAGACATGATAATGTTCTTTTCTTCACAGCTATTAATACCATGGCTCCAGTTGGCTTGCTCCTCTGCATCATCTGCCTGGATCCACTTGGTAAACAGGCAGTAGAAGAGACTGCTCTATTCCTAAGATAAAAGTATTGTATCAAGTCTAATACCTAAATTTCAGGGTTAGTGAAGTAAAAGGAGTTTCTCTTTTTTTTCCATGAAAAACGCAACCCCGGTTAGCTGGAAAGTTTGGTAGGTCAATGTTCAGCAGCAGAACTAGACCTTTTTACACTACTGGTGTCATTCAGATATTCACTGCATCATGCCAGCACTAGATTGGGAAAGTGCCTTCTTACTTTACCATTTCATATAATTTAGGCAATTCTTAATTGAGGAGATTAGGAGAGGCATTCCTAATTTGTTACTTTCATGTGCAGGTCTCCAGCTCCCAGCCAGGTGCAATTACAACTGTTGGCATATTTAGGATGAAAGACAGTATTTTATGGGTTAGACAAGAAGGGTAGGGAGCAGAGACAAGATTAAAAGTGAGATCTGCGGAAAACAATCTGCTTTTGTACAGCAAAGTTTCATCTTATTTGCCTTTTTGATTGTGACACCTTTTATTTTGCCAAAGGAAGAAAGCAATAAGTAGCATTTAATCATCAGAACACACAAGGATGCAAATACACTGTGATTATGTTGTGACTTTCTTCTGCCACCATCTGGATCAGCAATTAAGTTTACAGTTGGAAAAATATCTCTCTTTTTGTGTTTTTTTTGTTGTTTTTTTTTTTTCTCAGACATTACCTTTCTAGATGGCAGATAGGAGCAAAGTTTCTCTTCAGTAAATGTCACGCTCCATTTATTAAACAGAAGCTGCTGTAGGAATTCCTGTTTCTCCTAAGTTATAGCAGATTTACTCAAGAGCAGGAACTCACTCAGGAGCAGGAACTCTCTCAGGAGCCATCTCGCTCCAGACATCCTTTACAGTTTTCTGTCAAACATGTGATGAGCCTTCCTGTCACTGGATGAGCAGCCACCAGAGGAACTTGTTATGGCTCTTCATCAGCTACAGTTTCTTCTCCAGGTTAGGCTGCCCAGATGAACACTACCTTTCCTTTCTTCTACATTCAGTATGCTTGTTCCCAAGTCCTGAGCTCTCATTTTCTTTGGCCAGGAGCTCAGATCTTCTAGAACTGCTGGTGGCAGGGCAGAAGTTGTGGAAGAAATGATTTCCAATAGCTTCTCAGAGCAAGGGACATTTCTCCTGGAAACCATCCAGCTCCTGCAAACTGAACGTGCCGGAAAGCTTCAGGCTCTTCAGAAAGCCTTTCCTCTTTCCATTTAAACTGTTCACCTTTGAATAACAGAGCTCTGAGCTGAAAGAACAGCGTGTCATACAGTGACCTGCAGCAGCATTGTTCTGGGCACTCTTTGCAGACTGTGAGGAGCAGTGGGAGGCTTTGAGTACCCTGTGCCTCATCCAAAAGGAGGCACTGAAAAGGTTCAGAAGACTCCTCTGGAAGTGTCTCTGTTTTCTCTGTTGGCTACAGAGTGAGCCTGGCATACTTACCTCATCTCCAGATGTCCACATAGTAGAGAACTGCAATTAGGTGAGAGAAAGTCAGTTTCTCTTCTAGTCTAGACACTGATTGTCTTTTAACGGATTGAATATGTTATGTTTATAGCACATTCCTCAGTGTTAGTCTTGTGTTTCGTACTCTTCTTGTTAATCTTTATTCAAGACTATAATCATATCTTCCTGTGTTAACCTCACAAATCTGGAGAAATGTAATCTATGTTCAAGGATGATTGCCCAGATCACTGACTCAAGCTGAGCTGCTGCAAATGTCTCCCTGCTTCTGGTACCCATCTGGGTAAGCACTGAGTGGATTTAGAGGAAGCTGAGCCTCATTGACCAGTGCTGCTGTTCTTCAGGGATGGGGCTGAGGCCTGGAGAGACCAGTGGCTAAAAGGAGCCTGCTGGGAACAACTGTAGGAGCAGGGAAAACAACTTATTCTTTGAGGGGGCCTTTGGGAGGCATCTAGTGCCATGAGCATGGAGATACAAAGGAATATCTCTAGGCAATTCATTTCTTTTTTTTCCCCCTTCTGTCTGGCCATTATATTCAGCTAAGACACTCTCATTACTTCAGTTCTTAAATTATGAGATGCCCCACAGTGCAGGTTGTCTCAATCCAAAGGAAGTGCAGTTACACAATTAGAGTAGATGCAGTGTCATTGTCAAAAACAAACAAACAAACAAACAAAAAGACAAACAAAAAAGAACATTCCTTGGGCATAATGACATCATTTTGCCAATATTCTCTAACTCAATAAACAAGCAATAAAACATTGATTCATAGCTAGTGGAAAAAAGAACCACAATTCTCACTAATAACATTTCTCATTTCTGATTTGACTATAGCTGATGGCAGCTTTTATAGACCGACCTCTGCTGAGCACACATCTGCAAGGAAATGAACCTGTGAGTTAATGTATTATATAGACTTAGCTCGGGAATAATTTGTACAAATTGATGATAAAATCCAAATCAAACAAAGGAAGTTTGCTATGACAGCAGCTAGTGAGGGACAGGCTTACAGGAGGTAGGTGACTTCCTCATGCACTTCAGTCAATGTCCACAAGGTGCCCTGCTCTTCCAGTTGAGCCTAGAGAAAAAGAATCATTATGCCAACCCATTGTTACAGCTACTTTTGGTAGTGAGTTCTCCTTTGCATGTGTAATTCCCACCTGAGTAGATGTTCTTCAAGGCAGTTAAATGCCACCCTGACATCTGATCCCGTCAGATCTTGGAAGCTGAGCAGGGTCAGCCCTGGTTAGTACTTGGATGGGAGAACTCCTGGGAATACTGAGGGCTGTAGGTTCTAGTCCCGAGGACTTCGCTGTCACTGTTCAAGCTCGCTCAGCCATGGCAGATAGACCATAGGAGTTAAAGGGTGGGGCCAGTTCTGCTCATGCTGTGCCTTACCTAAAAAAATCCACTGTGCAGGCTGGAAGGGCACACGTGGGTAGAGCCCTTCCCCACGTGGGTAAAGCCCTTACCAAATCTTCGTTCATGAAGTCTAAGCATAATCAAATGTTCTTCACTACAAGGAAGGATTGAACAGTTTACTGCCCTGTTGAGAGATGAGAGAAGGAAAAATGAGTGAAGATACCATATGTGGAGAAAGCAAATGGCAGTGTATTTCTGGTGCCAAAGTAGGATTTCTCAGTTTCAACTTGATTCAGCATTTCAAGGCAAACATCTTCCTTTGTGGTTTGCTCTTTGTGGTAAAATGATTTTGCAGTTCTGTTTCTGATGAGGGATGTGTAAGGACAAAGAATAAAGGCTTTGTATTGAAGGCCAAATTTTACCATAAAAGGCTAAATTACTGTAATCCTCCAGTCTTCATTAAGCTTCAAGTGAAAAGCAGCTTTGATTACTTCATACTTCTTCCAGGTACTCATTGAGCATTTCAGCATAGTTTAAGTGAAAATAATTCACAAAATGTGTTTCAGGTTTGTGTCCAGTAAGCAACTAAAACCAATACTAAGTAAAAATCAATCAAACAAGCAAACAAACAAAAAAACCAAACAAAAACCAAAAAGACTGGTTTCCCCTGCAAATTACTGCTGGGTGTTTTATAACAACTACTATGTGTGAGCCTAAATCAGCTTGATTAAGAGCAGAGATAGAACTGGTTTTCTGCATGCATCAGATTATTTGAATAGACCAACAGCATCAAGGTTATAACTATTCCAATTCTGTATATCAATTGTTCATTAGGGCAAGGAAGGCTGACTATGCCACTGCTTTTCGTGTGCAGATGTAGAGTGGATGTTGATGGGCCCAGGGAAACATCCAGTGTCCCATCATTGGAAGAACAGACAGTCCTTTCTCAGAATTCCTGCAGAGAGACAGGCTAACATGCAGTGTGAAGAAAACTGATTTTCAAGTTATAGGAATTGTTAAGGAAGGAATGGGAACCTCTTGTTGGTGAAGCTGTGTAGATCTATCTTCTGGACTCAATCTGGCACAGAACAGGCTTGCCCAAAAAGAGAAAGTCACTCACCATTTTTTCATTCAGGTCTGAGGGTTTTTTAAGTTTTTCTTCCCTCTTTCAAGAGGAAAAAATGTATGAGTTTCTTTCTGGAGACATATTAAGTTCTCAATTCTATCAAAAGGAACCACTCTCTTGTAGGTCTTAAATATTCCTTTCCCTTGCTGTGACCAACTGCAACAAAGATATGATGTGATACTGCACAGTGAAGCTTTATTGTCTTCAGGAATTATATGTGAAAGGTAGGGTCAAGCCAAATGGGGATATCTTCTACCCTAATGCAATCCCTTGTGCTAAGTGAAAATAGCCTTTCTGGAGAAAAAAAAGAAGAGTGAATCATGAAAACTGCTCTAAGAAAACATTAGTCAGTGCACAGTCCAAGAGGTGCTTTCCTTTGTTTTTCCTTTAAGTACAGAATGAGCCTGGCTCCTAGAAAACTACATTTGTTTCCAGGAGAATATTATAAACTGTCCCTCACTTGAGGAAATATTCTCCTGGTAGAGAAAAACTGATTCTTTACATGTGTGGAGAAACGAATGGATAAAATAGTAGAGGCTGTAGGGTTTGTTCTCAGTATCTACTTTTGAGGTACCTAAACGTATGCTGTGCATTGAAGAGAATAAATTCACAGGGAAGACCTTAGCTAGAATATAAGTGCTCTAGACAAAATAAAAACGGTGAATACTGTCCACAGGTTCTCATCCACATTTTATTAACCAGTTTATCTGTCATGCTGTCATTAATTCTTTCTGAGCATGTCTTTTTCTATCTTCATATTGCACTCCTCCTGAGTACACTGTGCTGCAGCAAGCAAGAACTATTGAGCAGATGTTTCTGCTTTGCGGACTCTGGCATTCCATACTTGGTTGTTTCTTGACAACTAGAAATCCTGACTGGGATGTTTCATTTTTCTCACATGAGCTATGGGAGCACCACAGAATAACATCTAATCAGTACTAATTCGTGTAGGTTGTATTAACATTTATTACTCAACTTTGGGGACAGAACATACCCTTAGCAAATTTGCAGATGATGCTAAACCAGGGGAATTCTTAACATGCTAAACAGCAAAGTTAGAATCCAAAGAAACTTGAGTATTGGGCCAACAGGGACTTCACAAAGTGCAAAGCTCTCTGCACCTGGGGTGGAATAACAGCAGAGATGAGTGCTGAGTTAGAGTGGGTGCCATGCTGTGAGTTAGCAGTGCACTCTTATTGCAATGAACCAGAACTGCACAGTGAGCAGCATCAGGGGCAGTGTGGTCAGCAGGCCAAGGGGACAGGATAATTTGGCACTGGTGAAATAGTTTCATGTTTGCTACCCACGAAGGAAAGGGAAAGAAAAGAGAGGATTGAGTAGAAGACTAATAGGATCATCAGGCACTTGGAGGACCTAGAAAGACACACTAGGGAGTTTGGCTAATATAGCCTGATGAAGAGACTATTAGTCTGACTAGCCACAGCATACAGCTACCTGGTCAGGAGCTACAGAGATGCCTGAGACAAATGCTTCTCAACAGTTGCAGGTGGTACAAAAAGGTGAAAAAGTCACATGTGGTAGCTTTATAAGTTCAGATTAGAAATTAGGAAAAACTTCTCCAATGTGAGGGTGGTGCATCACTGGAACAGGTCACCCAGAATGTTCAGGGACTCTCTGTCCTTGGAAGTTCTGAGGACTCAGCTAGGCAAAGCAACAGCTGATCTGATCTGGTGTTGGCAACAGTCCTGCTTCTTATGGGAGAGTGGACCAGAGGCATCCAGAGATCCTTTCCAACTAACACTCTAACGCTTGTATGAATTTGAGACACGCAAGTAAGCCAATCTAAAAGAATCCTGTTGCAGTCAAACTTTAATTGAAAAGTCTATAGTTATGAAGTGTTACTGAGAAGTAAACTGTCTCTCCACGTACAATGGGAAATCTATTTTCCCAAATTGTGCTTCACGTGTTATAAAGCTGCACCAGAAGTACATGAGTCCCACATGAAGGCAACTTTTCTCACTGGCTTATGCCCCAGTTCCAGAAGACTTATAGTACATGACAACATATAAGTATGGACTTTGTTTTAAGCTTCTGCATCGATTTGTTGTTTGGTTAAACTCCAAAAGTATGTGCATAACTCTTTAATGAATCAAAGGATTTGCAAGCCCTTAGTTGGCTCCTGGTGATTATTCTATTCCTGAGGTACCTCAGCTGTGGCTAACTCTGAAGAATTAGGTCAGAGAAACTGAATGTACATTTTACAGTGTGCACATCTGTGTCCCTTATTCAGGTTACCGGTTCAGAAAATAGCATATCTGTATTCCAAGTGAAACTTCCATGAAAGCACAAGCTGCTCCTACATTATGGGTGCAGTCCTTCCCAGAAGGAAAATCCCTCAACATCTGCAGAAGCGATAATTATTTCAGCAAGAGTGTTTGCTGTCCCTTGCAAAATCCAATCAAAACAGCTGAGGAGCATTTTTAAATGTAAGTAAAGCTTGAAAGAAGTCCATAATATGCTGTAGTGCTTCATCAAATTCTTGTCCTGTTACACACACACAAAAAAAAAAAAAAAAAAAAAAAAAAAAAAAAAAAAAGTTATCACTCTGGTCTATTCACTATTCACAGGACTCATTAATTTGCTGTCACACTGCCAAAATTATTTTTTTCACAGTATCTCATGTTGATAAGAGTGAAAACTGTAGAACCAAAATTCAAAGCGTGTTTCAGGCCTGCAGAAACCTTTGCTTTTTGAGTAACCTTGTACAAAGCTTGGGAGAATGGCATTATATGATGAGACATTCTCATTTTACTGCAGTGTTTGGGTAATAAGCATATCTGTAAGAGTATATGCTGTGTGAGTTTAAACCACTTAAAACTCTTCTCTGCCCTGTTCAGTGTACTTTTCCAGAATTGTTTTGTGTTTCTCTACTTCTTTTCATAATTTTTTCCTGTACTTTTCTGATACTCTTATTCCACAGAGATAGTGGTCATAACTAGTGCAGAACATGTCCTTACTATATTCAAATCCCATTATGTGACCAATACTTTCTGATAGGTTTGAAAGGATTGCAAGGTGTCATTTGCAGCTAAGAACAGGTAAGTTAGTGAATCTCCTATTTGGTAAAGGCTTCTTATCGATATAAAGATAAGGACTACAGGAAACATTACATGGGTGTAATATGAAGGGAAGTTATGGGGTGCTGCTGACAGCTATTATCTTTTGCCTCCTTTTAAAAGTATAGTTCTTTGAGGCTTCCTGATTTAAATTTCAGCTTCAGAAATATGGAAACTTTTATGTCATATTAACTAAAAATCTCCTGCAAATACTTCAGTCAACATCATGTTGTCCAGTGTTTTTTCTTTAGTTTCAAACATTGACATTTCCTTAGCGTAACTGAGTTTGTGTTATTGTAATACAAATTGCTTCATCCAGAAAGTAAGAATAACAACGTTCAAGTGCTGTGACTTTTTGTTTGATCTTCACTCATGCTTTAATTTCCATATCATTTATGTATTATAGGAAGCCAGAGACAGAATTAGCGTCAAGAAAAGCCAGAAAGAAAAAAGTGCTTGAACATGCAAGATTCTCCTAGAGTCAGCTCATTCAGCCATTATACTAAATACATTTGTACAAGGTTCTTTTTGTCACATCATTTTATCCTGAAGCTGTGATTTAGTCAAACAGAAGAATGGAAAAGTACCACATGTTATAATGTGCTTGGGTATAAAGCCAATATATATTGTGCCTCTTTTGAAGCTGTTACACTGTCCTGTTTTCAGCCCACTGGACAATGTATGGGGCTCACAGATTACTTTGTACCTCTGCCAACTGCCCTCTATGTGATGATAACGCTCATTTACACCTCCTCAACTGTTTTAACACAAGTGGCCCATCTGCAAAAGGCATAGTATGTGCCTCAGAAGCTACCCCTCTGAAGGGCTCTTAGCTGGATGCTTCAGGAAGGTTTAGATCAACATTTAAAGTGGGTGCAATAACCCATTTCTTTATGAGAGACCCAACATGTGTTTTGAAAAAAAATCATCTTTTAAACCACAAGTAAGTAATTTATTAAAAGTTCAGGCTTAGGCATCCACTGAGTATTGCTATTAATATCTGTGGATCTCTTTGTATTTTTAAATGGGTACATTGAATTATTATAAAAGCATTTGCATACAAAATTAGGAGATTGTATGTGAAATACAGGTTTTTTTAAACAATCACCTATTACTGATATGAATATTTGATGCTGGAGATACCATTTGGTGTGTGGCCAAGAAAGACCCATAAGTGAGTATCCATAGTTTAGAAAGGGAGGTTGGAAGTGAGGGTGATATTCAGCTTCAGATTGTAAACATCTGCATTAGGATTATGAAAGAGATCTCCATGCAAATTTGGTACTTCAGTACCCATTCTAATCAGAGGAGAGTCAGTGTTTTACTTAGCTGTCTTTTTTTTATAAATGTCTAATCAACAGAAATTCTGGTAAGGTATACCTGAAGTATCATCTTTGCACTGGCAAATATAACACAAGACACAAGGGATTCCTGTGCTCTTCTGCACACAAATGAAAGCTGAGAGAAAACTGGAACAGCAGTATAAGGACAAATAAATAAGCCTTGGATCTCCAGTGACTGTGTTGGGAATTCAGATATCTGGACCACAACTAAATACATACAGGTCCTTTAGATCTGAATTTGAGTGTAATCAATAATCTAAGTAAGTGAAGAATAGTCTTCACTGAGGTTGAGGAGAGTACAAAACCATTTTAAATATATGCATAATGATCCATTAAAAAATTGTTCCAAATTGTTCGACTTGTTATGGATGAGTCTTTAATTAATAGTTACAGTCATCTAAAATCTGAGCTCACCGTCTAACAGCTATGCAAGAGTAGTCCTTTTGGGCAATGACAGAGCTCAGAGGTTAAAGTAATGAAAGTCCTTAGCTTCAGTTCAGTGACTCCTTGATGGACATCTTGGTAACTTACTGGGTGGTTCCGGCTTGTGTAGGAATAAACCTAATTACTTTCTTTGGTCTGGGTGAGTTACAGTGTTCTCTTCTTTGCTGTCTCTTGTAAACACCCTGGGTATAGACTTCCTTCAGAGCAGCAAGGTCCAAAGATGCAATTACATCCTAAACATATGTAGGCACACAGGATTCACCAGGTGTTTGCTGTTTACCAGGCACAATATGATACCTGAAGGCAGTCTGTTTAAAAGTTGGTTTTCTCAGAAACTCTGAGTATTTGCAGATTCTTATCTACAACAAGACACCTGAATTTCTACCCTGGCAATGTGCTTTTTAGACTTAGGCCAGGTGCTTCAGGATCTCTGTAATTCTTCTTACACGTCTTCTATACAGCCCATGCTTCACCTCCCTAAGTATTCTCAGTATACCTAGGATATAAAACAAAATTCCTTGTCAATTGAAACTGGTGAATTTACTTCTGTGATATTTGGTTCACCTACCCTAGCCTTTTTAAAGTGGCCTCTGAACGGGCTTCTTTTCTGTTGGATCCCAAGGTAAATCAGTCTGCAACCAGGAACATTTACCCGAATCACGTTCCTACAGAGTTTTTCAGAGGTCTAAGCCCTGCCATTTCATCCTGAACTGTTCACTCCCTTTGTCAGTTGTTGTGATAGTGACATTCTGGTATTTGCATTACTTATTGAATTGCCAGCTCTACTCAAAAAAGTTAATGAGAAAGACAGCAGACTCATAACAAGAAAGTACACAGAAGGCATCTGGTACAAAAGGTACCTCGTTCCTAATCTTTATCTTCCATTGAAGAAAACTGTATTATATCTCCAGTTTGAAGAAGCTTCTTTCAGTATTACACTGAGTTCATCAAAGCCATGGTGATTTACACTAGCTGATGGCCTAGAATTTTAGAAATAGCTAGCAGAAAAGTGTAGTGAGAGTTAAGGATTATCAAATAAACCCTATTTGTGGTTCATTCTGTTACACATCACACTGCTGTCCCAAATGCTTGTGTGGTTCTCTCTGAGGGAATCATTCTTCCATTTAAGTTTTGGTTCCTTCATCCTGCCTTCTGTGTTATGAGGGTTTTTTTCCCAGAGAATTACCTTGCAGCAGAAGACCATAGCATCTTGGGTGAAACAGTCAATGGGCAGAAACTGCAATCTGGACATTTTCAAGGGGAGATCAAATTACACAGTTTGCTGTATAAAGCACAAACAAATTTTAGTCTGGTTGGTGCTTATCTATTTTTGCAAGTACATCACTTTGGAAAGAGACTTGCTCAGCTAATCTATAGCTGTCATAGAGATGAAGTTTTTCCTTCCTCCAAACCAGTAACAGGCACCTGGCAAGCTTGCTTGTGCACCCATGCATTCGAGTCTAGCAGTTTCCATGGAAACTCATCAAACTGTCGCAAGGGTTTTCTAACATGCTGCTACTTCACAAGCACAGGACAAGCTGTTTTGCACAAAATTCCTGTATAATCCTGTTCTGTTTTCTCTCTGAAGACAATTCAGCAAGACTAAATGTTTTCAGACTGCAAAAATTGCTTCTTATGGCAAATAAACCAGCTAATCTACATGAGAACATTCAGGCTACAGCTTTCAGAAACTCACAAAAAATACATTTTAGGCTATTGAATTCTCCTTCTTTAGATGAGAGAAAGAAAAAAGTTCCTTTTTAAATGTAAGTACATTGATACTGTGATTTCATTAATACACTACCTATGTCTCTGGTTCTCTCCTAGGAAGATACTTCAATTCCAAACTCAAGAAATCAGACACAGCTGCCTCTTTGGTGAGACTGCCATGCCAAGTTTTAAGTTAGTTTGATAAACTTGTTAAAGGAGTTCAAGAACAAGATCTCTGTGAAAACAGGAGATGGGACTCAGAGATCCACTCTATGGCTTAAGGCCCATCTGGTGACAGAAAAACCCAAGGCTTCTTTCATTATGAGTAATTCAGATTTTTTTGCTGTATCCTAACATACCCAACAAACAAGTTTTCAGAAAAGCTTCAAAATCTCAGAGATAGAGGGTCATCTGCTGCTCTCTCATTAACACTTTCTGAACATGTAGGTTTCAGATATGATCCAACACATATATTCCTCTGAAGTTTTCTGTTTTAGTAAAACTCATGACATGTACCCTCCCACCATGCAATTCAACATCTATTTATTATTCAACCAATAAAAGCAAGGTTTTCCAGTAAACAAATATCCTGACACGACCATTTTTTATTCGCACACTTTGCATTTTTAAAAAATGATTCTTGAATCTCAGAAGCTGCCAGTTCCTATAAGTGAGGAGTACGTTATAATACTTTTTAACAATATCAAGCTTTTTCTGCATAAGTTTCTTCCCTATTCAGTACTGTTTTACTGATATCAGCAGCTGGCCCTTGTATAAATTGGAAAAGCATCAAACACAATGATTTCATCCAGTAGAACAGCAAAAAATAGTTAATGGTACATGTGAGATGAAGCTCAAAGTTCAAAGAACAGGACAATTAGTTGGCAGGAGTCATAGAATTAATGCACAGCAAAATTTACAAGAATATCTTGTCCTGAAAATTTTTATAATAGAGATCAGATGGAGTTGGTAGCTAAAGGAGCATAAATGGGCTAAATGGTCATTGATCAAGAAGCATCTCTCAGCTGAGGGAACTGAATAGTGCATACTGTAAAAGATTGAATACACTTAATATTGGCTTGCTTAATGGAAAACTTTGTCTATGCTATTAGCTTTAATTTAATGCTAATTTGCCCATTTAATAACAATTGATATTAAACAGTTTCCTATTTAATGTTAATTGAAAATCACTGGTCTCCTGTTCCAGACAATATTTAATGTCACTTATTTCCACCAGTGATAAAAAATGCATTTTTATTTTGACCTGAAAACTTTGCAGGAAATGTAAAGTAAAGAAGAAGAACAGATCGGTCAGGAGAACAATACACTTAATTTAATTGTATTATGGTTGAAAAAAATGACCATTAAAGCCCTAACAACATAATTAAATGGCACTAACAACAAAGGATACACTGAGATGATACTGCAGCAGCAGTAAACTGAGTAATACTCATGTTTTTTTCCTTTACCTTTTCCCCCCTTATTTTCTCTTTCTGATTGAGCATGGCCATAAAGTGGTTGTCATCAGGAAAGGAATTCTGGTTTGATTGCCAGATTTTCCAGATTAAAGCATATAATCATCTTCTGAATTTCCAGGGCAGCTGCCACTGACTTGCCAACAAAAACTGATGGCATAACCCCTTGATCTGCACTGAGTATTTTTTTTTTTTAGATCTGTGAATAGACATTTAAAATAAGCCTTGTGGATTCCAGACTGTCTGTGAACTGTAAAAAGATTCTCAGTGCCCAACAGCCTCTCTCTATAGGTATCCACAAGTTTCTTTTTAGATCCAGAATCTAATGGGGTTTTGAAATTACATTCTACCTCTACTGCAATTGTGTTGCTCATATCACATAGACCATGTGTAGCCTGTTCATAAAATACGTCTGTCGCTTCCCTCATTCATGTACATGCACAGAGCAAAAAGAATATGTAACGCCTGAGGGTAATATCAGAAAGTGAAATATTTTCACATGCTATGGCAACTACATTTGCATCATTATTTATAAATGGTCTGCCAAGTGTAGCTGTCTAATCAGCCACTGACGTCAGGGTCTTCTCATGGCTTTCAGTCTTGCTATATTTATTTGTTATCATTTTATTTCACAGGATTTGTGACTTTAGTTTGACACAAGGTATTGTGGTTATGTTTTCTTTGCATTATCATCCTGGTTTATTTTTTAAAAAAATACAGCGAGTCAATTATACTATTGCTTATTTCCTACATGCTGGAGAGAAACTAATTTCTTTCTGTCAGTTGACCCAGGCATGGATATTTCCTAAGTAATTTCTCTTCACCAACAGAATAGTCTCCCACTGAGAATACTCCCTCCTTATTGTTGAATGATGTATTTTGGTGGGTTATATTTAATAACAGTGATGTTATTAATCTCCTCTGCATTTTCTAACTGTTAGAAGGAAGAAAAAAGGATAATTTATAATGTTAAGAAATAAAATTACAGCCCACTCCTACCCTGAGGGGAAATAGGTTTCCTGCACAATTCGCAATTCTTTCCCACAGTGAATATAACCTGTAGTAGTCTTTCAAAAGCAAAGCTAATTGTGGAGGAGTGGGAGGCAATACGAATGGCATTACTGTACTGTTTGCCTCATTGCTCTTGCACAAAGTGAAGAATGAGTTTGAGAATACGCTAATGGTAATGGGTCTGTTTTGGATGGGAGGTAGAAGCGTCTATTGTGAGCCACACTGATGGATCAGCCTGTGTCTGATTCTGATTTGTGCTGACATGCAAACATCCGTATATCTGAATCAGTCTGAGACGTTGAACACGTCAAGTTGTTGCTCTCCCAGTACTTGCATCGATAATTCATCTTCTGCACTAAAATTTGACAAGCATAAAATTTTGAAAAGGTTAAGTCTGGGGTCTCCTGAGTATAATTTTGACCTTAGCTTTGACAGCAAATGAAGGAAATCACTAGATGTATGCATTTTGCAAGTCCATTAAGCAACTGAGGCCTGGCAAGTTGCTGTTATTAGTAGGATTAGTGATACAACCTTTTCATAGCTAATGGAAGCCATGGCTGACATTAGAGCCTTGGCCAATACCGCAAGGTTTGCATCACTGCAGTGGCAGAGTAAATACATTCAGTTTCCACACTGGAAATCCTATTGTTTTGAAACCATGAGACCATACCCTGGTACAGTCTTTAATCTCTGAGGTATCAGCATTTCGGAACGAGACACTAAAGCTTTAATGAGGTTTTTTTGTATGTTCTTTTTCATGGTGACCTGAAATCTCTGAACTGCTGGTCTGATGATGGTGGTGTCTTATCCAGCCAGAATAGGAAAAAAATTCTGACTTAAATGTGACTTTTAAGGGTCAGTTTGGAAGGCTTGAGGAAATATCCCAGACCAACCTTTGCCATCTCCAAAGGCAACAGTAGGTAAACAGATATTTCTCCAGAGGGAAAATCTGTAGACTCAGTCATTTCTACCAGCAATATATTATGGCTGTGGTACTCCTACTAACAGGTGTGCTCTGAGAGGAGCCTGCCACAGTAATGGAGTAAATTATGCAATAAATATGTCAGAATACATTTTACATAGGCACCAGAATAAGAAAGTCCAATTAATTGAATCTTAAGTAAAATTTAAGGACTCTGTGTTAGGAAATGGTCATGCCTGGGAGACTAAACAGCCATAAATTAAATGTATAGATGTGGATTGCAGTCCTTTTTCCCAGTTTTACATACTTGATGTTAACCTCTGCATGATAGTTACAGAATGAAAAGTAGGGATGAATCTAGCAGGAACACTGTGAACTTAGTATTAATGAAAGGACCCTTCTGTGAGCAAGAGGGAAGAAGGCAACAAAAACCACAAAACCAAGAAAGACTACATTTTAACAGATGGAGATACTCTAATTTAGCACAGGAGAATGGATGAAACTGGGAGGAAAGCTGAGATGCTGAAAAAGCACATGTACTGCATTGTAGCATGGCAACAGCTTGCTTTGTTGTTTAGTATTTGTTAATGTTTCCATTTTATTACAGCCATTCCTTAAGACAAATAACTTGATGTTATTCAAGTGAAGTGATAAAACAGACTCTGTGTAATTTCATTTGTCCCTGGGCATTTCACTCCTAGAGGTGAGGCTCCTTTGAAAAACCCTCTGCCATACAAGAATATTCTATTAAGTCCTTTACTCTCCAACACTCAAATAATAACTGCTCTTCAACCTGGCTTGCTGATTAGAACATTATTGCAGCAAAGGTGCCTGTAACTTTCACTTATAAGACAGTAGATATTTTATGCTTATATCTCCAAAGAGCAAATGCATCAGAACTGATTGGCAAGCTTGCCAAATCCAGTTCAAAGAGAATTTATGAAACGTCTTTTGACAGTTTATAGGCACTAATATAGACTTTGACCAAATCAATATAAATATTATTTATTAGTACAACCTTACAGATTTTTAGTAGTGACTTGTTTTGCTTTTATAAGTCTTGTTCGTTTTACTAAATCTTGCTTTTAGAAAACAGAGAAGGGTTCACGTTCTGTAAGATCATTTCTCCCTTTCAGGTTTTGATTTAGTTTATTTAGAAAGGAAGATAGATCCTTTGCAATGAAAAAGAATATGACATGGGTAAAAACAGAGCTGGAGCCAGGGTTGGTACAGGCCCATAGTCTGGTCCACTTTTTTGCTGGAGTCAGAAATCTTCCAGTTGCATTCCCTTGCTGTCAGCAGTCCTGTCTGTGTGTCCCAGCTCTACCTATTCATCTGATCAGTCAGCAGCGATGATTCCTCCTGTCTGTGTAGCTGGATCCAGCACAGCACTCCCAGCATAGGGAAATACCTCATCCCTCATCTGTCTCTCTGCACACACTCTCCAGCCCAGTTTTCATATGGCAATGTAGCAGTAATGCATTTCCATGCTGTTGCAATAGTAGAAAAAAGTAAGGAGGGAAGACAAGAAACTTCAGTTAAAGAGAACTGATTTCACTTCCAAAAGGAAACAAACAAACAACTTTTCCACCCTGGTGTTTGTTAGGAAAAAAGTAATCAAGGTAATTCAGAAAGTGTTGAAATTGCAGGTAATATGGCCCTGGTTTTTTCACTACTCAATTTCTGTTTTGGCTGTACAGTATGTCAGCTTATTTTTTAGTATAATTATTTTTAAACTCACAGTCAGTTGAGCTAAATGAGTTCAACCTTAAAAACAGGCTATCATTTATTATGAATTGTCTCAAGTGCTGTCCTAGTCTTAGGCATTTGTGCCTTTTAGCATCTTGTGGCCCATAAAGTATAGTGATGAACGTTTCATACCTTTAAAGTCATATCTTTGTTCTATATTATTTTAAAATCCTCTAGACTGAATCAACACTGATGGTGGCCAGGAAGGAAGGAAGGAAGGGAGGAAGGGAGGGAGGGAGGAAAGAAAGAGATCAACTTTCCCAGTAGCAAGAGACATGATGCAAAGAGAAGAACTCACCTTCAGGAAGAAAAAGAACAAATTGTATTTACTGAGAAAGAACAATACAGAAGTAGTCTCTAAGGAGGTGAAATAAAACTTGAATCTTGAGTTCTACTGCAGCTATTTTATCGTTTGAAGGATTCCTTTATGCAAGGGTAATCTTGTGGTAATATCTAAATGTACAAGGAGCTTTGGCAGTATATCTAACGACTATGGAAGTGTATAAGAGGATGGTTCAGAAAATGAGACATGATTTGAGCAATGCTGGGCTTCAACACAGTTAGCATCTTGTGATGTTAATTAAGTTCACTGGAACATATTGTCAAGGGTATGTAGAATTTTTTCTCTTAGAACCTTACATTTAACATGAACCTTGGTTAAGCCTTTTAATGTATAAGTTTTGAATTGATCTAAGGCTATTTGTAGACATCTGTAGCCACCACTCTTCCATTTGCTGAGGTTTTGTACTCAGGTACTGTAAAGGAAGACAGTCGGCAAATACACCTGTGAGCTTTCTGTCTGCCTTTTGGGCACATGAATGTGCACTGTGTCATGAAAACTGATGAAAATTATGTCAGTGATGTAAAAATGTTGTAAGTACATGGTGTGGCATTTTAGCTTCAAGGATTTAAACAACACTGCATCTGTTGGATGACTTCATTGTCATTAATAACAACTGTCAGTAATAGTGGGAATTCACAGAGGAATATCAGTTTGATTTACACTGAATTCTAGTGGCAAAAATTTCTACCTTTGGCCTGAAGGATTTGCAATTACTGGTACTTTGTATTGGAGATAACATTATTTCCTCTTCTGTAAAGAAGAGCAAGGTGACTGCATCTTGTCTGTGGCCCTTGTGCTGACAGAGGAGAAGTTTTAAAGAAGCCTCAGTGGTCATTTTGCTTTAAAATAAGCGAGTTGCTCTGGATCATACATGATACTAACCTCCTGGCCTCCCCAGGCAAAAGTCTCAGTTACACTTGAGTTGGAGACACTTTCTCACAAGATCCTTTGCTGAACCCGAGCTCAGCAACAATCAGTTAGTTCTCTTATCTGTTTGAAATTACGTGTTGTCAATACCCTGGGGTTGGAATCAATGGTACAGGTCAATTTTTTAACATTAGAAGGTATGGGGAGAGGTAAGCCTAGCAAGCATAATTGTCTTGTGGTTCCCATTAAAGGGCTTTTGAAGATATAGGCCTTAAACTGGAAGAAAAAACAACTTACAATGGAAAAAAATGTGGGATTTTCCCCCTAGTTTGGAAAGTAAAATACGAAAAAAATATTATTTTTTCTTTCTTTTATTAGAAATAAATAGAAAGTGTAGTAGTTGTTGATTCATATTTTTCAGTCTACAGAAGTATTGTTATTGTTTACAGTTAGTGTCCCTGTTACAGAGTATGTGAATGTAAGATATGCAAATATAATAGTTCCTTATGAAATAGATGCATAGGGCTGCTATTGTATTATTTCATTGACTTATGACAAACATAAGGAGTGCAAAAGTGGGTGTCTGTGTCAGACAGTAGGATCAAGGACCACACTAGGAATTGAAATCTTAGCTCTTTTTGATTCATAGGTCATAAACCAAATTATCTCATACTAATTTTATAGATATTTACAATTAAATTGGATCTTGCCTTCTCTGAATCCATCTCCTCTTTTGACTTCATGTGCACTTCTAGTGAAAGGAAATTTTGCTGATCTTGTGTCATCCTTAACAAGATATTATCTTCACAAGAAATGCAGGGTCAAACAAGGGTAGGTGCCTTATTGCAAGAAGAAATAGCTTTTACAGAAAGCCTGTCTGGTGAGGTAAATACTCTCATCACTCCAGGTTCCTTCAGGGGGGTGTTAGCCAGCATACATATGCTGTTATCAGTTGCAAGTGGTGCAAAGACTGAAGGAAAAGGAAAGACCCCATGTACTTCTGTAACACACCTCAAACACACTGAAGGCCAGACAGATGTGTCAGTTTGAGAGATGTATTTTTCAAACACCAAAAAAAAAAAAAAATAAATGGAAAGTATTCTAAAAAAGCAATACATTCTCTTCTGTGGAAAGATTATTTGATTTTTTTCAGAACTTGAAGCCATCTACTAGCCTGAACAGTGAAACTTACATTCCTGAGAGACAATTCCTTAAACAGTGAAGCACAATTTAAAACATGAATATAGTTAAGCCTGCAAGAATTTCTACTGAATTATGGTGGATTCTCTGGTTTTGAAAACTGTGACATTAAAAATGATCATTCTTCCACAGAAGTCACATTTGTCCAAATAGAAATAATTCACTCCTGAAAATCACATGACCTGTGTTCTTGTCCAGACTAGACTGTCACAGTGGTATGGTGAGATTATTTATGGGTATATCTGTGAGGCACTTGTACTGAAGAATCAGTCACTTATCTTTGTTCAAGAATTTTTACTGATTACTGTATTTATTTTAACTAATTTTTTTTCCTCATTAAGTGCGCACTAAAAGTTAACTATTTGTGGGGGGAAAAGTGGGAAAACATTTGCCTTCATTTCCTCATGCAGCTGTTTTGTTGCAAGCTAAAGAGTGGATAAGAGAGACAGAGATCTGTAGGCAAGGGTTATCCCAGTCTGTGAGGTACAGCAGGCAGTGGATGCCTCTTGATACTCATCATGCTGAAGGTCTTGGCAGCTCCCACCTGAGTAAGTCACAGGTACAGACAACAGAAGCACACATGTCTTATTTAAAGGATGAGAGAATACTGTTTTCTGCTGTTTCAGCTTTGGGAAAGTGCTTTGCTCCTCTGTTCTCCAGATACAGTAACTGTAGCGGGAAGTGAGAGCTTGGCTGCAAGGGGAGCAAAGACTAGGAAAGAAAGTGCAGAGTTTAGTAGCTTCAAAGTCTCTTTCTGACATCAGGAAAAAATTGAAATGGTGAAAAATCCTTAGTATTGGTCCTGCTTCCCCTCAGTTTGAGGGGAAAAGTCATTACCTGGTAACCTCTTCCTCTTCCCTGTCTGTGAGCAAAGAGGCACACAGCCCTTTTCATAGAATAATAGAATATTCTGAGTTGGAATTGAGTCCAACTCTTGACTTTGCACCAGACATCCCAAACCCCACACTTTTGCCAATATATGAATGCTTATGTAGACTGCAGAGAAGTTTCTGACTTTTAAATTACTGCAAAGTGCACCCAGGATGGTCTAAAATTTGGCTTTTCATGTCTGAGATCTCAGATCCATGAAATTCTTCTGTTCTTTCCTATACCCCAAAGTTTTGCATGGGCTACTACTCTTGAATGTTTGTAGTATTTTTTTGAGGTATGATTGCAAAGAAATCATAACTTCTTTTTTAATGTTAATTTATAGTGTCTTATGACTAGCAAAATTAAACTGTTGCTGCTAAAGGTGAATATATATGGCAGGAGTTTATTTATACTTATTCAGAAAAAGCTTGAGGAAAAATAATTATTGGCAGTGTTCTGAAATCTCAAAGTGAAAACTGCTATGACTAAACTAATGATGATGCTGGTTTATATAATGTGTCCTTTAGCAGAAAGAAAGCATGACGTATTCATATCACATTATTTTTGCCTCCCCAGAGGGCCTTTCTCAGGGAACTGGAAAATTTGCTTTTTCAAGAAATTATTGCTGTATTTATGTTTTTTTGTTTTGTTTTGTTTTTCAAATTTTAATATTATAGATAAAAGCAAAAAATTCACTGTCTGATTTCCATATCTGAAGGGTTGCATTGGTAAATTAGTGGCTACAATTATGTATATTTTTTTCTCATCCACCTACAACTCTTCTCTCCTACCCAAAAGGTGAGGAATTTGAATTAGTGAGAAATTCAAAAGAATATTTTCAAAATTCTTTTGAACAAATACCTCTTTCAATTATTTGAACTAGACTTTAACTGAGTGAAGAATTAAAAACAAGAAACTGAGAGAGCAAAAAACCTGCTATCCATCATCTGTATCAGCCCAACTTTTATTAGAACTCTTCTAGTTTGAATTAATCTCTGCAGTTACTTCAAATTTCTGATTTCATAAATTCCCTTGATTAGTTTTGGCCCAGTTGCTGTACTCACCAGTTGTGATCTTTCGCAAGGCACTGTGGCATGTCATTACACTGAAAACGCACTTAACAGAGTTAGAGGGATGTGTCACAACATCTTAAACAATGTCTGGCTGTCTCTATCTTTGGAGGTCTACTCCTGACACAGCTATACCAGATCACTGTAACAGGTCAAAGATCCTTCTGAAATGTCATCCTTACTGTATCTTGGTGGAGTGGTACCTGCTGATCACTGGTTTCTGCATTGAGAAAAATTCTTTTCTAAATTGATGAGGAATCATTGTAATTTAGACATGATGCAAGGAGACTATGAAGGTGAAGATTAATTTCAGTCATATTGTATGTTTTTACCTGATAGTATTTAAATAGTTTCACCTTGTTATTTCCTGAATCTCTCAAGGAAGTTAAAGTTCCCTGAAGCTCTACCACAAGGCAAGAATGAATACAGTTCATTTGTCAAATTGTCACTGACCTATTTCAGAATAACCTGTATTGTAGTTACAAGTTCCAGATTTATTTCTCTGGTGACAGTGAAAGCAGTTTTGTTGCAGATAAATTGACACTGGAAATAAGCTCTCCCTTGCAGCATTCCTGTGGGCAGCAACTCTGACAGTGCCATTGAAGGAGTGCATGACTGAAAGTTTTAGTGCAGAACAAATAAACATACATAAAATATCAGATGCCACCAGAAAACTTGCTGGAAATGTAAGCTGCAAAAAGGGATGTACACTCAAACACTCACACAGGTGTCAGCCTGTGTCCACAAATAGGCATACACAAAATATACAGGCACACATACACATACCTCCAACCAAATGCATATTAGATGAAGCAAAGGTTTTCCTGTCTCACTGTAACCATAGATGTACAAAAGCTTATTACTTTCTAACCTTCAAAACTTAATATCTACACAGAGAAGAACAATTAGGCAAGTGTTAGACTCATATATTTATCATGTCAGTATTAGGGGCAATTTATTAACATTGAGAGAGTATTAAAAAGGGGATTATAGAATTATATGGACTTGGCAATAACCCTCGGAGAGAGGGAAAGCAAGCAAGAGTTTAGAAAGCCCTTTCCTGATAGGCTTCTGTAATTTATGATCTCCAGGAATACAGAAGAAAGGCGGGAATGAGATGGGACTTTTAGAGGTCTTTCTTTTCCCCTGTGGCACAAGTGTAGCTGTAATTATCTCACTTGCTTGAGAACCAGGGTTGTTTATCAGGAAAAATATGTTTCACATCCTTCCTGCATTTAGTGGGAATAAAATACTCCTACAAGCTTTGTGACATGTAGCACACTCAATTTAAGAGAGATGTTTTATTTTCTTTTCAAGTGCCTTTTCTGTTAGCCCCATACTTCTGAGACTATTCACAGAGTAACAGCATGACAATTGTTTTCTAAAATCCTCTTGAAGTGTCATTAGATTTTGTTGGATCTTGTAATGAGCTATGAGCAACCCTTTGAGACCCATGAGAATAAGTTCATTTATTTTGCTAAACTTTATTTACTTTTTCTCTGTTGCCTAGGGCTAATATTTGTTTTGTGTGACACCTTGTAAATGTGTTAGAAAGACTGTGGACAAACATAGAGGGAGGTGACTGCATTTAATCAATGACTGACCGCATGTAAAAAACAGTATTTGATTTCTCCCTCATATTACCAGTAAAGGAAAAAAAAAAAAAAAGGTAGGGAGGTGGTGGTGGTGGTTTCAGTGTTTCTCATTAAAACCTGCAAAGTAATTATTGACTGCATCAGGATTATTGACTTCAACAGGAGTTGAAGCATAAGCAGCCTAGTCTATCCCCTCCCTCAATCTCTGGCTTGTACTGGGGCAGATTAAAATGGAAAGGGTTGAAATGAATCATTTGTGGAGGGCAGCCTGAGCAGCTCACACCTACATGGTGCTTGGTTTCAGGAAGCCATCTGCTCACGATGCTTTCTTAAGACATATGAGTGTTTCCAATGGAAAATAGCTCATGTTCATAATCTCAATTTCTCAATTTTCCTCTCGTAGGTGTAGAGAGAAAATACAAGGCAAGACAGAATCAGGCACCATGTGTGGGATCCAGAACATAAAATTAAACCACTGAATCCAATTTTCTATTCCTCTATGTTCCAATTAAGCTAGTAGGCTTGAAAAGATATAGAAATACTTAATTTTCTTCATAGTAGCTTGTACTTTGCTGCTCCGGTTTTGTGCTGAGAAGAGTGTTGAGAACATCAAAGGCCTTTTCTGCTTCTCACACTGGCCCACCAGCAAGGAGGCTAAAGGTGCATAGGAAGCTGTGAAGGGTCACAACTGACCCCAACTGACCATAGAGGGATTTTCCATGCCACAAGATGTTGTGCTCAGTAATTAAAAGCTGAGGGAAGAAGGGCAAAGGTGGACATTCAGAGTGATGGTGTTTGTCTTCCCTGACTACTTAGGTGTGATGGAGCCCTGCTTTTCTGGACATGGCTAAACACCTGCCTGCTGATGGGAAGTAGGGAATGAAGTCCTTATTTTGCTTTGCTCAGGTGTTCAACTTTTTCTTCACCTAGGAAACTGTCTTTATCTCAACCCACAAGGTTTCTTATTTTCACCCCTCTGATTTTCTCCCCATCTGACTTAGGGAGTGAGTGAACAGCTGTGTGGAGCTGAGCTTTCAATGAGGCAGAAGTCCTTTGTAGTGCCCAATGCAGGGCACAACCTGTAACCTGTAACCCTGGGATTAGTAGTCCCATGTTCCCACGCCGGTAAAATTAGTCTTTTTGGGCTTGATGTTACTATCTTGAAGCAGCATTTCTTTACAGCGGTTCAAAAGGGACACAAAAAGGACCCTGTGGCAGTAATTAGATCCACCGAAGTGCAAGTTGAGTATAAAACGAAAGTAAGTAACTCCTTTTTTGGGGGAAATGAGTCCTTGTTCTATATGCTAGAGGAAATTGAAAATTAAAGCCTTTTTGCCCTGAAATAACACTGAATTAACTGGGGATGTAGCCCATGATGATGTAAAGGTGTGTTCTTTTCAGAGGTAACATATGTACCTTGCCTATTCACTGTCAGTCCATTAATAAATAAAGAGCTGAGTTCTCATGCAAAATGTGCAAAAATGAGGCTTCTAAAATTTTCATGATTGCTTAAAGAAACGCCAGTCAAAGCTGGTGGGCTATTTGGAATTTGAATATGAATAATTTTTTGTTCACAATTAATACAGTGATGCACTCTGCATGAAGAGCTAACTAATAGGTTGTCCCTGAGATAACTTTTAGATGAGTTGGAGGCACACGCTTTTGTTCTTTGATTGTGTACTTAGGACAATAAAAGCCCTATGGGATCCTAAAGGGAAGATGTCTAAGATACTTTGTGCTAACTAATTCCAACTGAAATGTTATAGCTGCTGATTAGAAGCATTCATTAAGTTAGCAATTTGTTTTAAAAACTTTATGCTATTTCTTTCTGTGTTTTACTTAAAAATTCAAAGCCTCATTAGAGCAGAATAGTGAATATTATTTTAATGATTTGTAAATATATAGGAATAAATGCTCTTTGAGATAGTCCTTCCAGAACAGAGTTGGTTTGGTTTTTTTCTTTTCTTTTTTTTTTTTTTTTTTCTTGTAGGATACTGCAGATTTGCCAAGGTGGTACATCATACTGGATGGACTTCTATTCGAAGAGCACATGTGCACTGTTAAAGTTATCAGTCAATATCAAGTCTTTTGGTAGATCCAAAGACAGTTAAGGAAATAGTATGTGGAAATCATTATGGATAAAACAAGATAAAACTGACAGTAATTTTTCATAAATGAGAAAGAAAAGAGGCTCCTTATGCCAGTTTAACTTCTTGTGTTAGGAAGTTAGATAACTGGGACATTGAATTGACACAGGTCAGAAGAGCTTGGTCTGTTCACAAAGCAGCTGATAAACACTTCATAACTTACCTAGATTAAGATAAAGCAATATTGCAATATTTTACCACCTTAAATAAGGCGTTTTTTGATATAAGTTTATGCAAATAATAAAAAATAAATGAAAGAACATAATGAAGAAGGTTTTCTCCTATTAATCCTGTGCTCATGTACAGATTTTCATCTTTTGATACCTTAAAACTACCTCTGTGACTTTAGCTCATGAATTTAGGTAACTTGGGTGAGGTTTCTGCCTTTGTGAGTAAAATTCCTTAGAAATAACCTTTGCGTGTATTTAGTATAATCTTTCATCTCATATGCACTTTTCAGTGTAATTGTTGGCTGCATACCCTTTTATATCTCTGTGTGACAGGATATGTATGAAATACTATTTACTTATTTAGTCATTGTATTGCAGTTTCAAGCAAAAATTCTTTTTATCTCTTCCAGTTGCTTGGGGTGAGTTGAACTCTCTTGATTCTCAGCTAATGTCAACATGTGAGAGAAATGGAACCTGACTGGTTCATGTTCTTTTTTTTGCTCAAAACTTTTTTGTTACATGTGCAAGGAATGTGCAGCATTGCCAAGTGGATAACCCCATGGAGACTGACATTATAGCTTGCTGTGGAGTGCATGTGCCTGGGATGAAGCAAATTCCAGAGCAGCAGGGACCTGAACATCTTTGAGCACAATCTGTCTGATTTCACTGAGTATCTTACAGAGTTCTGGCCTTTAATCCAATGCAGAATGAACACAAGGTATTTTCTAAAAATGTAATTCCTGTTTGATATTAATCTAGTCACACATGTTCAACTGATCAGGAGAGCACTGCTGGAGGAAATGAACTACCTCAAGGCTGGATTCCACCCCGCTTGGCTCAGTCTGCCCAGTAATTTAAATAATGCTTAGAAACAGTAACCAAATGACTTAAATGGAGGGAGATGTGTACTTGTATTTTTATTACTACTAAAAATACATCATATCTCTCCCTAAGCCATTACCTGTTTTCTGTGAAAGCTTGGAACAAACTTTCTGAAGTAAACAGGGGTTCATTGGTTCAACTCATTTGGAGTGCTGTTCTCCACAGACATCGTAACGGCAAACTGGTAAGGTAGTAGCTCTGTGTGACTGTTTCCACTGTTCTGTTCCCATCTCACCTTTCACGCGGTTGCCAGGATTTTACCCACATTTTGTACCCAGCCTGACTCTTACACTGTTCATTTTCTGCAGCATCATCAATACCAGTTTTGGGGTTTGTTTGCAAAGTGTGGCCCATTGGAGACCAAAAGCAGTACATCAGCAAGAAAAGGGGGAAAAAATATCTCAGTTTATATTTGTGTCTGTTTTAGGAGCTGAAAATCAAGAAAAAAAGGAAAGTTAAACTCGAGTGGTGCACACACTTTGCTTTTGCCCAGAATAGTCTTCTTGCTAGGCTTTGAAGATTTAGTTCATTTGGGGATTGCCTCTTCCCCCTTCCTTGGGAGCCTGGATCATAGATGTTTGCCCTTGAAGGCTGCTTCTGGTTAAGAGGAGTTGTCCTCCCACACTCCTGATAACTGCTCCTGGTGAGGATGACTGAATTAAAAAACCAAAAGCACTGTGAATGTCAGAAATATTATTTTCCTTGTGATATTTTAATGAGGTTACAGCTTATGGTAATCACGAAATTTCCCACTCTGGAAAAGAAAAGGGTTTTATGCTAATCCGCTGTGGCGCTGATTGTTTTCCTAGTGTGAAATGATGTTGTGCCTGTGTAGCAGCAGCTGCAGCCCTTGCCCCCTCACTGCTGAGCCTGGAGGTACAGAATTGGGTTTGTGAAATGAGTGATAGAGAGCTATTCCTGTTTGACAGAAGCTGTCCAGGTGTCTTTTACAGGCATTTTTCAGGTACCCTTTGACCGCCACCTCAGGGAAGGTACAACTGTCTGTGTTTTCTTTTCTCCCATGTAGTGGTTTGTGAGACCAAGAATATATTACACTTTTTAAAACATGCAATTACATTTAATGAGAATCTTCCTGTTGAAATATAAATTTAGGGGTATGTTAGCTCTCTCCCTCAAATATTGCTTTCATAAAAACTGTCTGTCTAACCTGGGAATTTTATTGGCTTGTATTTAGAGACTTGAAAAAACAAGAGATTGAGTTTTATTAGTTAAAGGGTGAGAGTCTTAGGCAGGTTTGGATAGAAATATTTTAATTGTGGGATTTAAAAAAAAATAAATTCCCAAATATCATCACTTTAAAATTTGGAACCAGGAACATATTTCAATAAGTATCATTGTTTTGCCAGTAGACATTGGGATATCCTGGATTAACCTGTAGTCATAACACTTGTATATATTGAAAACGTTGTCTTGCTTACTCACAGTGTGTTTTTACATGCAGGGTTACACCACACTCCTTCAGGCTGTGCTCTCTTGGCCCGGAAAGTCCATTGGCTTAGGGGAGATGAATGAAAGGCAGAGGAGAAAAGAAAGCTTGTTGCTAGTTGACAAAAATTAACATTTCCAAGAAAAACTTTTCAGGTGCCTATAAGTCAAAAAACCAAACATACAAAAAATCCACACACAAGCAAATAAAAAAACCTCCCCACAAACCTAAAAAAACCCGAAACTACTGAAAGTTATTGTCTTCTGAAATGGAGGGATAGTTTAGGAGTCAACAGCACAGTAAATGCTTCAGGAATCCCTCTCTTGAGAAGATGGAGCCAGCTGTCTTGGGAAAAAAATCTGGTGTGAGCAAATTTCTTGTCCATCTGGAGGTAAATAGGAAAAACAGACACTGATGAGGGGTGTCCATTCAAGCTGATGAATTACAAACATTCTACTACATAACTCCATATTGAAAAGACAAACTCCACAGGCAAACTTGTATGCATAAGGTGTAGTCCTACAAGATTGTTTTTGCACATCTATGAAACACTTTACTTTATATAGAGGAAATTGTGAACAGTTTCATAATTTACACCCATATTACCTGGGACAGAGACAGTCACTTCACTGGTTCCTGACATTCGTCTGGGAAAGTTTCTGTGTATTAGGAGACTGGAACAAGTATTGAAATAAACAGCACAAGTTGAATAGTCATTAAACCTACCCCCCAAAACACTAGATGCTACCCAGTGCTTGAGACAAATAAGAACCTGCCTCCCATGTGGTTTGGGGCATGCAACAGCTGAAAAGTACCTTTACCTGGAAGAATTGCGCAGGACCTAGTTAAGCTGTGAAGTTGTGTGCCTGCAGGCACATATTCCTTCTCTGTCTCTCTTTCTCTTTGCCTGAGGCCCAGTAATTATATCTGTATTTTGGGAAAATGCAGGCAGACCCCTCTCCCAGTCATATAAAATCTCCTGCCTGAACTCTTTTTATTTCTTGTCACAGAGAGTGAGAGAAGGCTGTGCCTAGCTTTCAAAACTGATTGCCTGTATGAGCAACACAAGTTACAGGAGAGGTGAATGTTGTTAATGCCAATTTGCAGAGCAAGAGAAGGCTCTAGAAGGTGTGGAATTCTCTGTGTTACTCAGAGACCTGGTTTTCCTGCATGGGAGAGGTAGCTTGCAGATGATTAAGGATTAGAAAACTTTTCACTGCAAATTTTGGAGTTCCCTCAGCTGCATCAGCTGTGGAAATCTTGTCTCCAGCTGGAAGAATGAGATGTCCTTTATTGTGTAAATAATGATCAATCATAAGCAGAGCCAAGCAGTTACCACCATATGTAATGAGACTATAGACAGCTTTTATATTTAAACCAAGATTATCTGAAAAGCAGCAATATGGTTTTGCAGGGTGTTCCAAGGCATAGTCATTGTTTTCAGCCCTGCAAACAAAATTGTTTGATATTTCTTGTGCGAAAGAAGAGAACATAAAAGAAGTCAAACTAGCCTGTGGCAAGTAGTGGTACCACTCCCCTGGGACATTGTGGACTCAAATTTGAGTGGCAGATTGAGTCTCATGGGGTCCCTTGGAGCCTAGGTACATCTTGGCATCTGATGCATTTGAGTGTCCTTTATGGTCCCCAGCTACAGCTGCCTCCTTTCCCTGCCACAGTAGAGCTCCATCCTTTAGGAGTGTTGCAGCAGGGCCTGGGCATGTTTACCTTTTTAAGCAGTCCTTCAGAAGGACACACAAGATGTTGTTTTTCCTACCAGGTCATGGCTCAAGGTTTATGGGTCTCTGCTTTACTGGATTTGGATCAGGACTTTGAACCCAGGATTTTCATGCCAGGAGTGGTGCTGGGAGAGGTCTTGTACAACACATGATGAACTACTATTTTCTCAGTATAGGTCCATTGAGCTTCAATGACAAAATCTGCAATAACTCCAACTGGAGGCGATCAATGTTGAGCACTGCTGGTTTAGTGATTAGGTCAACTCCTCAGATTATGAGAATTAAAGTTTCAAGATCCCTGCTTTGAACTTAGATGTCTTGAACATGTGTCAGCCACATTCCTGGAAAATATATTCATTGTTGCACTAATTTTGAGACAGTTCAGCAATCGTCTGTAAAACAATATGTTTCCATTGAAAGCTTTGTTTTACATTGAGAAAACATGTTTCAAGTAAAACAATGTTCACAATCAACTCTATTTCATATTTTTAAAAGTGTATTGACAAATTGAAAAGTGTAGAAAAGAGCTACAAGACATATTGAAGTCCTGGAAAATCTTCTTTACTTCAAAAAGTCTTTTTTTCTTTATCTTTAAAGGTAAATGGGACCTGTTCACAGTAGATAAGTGCCTATGAGAGAAGCAGATTTACTAGGAGACAGCACTTTCACCTTCCAAAAGTATAAAAACCTGCAAATGGCCCTCATGGCTGGAAGCTGAAGATACTCAAATTCAGAACAGAAATCCATGGCAAATATTTAAGATAAGAATAATCAATCACTGAAGCATCTTTAAGAGAAATGGATTATACCTGCCAGAAACTGCTGTCATTAAATCAGGATTATTTTAAAACTGCCTGAAGATTCAGCAGAAAACATTTTATAAACCAAGTTTTAATTCAAGTGGAATGTCTGAACTGGCTATAGGAATCACTTGATGGTAACCCATGGTCTCCCTTATGCAGAAGAACAGACTAGGCAATCATATTGAAGTAAAAGTTTTGCGATTAATTTCTGTTTTATAAGTTAATATAAATTTAATGATAATAATAAAAATATTCGGTCAAACAAAATTATTTCTTGCTAGATATTCTGTTACATCTACTTATGAAACAAGGCTTGGTTTTGTATTCCTTTCCTTAATTTTTCCTCTTACTAAAATATAATGTAGGCAATTTTTCAAAAACATTTCTTTCTTTTTGATATTTTCAGGAAAATATATCAATTATTAATTCTAAAACTTTGGCTTTATTTATTTTTCTCAAGTATAATTTTTGACAAACATTAGACAAATGGCTTTGTTTGACTCAAATAAGTTTGGTGGGGTTTTTTTGTTTTGTTTTGTTTTGTTTTTTAATTCCCACACTAAAAGAATCTATACCTTATCATCTGAACTGAAATGTTAGGATTTTGAGAAAAGAATCTCAATTCACACTGTGGTACCTTCCTCCATACTGAAGGGCATGCAAGCCCTGAGCTTAATGACAGTTTTTTCCTTGAAGATTTGCTAAGCAGCAATCTTAGTTTTAGAGAGATGATAGAAAAAGAAATGTAGATTCTTGTTTATGTGAATGTTCACTAGTTTAATAAAGAGTAGCAAATTGCCATGATAAAGGCATATAAATAGCTGATGAAGGCAAATTAGTATCAGACCACCTCATTGATGAGTAGGGTTATACCTGGCTAAAAGAGAACACTAATGCTGAATTTCACCAATATTAGTGATGATTTCTGCACAGGAAATAGATTATCCTGCCCAATTTCACTCTCTTTTTGCTGAGAATTTTAATATTTTTATTTTGTGGGACAGTTCCATGAAACTTTCCAGAGAGGTGAAAGGGAAAGATTATGAGAGGATTTTTAACTATAAATATATGATGATTTGTTTTCTACTAAGCATACCATAGATAAGGAAAGCTCCCAGGGATATGTAGAAGTGGTGTACCTAAAACCACAGAGATGACATAATGGAATGGCATCCCTCATGCTTTCTTACTGTGTGGTGAATCTTACACACTGTTAAAAATATAGCTCTTTGAACCTTCCTTCATTTAGTGTAAAATGAGAAGCTTGCAAATGTATTGAGTTTCAAAGAAGATTCAGTACATGCTTTGGGTTATCTGAGTGTCTGTCTGAATCAATTTATTTAAGAAATAAATGGTGCCATCTAAAAAATGTCTCAGCTGGATGACTCTAGTAATCACATCATCTCATTATCTTCAAAAATTTGCATGTTGTGACTTCAGAAGAGAAAAAGTGTTCAGAATCCTCCTTCATTTGTGTTGTCATCTCATTTCAGATAGTCCTAAAGATGAATAGGGTTCACATAACGCCAAAAACTAGTTTCAAGGAAGATTCCTGCCTACAAGGTTATGAATTAATGTTCAAATGCAGCCTCTTGTGCAGTGAGAGTATCACCCCTGGCATCTCCATAATTTCAAAAGTCTGTGGCCCCAACCAAAAGGTGAAGGGTTGCTGCTAGGTCTTTCCTGAAGGTGAAAGCTGAGAGATGGAAGAGAAGAGGAAGGGTGGCAGATCTGGGGAGGGTTGGGTGACATTAAGAGCTCAATTTTCATTCAAAAAATAGTGCTGAGCAATGAAACCTTAGTTGATTCATCATCTCGGCTCCCAAGCCTACTTCTGTATGTAATTCTAATTAGCCAACTTTGTGTTTGTGGTCAGCTGTCAAATCAGGTTATAGAGCTGCATATGAAACATCCCTCTTCCAGAGCTGGGGAGAAGAAACCCCTTTGGACCACGATTTGAAGAGACACTATCCTGTGTAACTACAGGGATGTGAGAGCCCAGGCTGGCACACTCTGCCCAAGTGTGTGTGTGAGGACTGCTAAAGGTGGGTTGTCTTGCCCTATTGGTAGTGTGGGCAGCAGAGCAGGTTAACTCTGTCCCAGTCAAAACCAGAACTGACAGAGTTTGTTTATGAGTTTTTGAATCCCAGCAGACCTTGGGGATGAACTGAGAGCCTCCCTGGACAGCAGTCAGCAGGCAGAGGCAGGTCTAGCAGAGCAGCTGCAAGTCTTTAGGCACTAGGGATGTTTTACCAGTTCTCTTCTTAGTCCTGTACCTACACTCCTGTTACTGCACAGTGCCCAGTACCTGCAAACTCAAAGTCCTTGCTCAGCTACTCTGTAAATTCTTAGCTCCTTTAGATAGAATAATTTTCTCTGACATTTTGTATGGATGTTTCTCTTGTATGGATGTTTCTCTTTTTCTTTGTGGTAAAGAGCTTGGGTATATTGGGTATGTTTTGTCATATTCCTGTGTTATAATTCTTGCTGAAATTTTTGGATTATTTGTTTCTTATATCAGAATTGTGGGCACAGGGGAAATGAGACCTGTTAGGTCTCAACGACTTCTGCTGAAGATGTTTTGTTCACTTTTTCCCCTTGCTGTGGTCTAGCAACAAGAAGTCAATGACCTTTTATTTCCTCTTTGTCCATTACAATCTTAGTAGGAGAAATGTCATAAAGCCAAGATGGAAGTTGCTTTACACCAAAGAACATGGCTGAGATTACTTAAAGTAACTTGTATATTATTAAGAAAAACAACCAGGAAAAGAAACAGTCTTGCAGAAAAAGCAGTCTTGCTTTTTTTGAACATAAATGTTTTATCTGTGTAACTCTTCTTTGCACTGGCCTTAAAACCAGGTGAATTTGCTCTGTCTTGATTTCTTTGCTTTTTTCACATATATCAACTGTTAAATGAAGCACTGAAAAAGGGATACCTCAAGTTTCCTCATATCTCCCTTGGAAAGCACTCAATATTTTGGGGCTTTTTGATAAACAAACAGGATTTTCTCCTTCCTGGAAGCCAGCTGTAGATAATTTTATTTCTTCACTTCGTTCTTCATTCTCCTTTCAAGCTGTTCTAATTTTCTCTCTTCTCTTGAAGACACACAGTAGTCTATCCAGGTTCCTAAACACCGAAGGACCTGGGGAGCTGACGGCTCTGTGCAGCACTGCCACTCTGTACCAGATAGTGCCCACAACGAGTACCAACCCTGCTGAAAATTTCTGATTAAGACACAGCAGCACCTGACAGCTAATTGCTTTGCGTGGGAGTTTTCAGTGAAACATCCTGAGAGTGTAATAACTTTTGCAATTGATGGCACTTCTTGGAGCCCTTCTGGTTATTTAATTGATTCCAGACTGGTGCTATGAAAAAATGCTGTTTGTGGGTGCTTGACCTGTTTATTATCCATTAATAACCATGTGGGTGGACAGCTGTATTGTGCTGATCAGTAGACAGAGCTGTTCTCCTGAAAAAGGGGTACAGGGAATTTGTCACCCAGGTTGTTCAGAGAGAGTTCCCTTCTTGCCTACAACGATACTTCTCGCCCTGGCTCAGCTGGCCTAAACTCTTATGGGGGTTGATCACTCTCAGTTGTCTGGAGAGGCATGTTTCCACCAGGCTGTGTGTTGCTGCTGAAACACCTCCTCCCACCTGAGGAACTGACCAGGAGAGCAAACCTCCATGCTCCAGATTGGGAAAAAGTACTGCCTTTCAGTGTTTCTGAGCTTTAAAATAGCAGATTCCTTTTTAGTCTGCTCAAACTGTACTCACTGCACAATTATGTTGAATGTAAATTTTAAAATAAACCTTGAAATAAAGATTTGCACAGAGGAGAGAGTAGTTATTTATACTTCAGCTTCTGTGCCTGATTTTGTAATGTCTAGCTTGTCAGCATCCTGGTCTTCAGCATTTTCCAATGAGACGGAAAATATTTCCAGTTGTTTGTATGTCTGTGTATATACACATAAAGAAGACACAGAAACATTAAGGACATTGAAATATAGTTTTCCAGTTCACATAAAACTAGGAAATTATTGTTTTGTTTGTTTGGGCTTGGAACAAAAATTCATTTCTACAACTGTCTATGAAATGAGAAATCCTGAAAACTGTTTTCAATATTGTATGTTGTATGATGCATGACTTCCACTGATTTGTCATATCATTTAGAAACATGTACAATAATTGGTGAATAAATGATGGAATTGTGTTAAATTAAATTCTTATTTTACTGAGTTTTTCATTTCTAGTTTTGAATTGCCTTTCTGATGCTTATGTCACCACAAGTATGATACTACAAATCTCCCCCTCTCCTCCAGTTTTACCCCAGTATAGTTTGCAGACAGATACATGGATGAGACATATTCACAAACAGTTATTCACAAATGGCAACTGAGCTTATATTTGCTCTAAGTTGAAGGTTAGTTTTGAATTTGTTTTGGATAAGCTACTGATCTGATGAAAAATAGCAGATATTAAAGAGAAAACTCATAACTCCCCCTCTCTAAGTTCTATGTTTTGTTCTAGGTTCTTCCTTCAAGTGCTTTGCTTTGGGGCAGTAGTAGCCACCACCATTAACATATTTTCTCATCAGCAGCTTATGATCACTTCTAACCACTGAGAAGCTAGAGATGTTTTCAAGTCAGTGACCAAGGGATTAGGGGTACTTCATCTCATTAGAAGATAATCAGCATTGTCTGGGCCCCTTAGGAATGATTGTTTCATCATTAGGCCCATAACCTAATAGAAAAAAGCCCCTTGGAGGAGGTTGCTTTGAACAACAGGCAAAAGGCAATACAGCAGGAGATAGGCTGTGCAACAGAAATTACCTTAAATCAGACTCTCAAGGCTTCTCCTGGCAAATTAACAGCTAAGGGTGGATTTATTTTTTTGTTCAGTATATTTATTGCTTATCCATTACAGTCACATTGTAAGTGTCCAGCGTAACAGAAAGAGCAGTGACTTGTATGGAATTAAATTCAAATCCATTGTTTTGTTTTTTATTTCTGCCCCTTCTGCACAAAATGCAAAGTTAAGAAGGGAGAGGAGGATGGAAATAGGAAAAGTGCATATAAACTACTGCCTGTCCCTTGCTTGCCCTTTGGGTGATTGTCACATTAGGCCTTTGCAATCAGATTCACAGTTTCCTCTGTAAGGCTTCTCTCATTTCAAGTTAGTATTCATGTGAGGTAATGTTATTGTGAAGTGACTTTCCCAGCACCTTGGTAAGATGCATGCTAATAGGGAGTGATGGAGAGGAGCTAATGTGATGGGGATGTCAGACGTTGTAAACAGAAGTACTGCTCTGCTCTTTCCAGCCTGCATTGCACCGAGCCGAGCCGGTGCTTTTTGTCATATTTCTTTGTTCTCTTCAGATGAAGAGCCTTTGTGGAGGATGAGGAGGGCTGTTGCATGGCAGCCATGACCACTGCAAGCAGAGTAAGGAAAGATGACTGTTCTCCTGTGCCCTCAGGAAACCTATCTCAAAGGTGGCTCTGCGTGGTCAAGGACATGTAACACTGAACATCACAGCATCAGCAGTAGCTGCTGCAACAACCAAATATTTTCCCAGAACAAAAGCCACTCCTGAATACAGAGGAAAGGTATAAAAACTGATTAGCTTTATTTTCTTCCTCCATACAGTTTGCAGCTTTGCATAGTGGATTTCTCTTCTTTTCTCCACTCTCAACTTCTTGTCTTATACCTTGCACAACACATATCAGTACTACACCTGAGATTGTGACTCTGACTGTGAGCACAAGCAACTAATTAATCATTAAGCAATATTTTTTTCCCAGCATAATACCAGTTATTATAATTATTGTTACAGTTGCATCTGAAAACCTAACAAAGTCTGAAATCCTGGGGTTGTACACACGTGGGCTGGGAAGTATCTCATCTAACGATCTTCTGAGCCTGATGGTTTTCTCCATCATCAGCATAGGCAGGAAAAACTGTATCCAAAGAAGCATTTGGCCCACTTAAATAAGGTTCCTTTTTTAAGGAGAGTTATGTTTCTACATTGCCCCTAGGAGGGTGTCCTACCTGTGATAAATGAAGTATGACGTGTCTCATCTTCATTTCTTGTGGTGGCTTCACAGTTCTTTGCAAACACCATTGACTTTCACCTTTCAACCCTTTCCAACACTCTGAACTGTCTCAGCTGAGGGATTAACACATATTTTAGCAACTATCTTTTAAAGTGTGTATTCCTCCCATTTATTCCTACTTACAGGATCTAAACCATTAGAGTAGCACCTCTGTAAGAGTACATAAGAGCATAATCATGCTGATTGTATGCTCTGGAGTATGACACAAACATGCCCAGAACAAAATGGTGGTCATTCCTGCTCTCTGTGAAGTGCTGTGGAAATTTGCTTATGCTTGATCTAACATGGTGCATCTCTCATGTCCTCTGCTCAAGGCTGTCCATCAGCCCTACAGCTTGTCCCTGCCCATTGCAAATTTACAGTGAGGTGGTTTGAGTAGCAGTGCTCAGCAGTCTTAGTCACCATATCTGTCTGTACTCTGTTAAACGTGGTTTCTGCCACAGTTCTGCCCAAAACACAACTGAATGCAGTGCAGGGCCCTGATGTGTAGCCCTCTACAACACTCTGTGCTTGACAACCCAAAACATCCCCTCAGACAAGCTAGTAATTCAGGGAAACAAGGTTTGGAGAGGACCTTAGATCAATGTGGAGACAGATCTGTTGCAAGGAAATGCCTGAGAGGTTTTTCAGTGTTAAATTGTTCCCAGACCATTGTGTAAAGGTACAGTTGTATGCCCAGTGATGGCAGATTAAGGCCCTTGTGCCCATTGCCCAAATGAAACTGGTAAAGAGCTGTTGAACAAGAGGGAATTTTTCCTGTTCCCCTCCAGAATTTTGGTGTATACTCAATCTCTGAAAAGTTTTATGCTTCCTTCCACCCAAATAAGGCTGGATAAACCAGAATACATTTTTTGAAAGCCTTTTCATATTGACTTTTTTTATGTTTAAGTTTGCTGAATGAAAAGTGCTTGAAACAAAACCCAAACTTTCTAAAGATGTTTGATTTTTTTTTTCCTAGAAAAATTTAAAACCAGGCAATCCATTGAAATTTATCCCTTCCCCTTCCTCCTGCCCCCAAAAAACCACCAAACTAAAAACATATCAACAATGTATAGTGAAAAAAAATTTCACTAGAAAGTTCCCAACCAAATCCATTCAATTATTTCATAATCATCTAGCTTATATCTTCTCAATGTGATGTAAAAGCCATCAAACAGAAGACATTCATCCTCTGTTGTACAAAATAATGGTGAGTTTTTTCCATACACAGAAATTACTTTCCATGTAATGGAAAACATACGAACTAAAACACTTGGAAACTTTTGGTTTCTTTAGTTTTCACTCAAAAAAAGACAGCATAACCAATCTGGGATTTGATGTCTGTATTTGAAATGCCTCATTTTATTTTCTACTGAACATTCACTATTTTAATAACTAAGCCTGTAAACACTGAATTCTGCTCTCATCCTTATCTCTTGGCTACTGGCAGAAATGTTGAAGCCTAACTCTCCTATTGAAAGACATGAAATCACTGGCAGTAGCTTAGCTCTTGTTACCCAAAATGAGAGCCTGGCCAGACAAATCAGGAGTATCTTAATTTGTCACGCAGAATGTGGTTTTTACAGAAAAAGTTCTTGTTCCTTTGAACTACTGGCATTTCTCGGTCTTCCCATCTGTAAGGGGAACTAAGGCATATCTTCTGTGCTGTAGGGATTTAACTGCTTTGACCTTGCTCCCTATTCTTTTTTTAGGCTATATTTTAGCAGGATGAATTTTGCAAAGCCATAGATCCATTGTGTCTACACTGCCAGAAAATTATTTGATCCAGCTGCCATCAGTAATGCTTCCATTTAGGAATATTGCTCCTGTGTCATATGGATCCAATCACTTCTGCTCAATCCTGCTTTTAAGTGTTTTTCAACTGCAGGCAAAATCATAGTAGTGATTGTGGTGGGAGTCAGGAAAAGCCTTTGGTCTGTAAACTAAATGAATTAACTCTGAGATTTTTGTGGCATTCCTCCTTCCCTGCTACATTGCTTCACATTTTTAAGCCAAAGGCTTTGACTTCATAGTGATTTATTTAGCACCTTTAGCAAGCTATTAATGGAGAGAGTGAAAGCTGGAGAGCTAGATGGGACTTGACAGAGGCAGGTGAGGAAGAAAAGGACAGGCAGAGGGAGGAAGGAGCAAGATAAGGAAAGGGAGGGAGGCAAGACAGAGCAAAGACAGAAGGCAGAAGGAAACAGGCATTTTTGTCTATCTATTTCTTCAGTATAATTCTTGCTGGTTTTATCATTTCCCCTGGTTCTGTGTGTTGTTAGAAATGAAGTTGGCAACCTGCACTGAGAAGAAGGTGTCAAAGTCAACGTCCTAGTGCTGCCAAGTAGGTTCTCATGTCTAGACAGTGCATACAATGGTTGGCAAAAAGCCAGAAACTGTGTTAATGGATTTACTAAATGGCAGCATTTCTCTGTATTGATTTTCCTAGGGTGGTTCCAGAAATCAGGGTGAAGTAGGTAGTTACACTTTACATATTTTTTTTCTGCTAATGAGAGGCATCAGAGGGAACCACTTAATAAAGACACTTCTAGTCTGGTGGCCACTGTCTAGAGATGTCTCTCCATAGGGTAGAGGCCATACATTATTATGAATTACATTAACTACAAATATTACTGGCTGTACTTGGAGATTGAGATGGCAACTTTTATTATGTTTAAGTGTGACTCTTTTAAAGAAAAAGGTAGCTTTACTAACAGCCCAGGGGGGAAACTGAGGCTGAGTGAATGGCTTAGGCAGGCAATTTGGCATGTCCATTTCCCTTTTCGAATGTGTACAATCAGCTTTGGCAACAAAATTTTTGTTGAAAACTTCTCTGTTTAGCTTCAGTGCTCTGAATTTACAGGTACTCTTGGTTGTAGGTTTCCATAATGTTAAATTAACTTAAATACGCATACAAATAAGAAATGTGGATACTGAAAAAAGGGGGTTTTTTTTGGACCCTGCTTCCCAAAACACATAGGGCAAGGAATTAAGTCTTAGCTTGCCATGCTGTGTTTCAAATAGTGATTGGCAGCTTCACACATTTGGAAGTTAGCCCTTGTACTTGCAGAACCATCTTACATCTGTTAAGGCTCACCACTGGCATCTCAGGGCTCCCTTGAAGCCATATGTTGCTGATTATAGGATGGTATAGTGTGTGAGAAAGAGAGTTATTGGGACTGTAGCATTATACTGACAGTTTGAGTTATGTGTATGGTCTGTGATGGGATGGTTAGCATACCAGGGGCTGACAGCCTGTTCTTTGAAGGGAAGAGATAAATCAGAACATGTAGCCTGTGTCTGGAGATAACAGAGTTCAGATACCTATTGGTGTCTCTATTTTGATCTTGACAAGTGTCTTTTGACCATCAGGATCTACCTGTAAAAGAGTACTTTCCCATCTTGCAGCCTATGGGTAGACTCTATGTTCTGCAGAGTGCAAGGGACTTAAAGACAGGACAAGCAAAGGAATTCATTCAAACATCAATTTATCTTAATGCTTTGAGAAAAAAGGTAGATGAAAAGGTGGCTTTTCTCACTTTCATTGTGGAAAGGTGATGGGCAGGAGTGTGGTAAAATGGCTGAAGGTGAGCTTGGACTCCAAAAACAGCAGAACAAATGGCAGAGATGGGAAGTCTTAGGCAGAGAGGAAAAAAACAGATGTAAAGTCCTGAAAAGGTGAAAAAAGTGAAAATCCTCAAAGGTTAACAAAGGGAAAAACTAGAAATGAGAAGCCAATATAGAGCACCTTATTAAAATTGTTTCTTTCCATTCTGAAGCAGCTGGGCTAAAGTATTTTGATCTTGACAGAACTGATGCACCCACTATGCCCAAGAGACCCACTCTTCACTCACTTGTCAAATTGCCAGACAGATTGTGCTCCAAACCCTACATTTACCTGGGCAGGGATGGTCCCCAGTCTCTCCCACCAGCTTCCTCTGATGCATTTGAGCTCTCTCTGTTGCTGAAGTGGGGGTGAAACAGTGTCCTGAGACCATGAGAAGCTGAATGTATGAAACATATTTTTATCGCTACTCCCAGATGCTTTCTGGGTATTCCATGCAGCTCAGTTTGCATTCATAAGGCAAAGGAAGCTCAAAATAGACTCGGTTGTTAGTGGTGCCATCTCCACCAAATAATTATTTTGTTTGTTTGTTTGTTTTGATATAACAGGATGGTTACAAAAGAATTTTATCTATTCCCTTTCAACACTTGGATGACAGAAATATGTGGAGGAATGTCTTATTGGAGGCCCTTGTCACACTGCTCAAGGAACGTTGTGATTAAAAGTTAGATCTTCTGACGGAGAAACAGAGATGTGGACAAGGGAAGGACGAGTAAAGTAGTACTCCAGACTTCTCTTAAACTTCACACTTGTCAAGAAATTCAGGGAAAAGAAGGTAAGAATTTTTTCTAAATACTACAGACATTCTTACAGCCTGTTGTTACAATAGAGCAATTATTTTTCTCCACTCATCCCCATTTCACAGGGTAACTCAGTAAAAAGATAACATAGACAGAGATACCACATACAAAAACATTTTTATTGTTGTTATAATTGTCTGTTTAATGCAATGCTTTAACTAGGAATACAACTCAGCAGAAGTACATACACATATATTGCATGTAATTTTAGTTGTCCCTTCAAAATGTTCCAAATCCTCATCATATCATTCTTTCATGGCTTGTTTTGGTGAAACACCTTCGTTCTTCATTGTGCATAACAAATTTGTATGCTACTGAATGAAACAGAGGTTTTTCTTCCAAATGGAGCACATTACATCCAAATTCCCAGTTAACAGGACTTTATCAAACTTTGCTTTAGCTGTATGAATGTTGTGTATAATATGTGTATATCTATACAGCATATATAAATATATATCTATCATGTATATATAATCAAGTGGGCCAGCTTTACACAGCTAACCATAAACTTGTGCTTGTCTTATTTATATGAGATCAAATGTACGGCCTCAAGAATTTAACTAGTTCCCGACTTGATAGATCCTCAGTTCCCAGTGTTACCACATGATTTTGGATATCACACACAGGTAATGCATTTCCTTCTTTTTTACAGTAGTATTTTCTTTTGAAGAAAAGAATGCAGTTTTTTTTTTTTATATAAACAACTAACATGTTTTCAATATTCTTAGGTTAAAAAAGGTCTCAAGAAGAGATGAGGTTCTTCCTCATACGTAGAGCTTGCAGAGTAATTTGACATTCATTGTAGATATATTTACACTATAACCTTATCTGGATAGTATTACACATAATGTATTATTTTGTACACAGTCAAGATATGGTGTTGGTCATGTTAAAATACACTATCTAAAGGTATTTACAAATTGCTAGTCTCTAACTTTCCAACCATCTTTGCAAAGTGGCACCAGAATTGAGAGATAAGCTATGAGAACATCTGTTGATTGGCAACTATGGTACTCGCACTACTGTTTTTATTATTACTACCATCACTACTACCATGATGCCCTTCAGAGAAGGGCTGTCTTTGGGCTAGAGGTGTTGATATAGAGCCTCCAGGTTGGGTAGAAATCCCTACCTCCTCCCTGAAACCCACATGAGCTGTGGGGAGAAGAAAAGCAATCCACCTATGACTTGCTGCTCCCTTTGCAAGTAAGGGCACACCAAGCTTGTCCCCCTCTGCTTTTGTCAGTGCTGTCAGGTGAGTCAGTCCAAATATTAAACAGCCAGTGAAATCCTTCCTTCCTATGGCCACTGTAACATGGGCTGCAGTTACACTGTCTGATATACCACACAGAGAGGCTTCTGCCAAAGAGTCAGAGCACTGTGAGACATCTCTAAGAAAATAGCTTCTGTGTGCTTCTTAGCAAGTATGATCAAGAAAAAAAAAAACACCACCAAAACAAACAAACAAAAAACTCCAAACCACACTAAACAAACAAACAAACAACTAAAAAAACCCAAACAAACAAACAAACGTGGAAAGATGAAAAGAGTAGTTACCAAATAGCACTTTTCAGGTAATGCAGAGCTCTGGAAGGCACCAGAATTTGATGTTTGTTTCCCTTTGTTGGTTAATACTGGAATGAAATGTGCATAGCAAATCTACTCAGTATCCTGAAATACGGTCCTGGAAGGACTGATACGCCCATGACTGATGTAACCCACTAGTTCAACAATGTAGCAAAGGAGGCCAAAGCAAAAAAATATAGAAGAAATAATTGCACTGGTGATAAATGATTCATGTTCAACTCAGCCTCGCTGTAATTACATTGCTAGGCTTGAATTCTTAGTGAATACTCTGCTAGTAAGCTCAGGAATGAAAGGGGATTCAAGGGAAGGGAGAGCTGCCTTAGCATTGCACAGAGCATAAAATTAATCTGTGCATGTTGCTGTGTGATATTCCACTACAGGAACATTTACTCTTTGACATTATCCACTGTCATTTCTAATGCAGAGACGACAAAACTGGGGAACAAAAGAATTATTTTGGCTTTGTTTCATATAAGGGTTTGTTTTACTTCCAATTTAAAACCCATGCAGAAAGGATTTGTGGAACTTCCCACTCCACACAGTAGGTTGGGCTTCAGAGGAGGGGGATATTGCATGCTAGAGAAAGCAGTATTTTAGTGGGGTTAAAGAGGTTGAATGCCAGCATTCACAGTGCCTGAAAGACAAGTGAAACTGCATGCCTGTAGCTAAAATTCAGGTGACATACTTGTTAAAGTGAAGAAGAAAGGAGGAAAGCTTTTTGTCAAGACTGTGAAAAAAGAGGAAAGATAGGCAGAGAAAAAAAGCCACAACAAATTAAAGAGCATCTCTCAGCTTCCTTCAAGGAAAGATTTTCTATTAAAAAAAAAAAAAAAAAAAAAAAAAAAAAAGAAAAAGAGATTTAAAAGTCTGGAGCTTTTCATGATCTAGAAGGAATAAAACAGAAGAAGTGATATTGTGTAGAAATACCCATAATATGTGTCTCTAGGCACAGTACATAGACCAAGGGTGAAAGAAAAATTAACTTCTTTTTAGCTTCTCAATTTCTACCACTTGCTCTACTGTCAGCTGAGAGTACAGAACCATCTATGACATAAGAGAACTTTAAAAATATCGAAGGCTATTAGACTCCAAACTCATTATCTGCTAGCAAACATCCCAAAACTACAGAGCCAGTGTTTGTTTTCCTGTTGTTTCTTTCTTAAGACTTTATCTTCTCACAAGAAACACCCCAATTTGTCAAAAAAAGAAAGGTTTTTGATAATATTTTAAGGAGAAGGAGGAAAAAACATGAGCATCTCTCTTCCCCACTCCCCCCACCCCCAAACTGCAATCATGCCAGATTTGTGGCAGGGTGACCTATTTGGTCCTGCTTGGCTGGTACCATGAGTAGTTTTAGAGAACAGAAGTGGCAAGGAGACAGGCTGCTAATCGAGGGGAAGAATTCAGTGTGCCATCTCAGCACCACAGGAGAAAGTGGGAGCTGTATCCTGAGGTAACACATCCATGGTTCTGTCTCATCCATAGCAATGAAGAACAGGGATCTAAATCAATTAAAACAGGGGAAGGGGGCAATGAGTTTACCAGCAAATCCCACTGCAAAGCAGAAAGATGGACACATTCAAAACCATACGGAGATAAAAGCAAAAAAATGTCCCTTCCTTCTGTCTCAGGCACCCCAAGGGTTTCTTCACTGGTGTGTGGGCTATTCTCACTACAGATACACTTGATAAAGGCACCTCCTTTTGCCAATGTTTCCCTCCACCACAAGAGTATAAAACAAATAGCTGATAGATTTAGCGCTTGCTTTTGTCCTTCATGCTTTGTGAATGCCAAACAACAGATCCCTGGGGTCTACTTCAGCACTTCTATCCCCATGAGCATTTGTAACAAAAAAAACAATGAAAGAAAGAAAGAAAAAACAATCTGACCCATATAGATGTGTTTGTTGTATTTGGACTATTTTTCATCAGGCAACATTGATATACTCTGCTTTCTTTGGATCCTATGAATTCTAGTAAATCAAGTGAAAGTCCAAATAGGAAAAACCCTGGCAGAAATTTTTCTTAGATTTTGTTCTCACTGGAAAACAAATGCTCAATATAACTTCAATTTTCTTTCTTTCCCTCCTTCCTTCCTTCCTTCCTTCCTTCCTTTCTTTTTCTTTCTTTCTTTCTTTCTTTCTTTCTTTCTTTCTTTCTTTCTTTCTTTCTTTCTTTCTTTCTTTCTT
>JAWWEV010000043.1:59583392-59639191 GCA_035583235.1 Hafferia zeledoni
CTTTCTTTCTTTCTTTCTTTCTTTCTTTCTTTCTTTCTTTCTTTCTTTCCTTCTTTCCTTCTTTCCTTCTTTCCTTCCTTCTTTCCTTCTTTCCTTCTTTCCTTTCTTCTTTCTTTCCTTCCTGCCTTCTTTCTTTCCTTCCCCATTTCCTTCTTTCTTTCCTTCTTTCTTTCTTTCCTTCCTTCTTTCCTTCTCCTTTCCCACTGGATTGACATATCTTCAGGCTGATTTTCTCTTTCTAGAGAGTGAAGGTAGGGCTAGCCTGTGACAGTACAAGCCACTCCCCATGGGTTGCCAGTGGGACAAATCCTGCTGCAGCAGGGTTACTAGCAAGGGTTGATTGGAACTTTTCAGTTTTGGCCTCTTTCTGGAAATAGTCAATTGGAAGAAAAGGAGGGGGCAAGAAGTGCTAGCTACAGATTTTTTTGTTATTGGTTGTAATTTTTGTTTTTTAGTTTATTATTCTTGTTCTCATAAGTCAAGTGCACAATTTCCTCAACTTGTGTGGGAAACAAAAGTGGCCAGTGCCACATAGGGTGTGGATGTGCCACTGCAATTTTGTGACCAAACTCAAGGTAAAGATACGGCAGCTCCAGTAGCCCCATCTTGGGGCCTTGGGAGCGATGGGGCACAGGTGACAGCCAGGGAAGCTGGAGGAGTTTGCCAGGGAGAGCTGCTCTTCAAGACTGACACCTAGATCTCACAGAACTATCACTCAGAAGGGAGGTGAAACCTGGTGAATGTAGTTTGGACACAAAGGAAAGACATGAGAGTTCAAAGGATATTTCGAAAGAACAAAATTTTTTTTTGGCTCTGAATGATAATAACTTATTTTGTCTTACTGAGCCACAACCAGCTGAAGATTCAAGAGGTTCCCAGTATCTCAGGGCAGACGTTGTTTCTTGTTTGCCTTCAGGAGGGGGTAGACAGTGTAAGGAGTAAGTGCTGGCTCTGTACCTGCCACCAGCTGGCAATGAGCACAAAGCAAATAAGTTCCCATGCAACATTTTGAATATTAGATGATTATTTTCCATGTATATAAACTATGTTGAGGTGTGTGTTTGCATGCCTGTGGATATATACATAGATGCATTCTGTCATCTATTTTTACATTGTTTAATTGGCTGCAAATGTGGACGTACCATGGAACTGTTACAGGGTGGAAATACAGAGGATTGTGTGTCCTGCAAGCTTTTAATATATACTATAATACAAATCAAAACATCTCGTCTTTTAGGATGTAAAGCGGGCAGTGATACTAAGGAAAAGTGCTAGAAAGCTTCAAACTGATGGTTTTCCTGTGCTTGTTTGTTTTATGAATGCTGGCCCCAAGAGATTTTTTTCCCTCTGATATTGAGTGTTATCACATAACAAAGAAGTATAATTGTGATGAATATCTTGCACTTTGTAACCTGTAGAAGTGTCCTTAGCTGCTAGATCAATTCATTACGAGCAAGTGACAGCTGCCATTGTGAGAATAAGGGATTTGCATACCTGCTAGAAAACCGGAGTTAAAAGATTAAGACTATACAAATCATTATTTCCCAGTTTGAGTACATGTACTCTTGATACGCACAGCACTTACTGAAAGAAGGAAGCAGATGTGTTTCTTTTATGAAACTTCTAAAGAGGTCATATTTAGAAATTAAACAAATTTCATTTTATCTTTGGTTTCTATCTGGATTTTTTAACATTGTAAGAGAATGAACAGCCTAGAAATGATCGTGTAACTCTTTCCTTTGACCTGTCAAGATAAGCCTAGTGAATGTAGATTTGAAAGGCAAGCAGTAAGCTTTGTCATTGAGTTATTCTTCCTTACAAGCAGGAAGATGAAAATAGTGATAGTAAATATGACTTGAGGCAAGTGAGGGTTGCAAAATGAGATCCTTGGCTGTGTGGAGACACTTAGTTATATTAGGATGAAATCACTAGAGGTATAAAATCAATGACTGCATACTAAGACACATTAATCCTGAGTTTAATGTGGCCTTAATTTACTGCAGTTTAATCCTCCTCATTTTCACTTTCTGCTGGGAACTTGTACTAAGAAACATGAAAATTGTCATATTGCCAAAGTGCTTTGACACTGTATTCCAATAAGCTTGTCAAATGTAAAACTTAAGTCTACAAGATTAATTTCTCTGTAATTTTGGAGGCTGCTATTTTGAAACGCATTTTGGAAGACTCTAATGTGGTAGCAAGAAATAACAGAGTGATTTAGTGTCCTATTTGGTAAGTGGCTTTCACTCCAGAATGCAGAATTTCAGGACACTGTCTATATTTTTTGGGGGTAATAAAATCTGTAAATGTACCTTTGCTAGTGCCTGGAAGTTAGAGTTACTAAGAAGGAGGTAATATGCCAAACTCACAGACAATTGCTGCTTTCAATAATCTGATACTCTTCAACCTGTCCACACAGTGTTCAATTGTGCTACAGTAAATATCAAATATTAAAATAGTAAATTCTTTGTCAGGCAGAAAGAACCTAGATTTGAGCTGATGTGGAGTAGCAGAAAACATTTTAGCTTGACCCCTGACAGACTCCCATCCAGACTATTTCAGTATCTGGTTTTATGTAACAACTTTTTTCCTCTCTGCCTTTTTATTAGTATTATCCCTTGGCTTACAGTTAAAATATTGCTCCCAGCTGGTACAAAAGGCAATATAGACAACATCTTTTCTAGAAAGTAAACACCTTGTACAGGATACATCCAGGAAGAACCCCACTTTCACACTCTGGGCTGAGGCAGAGCTTGGCCCATGTGTGTATATCAATCTTGTTCTTTTCCTCAATAAATCAATCATAAAATCATCTTTTGATGGGTCAAGAGTATGGTCATCTAATATTAACTATTCATTCTGTGAAGCCTTGACATACCTTTTCAGCTGTACATCCAACTTTAAAAGGATGTAACCTCATTTTCCTAGTAACAACCTCATTTCTATTCTTCAGCTGAGACCCTTTGTTTGGCCACCATTGTGGCTGACTCGATGAGACCTTTGAATTTAAAATTTTTGATATTAAGTCTTCAGGCCATGGACAAGTAAGGTACAAAAAGGAAGAAAAGGCTGATGGAGGTAAGAGACAAATCCACAGCTCAATGTTAGGTGACAAACAAAGTGAACAAAAAGTCTCAAAAGCTTTGGTTTGCATGGATGCTGAAGTAGTCTTGGGATGCAGCAATCTGGTGAGACCATGTCTTTTCACTTTTTTCTTGACATGATGAAGTAGTCACAAAACAAAAGCCCATAGAATGGGACAAGCAGTAGACTTCAAACGATATACAAATTAGGCAATGATTACATGTTGAGTATAAGTACACTTGCAGAATTGATGCAGTTTTGGAAATGGCAGTGTCATAAATGAGATAAATTTCATCACTATTTACCTAATGTCAAACCTTTTACATGACAGTGGCAAAAATGTGTTAGACAATTTTGAGCTTTAGAAAATTTCTGTCATGATTCATTTGGATTGTGCAATGATCTTCCAAACTCCTATGCCTCTTCAAGACAGTTATAATTAAAATTCCTCTCTTTTATTTTTTTTTCACTTTAGATGAAGATGTACCAAACGGACACAGGAAAAAAAAAAAAAGGAAAGAAAAAAGAACAAGTATTTTACACAGAATGACTGAAAATCATAGACTCTAAAGCCCTTCTGCAGAATACTCTCAGAAAGTAAGGAACTGTGCCTCCGGTTCACATTGTTGAACAATTTCTCAAACATCCCCATGTCCTAAAGATTTTTTTCCAATTGTTAAAAAAATGTGTTAAAGTGTAGTTCTCAGGGGTACAGTTGATGCCCATCATTAGTATTTCCACTAACATCCTGGATTGCACATTTCATAGAAGCGCATAAAGTGCTATAGCATCATGTTCTTTTTAATTTGAAACTTCTTCACCCTTTCCATAATTATTTTTATTACTTTTACCTTGTAGCTCCTATATTCTTGTAATGACACATAAGAAGGTGCTTAAAGGTCTTCTTGAAAGTAGCATTGCAGAGTGCATAACAAGCAGGGTTGATGGTGCTGTTGATGTAACAGAGCCAGTAACTTATGGTCCATACAGTGGCAGGGATGCAGGATTGGCAAAAGCTGTTGATGAGCACTATCACATTGTAGGGAGCCCAGGTGATGATGAAGGCCAGGAGGATGGCTAAAATAGTCCTTGTCACTTTTTTCTCTCTAGAAGGGGGTGATTTCTTTCTGGCTGGCTGCTTTGTCATCTTGATGATTTTCTGAGCTACACTATTCTGCTTCTCCTCCCCATTTGTGCCTACAATCTCCACGGTGGTGTTGGTAGGGGCAATGCAGTCACCCGTCTGGGACTTGGTGGCTATCCTGATGCAGGTCAGCTTGGAGTTCTCCTTGCTGAGATGGTCTTGGGAGTCAGGAGTCTGTCTGGCATCTTTGGTAGCGTCATCTTTTAAGGTGGAAGTGCCCACACTGAGAGAGGTGGAGTCGTTGGAGCTCTCCTTCTCCACTTGAACACTGTTATCAGTCACAGTCTCTTCATTGGTTTTTCCATTTTGAATTTTGCTGTGCTCCAACCTGTCTCCTCCGGTCGGGATGTTGTTATTGTTTGGTTTCACTATTTTACCTTGGACAAGGCTGGGGGAAACTGTATCTTGGTTTTGGGCAGCTTCCTTTTTCCCTTTCTTTATCCTACTCTTACTGGCTCGAGAGATTTGCCAGTAAAGGACACTCATGATGATAACAGGCAAATAGAAGGCTGCAACGGCAGTGCAACAAGTGACAGCAGGGTTGGAAAAGAATTGGACGTAGCAATTCCCATCTGGGACAGTCCTTCCTCCCACGATGAACTGCCAGAAGAGAATTGCAGGGGCCCACAGGATGAAGGACAGCACCCAGGCAACTGCAATCATCACACCTGCCATCTTAGTGGTCCGCTTCGCAGGATATGTCAGAGGCTTGGTGACGCAAAAGTATCTGTCAAAGCTGATAATGAGGAGGTTCATTACAGAGGCATTGCTGACCACATAGTCGAGAGCCAGCCAGAGGTCACACACCACAGGCCCTAAGGGCCAGTAGCCTATCACAGTGTAGAGGGTGTACAGATTCATTGAAAAAATACCGATGATCAAGTCGGCGAAGGCCAAGCTGAACAGGAAGTAGTTGTTCACAGTCTGTAGGTGCCTGTTGACTTTGATTGACACCATGACCAGGATGTTCCCAATTATGGTGACTAGACTGAGAGACCCTGTTACCAGGACGATGAAGACCACCTCAACAGTTTTGAAGGAGCTCTCCAAAACCATCACATTTCTAGTGGAAGCGTTTATGTACGTAGAGTTATTCATTTCTGTTCTGCTAATAAGATACCCAGTTACCACTTAAGCCTGTAGAGAAAGAAAAGAAAGCAGTTACCACCAGAAAATGAGTCTCTTTGCCTTTAAGAAATGGATCCCAGAAGAACTATTTGGAAAGAGTTTAAAGATAGAAAATGTATTCAGAAAAGCCAGTCAACTTTGGCTAATGAAAACACCTTACAACATATAATATCCATTTAAGAATCACATAATAATAGTCTGCCACTAAACGTGAGAAAGACACACAATTGAATCCACATCTACATTTTTAAGTTTTCAGTTGATTTTTTCTCTTTGTTAATTTTAAAACTAATATTGACTCGAAAATTTTGGAACTGAATTTGGATATTGTTTTCTTTCTTAAAATAGTTTGTATTGTTAATTTTGAACCCTATTCCAAATAAAAAAGTCTGGATGTGAGGGTATGACATTCTCATAACCCAAAGTAATGTTGTGATTTACTGGGAGCCAGGTCACACGAAGGTGACTTCTGTTTCCATCTTTCCTTCATGTTACACCTGGGTATGCTTCTGTGAGATTTATGGAACAAGCAAGTTTATGTCATGTCTTCCTCTAATTTTCTTACCCTACAGTTCCTTTTTGTGTTCAACACATACAAGGATTTTGGCCCTGCATCAAAATAATTAGTCTGCCAATAAACAAAAAAAGATGAATCTGTTGAAGACAACAAAATAAGTAAACTCAACTCAGCTGAGCATCTGGCCGTCTAGTTAGAGGTATACACTTTTTTATTATTTTTTCTTTTTTTTCCATTTTTTAAATTTCAGTGAGAATAAAGTTATTTTAACATACTTTTGAGCATTTGCACCCAGAAAAGGAATTGTTGATTGTTTGGGGTTTTTTAAACATGATGAGATTATCTCTTGGTGCTTGCTTGCTTGCACTTTTCTCATTATTTTTCAAATCACAATATTTTTAATCTGTATCACATAAAGCTACAACAAAAGGTCTAAAATGGGTTGCAGGGTAATGACAAATGAAGAAAAAGATAAAAATCAGTTCTCTTTATACACTGCAATTCTTTTTGTGCCCTGTATAGCTTACCAGCAGTACTCAATAAATAGTAATTAAACTACTAGTAATATACATTTGATAGAAGACTAAGAAAACAGTGCATGCTTTTGCCTTCAGGATATGTACTATCCTTTTTTGCATCTCCTGGAAGTCAATAAAATGCACTGGAATTATACAGCCCACCTCTGAATGCTCATTATTTATGAGCTGCGCTCAGGGATTATTGAGGCATGAAGGCCAGATGTGACAAAGAAGTGAAGGTTTTTTTCTAATTACAATATTCTTCTGTTTGCCCCAACCAAGGGGCATCACTTTTTAAAGAAAGAGCTTCTAAACATGATGGTGCAATCTAAGGAAAACAAAAAATTCCTTTATGTTTGGCTCCTCTATACACCAGGGTTTAACGAATCCTCCTCTGGTCCCTCTGACTAATCTGCTGAAGCACAGATATATGCATGGACTGCACATATCTCAAAAGGAGCCATACACTTTTACTGTCATTTCAGAACTATGCCTTTTTCAGGTTTTTTTTCAGATGCAAAAGAAAGAAGATGACACAAAATGTCAGCATGGCAGCAAAAACCCTTCTGACCTCTCAGAAAAATAAGCAAGTCTGTCTTTGTGGAAAAGGCAAAATGCTATACCAGGGTAAAGGTTTTCTGTCTGTAATCTTGTAATTTATACTTAAAGTAATACAACTGGCAGAAGGTGGGACTCATGCATTTGCCTTTGCTTTCAAAAACAGTTAAGATTTGTTTGCCAATTTCATGTTCAAATGATTGCGTGGATAAATAGAGGAACATAAGGCTATGCAGACTTTTTTTTCCTGCTATCTATACATAGGTCTATCCCTAAAATCCTTCGGATCAGGGTCAAGAGAACAAAACAGAAATGCTTTAGTTAATATGTGCTTTGTACTGTAAAAATAGGCTGAATGAAATGTAGCAGAATTTATACTCTGTGCAAAAAAATAGAGAGGACACCTTTAATATATAGGACTGTCATTTCAGCAGTTCACAGTGTATTCTCCCAAAAGCTTCACAGCTGAGCAGCTGGTTATCCTGTTAGATGTGTCAGATATCAATTTTTGAGACAAGCTAAGAATTTCTCCCAAGCAGATTTGTTTATGAACACCCTTAGCAGAATGCATTTTAATGAAAAGGCAAAATAATGCATAGAAATGTATCAATAAAAAAAAAAAAATGCAGCTGGAAACGCTTTGCAATCCAGGGCTCTGCAGCTACCTCTGGTGACAGAGAGTGAGTGGGGTAGCAAAATGGAAATGAGTGAGAGGATCAGAGCTGAAAAAATTGTACTTTATGATAAGAAAGCAAATGTTTTTCTACAATTTATTTTTGGCAAAATGTTCAGAAGTTCTGTTTTCGTTCCACTGAAAAACAATAATTCATTGTAGAAGCTTGAAGCTTGTTGTGAGACTAAATTACCATTTCCCAGCTAACTTTATTCTTAAGTCTTATTAGGTGAAATTTTTACCCACTTGCACTGGTAACATTGGGAATTCAGTATAAATTCACCTGATTTTATTATCTGGCATGTGAAGAGCAGGAAGAAAGCTAAAGGCTAATTTTACTTGCTAGGAATAGGATTTCACTGTGTTAATGTGAATGGAAGCAAAGCAGAGGAGTCCCTTTCACTGGGGACAAAACTTTGCACACAACTGCAAAAGAAGGCTGATAGCTCTGGACTGCAAGTAACATTCCCAGTTACAGCTTTCTTAGGTATGGAGAAACATATCTGCTAACTCTGATTCCAGTAAAAACTTCCTTTGCTTGCATCAGTGTGTTGTAAAGGGAACCAGGTTTTGCTGCCTTGGTAGAGGACTGCCTGTCGACTGCTTTTGTTTTTGTTATGCCACAACTGCTGGAGAGGCAGTTGTTATGGGAGCAGATGTTATTCATCAGGCAGAGCTACAGGGCAGAGGCATTTCAAGGTAATATGACCTCCTGTATGAGAAATACCAGATCTTATTCTTGAACAAACAGCACTCCTCTGTAAGCCCATGGGTGTTTGTGTGAGTTACACAATATGGCACTGACTCCCAAGGGCTACTATAATTTATCCTTCTATACTAAGTGCATTCTTGCTAAACAGAGAATACCCAGAAAAGGCAAGGAATGTCTCTTGTGACCTGAAAACCAACCAAGTTCCTTTCCTCAAATATATTTCAAAATATATATGACTTTGTGAAATGAAAACACTGTAATCACTACATAGAAAATGTCCACAGCCAAGAAATCCATATATAAAATAATTAATTGTTTTATATTTGATATATACTTGGGAAATAGTTCCACTGAAGTTGTTTCTCCCTCTAAAGAAATCACAGTACCGAGAATTGTTCCCATATTTTGACTTGACGACAATTTGGGACAGAACTGGGGGATTTGGTAGACTGTATGGTACATGTACTGTTGCCCTGATGTGAACATATCTATCTTATGCAGATGAATCTTCTACCAATCATTGTAAATTTAAATTTAAAATATATCTCTGACATCTGTGACAAAACAGACTACAGAATTGTTGTGTGTATTGAAAAAAGTGGCTGATACAACATGGCTGTCAAAGTTTGTTAGATGAATCCTTCCTCTGTATTGTGCATATTGACAAGGTAAATTTGGTAAGGATTTAATGTTTTCTTTGAATTCTCTGAAACCATATGAAGGTCAAGACATGAAAGAGGCAACAAATGATCTGTACCTGAAAGTTATATTTGTGATTTAAATGGGATTACCCAGTAATCTCTGTGTATTTTCACTCTGAGCACTTTTCAACATCCAACTCTCCACCAAAAGTAAGATATACTTTAATTTCCTCTCTTTGATCTAGTTCCTCTTCAGTCCAAAACTATGTAAAATGGCTTTAATTTTTGCTGTAGCAATAATAGATTTTTTTTTTTTTTTTGGTCCTGAAAGGATTTTTATCCTGAACTATAACGATTTTGATTCTAAATTTCTTCCTGGCACCATTTAAATCCACAGTGTGAAAACAAAAAGAGAGAAACAAAATCCCTAAGCCTGTGAAAAATATCCAAGGTCCAATAGTCAGAATTCATTATGGACTTTAACAGAGAACATAGGTATAGTTTAGGCTTTTGATAAAATACATTTCAGAAAATTTCCAAACAACCTGAAGACTAATATCTTCAACACATGGATTACCTTCTGCAATCCTCTTGAAACTAGATCAGTGTAGTTCATTTTTTTAAATTATTTTCATGCACTTTTGTTTATCTCAATCAACAGATGTTCTACAAAAAAAGATATTCTGTGGGCCTGCCAGGGCCAACTTTTCCCCATCTCATTGTTAAGGACACATAAGAGCAAAATAAACAATTTCTGCACATATCTTGAAACAACAAATAGATCAGAAAGAAAAGTACTCCCCCAAGAGCAGCAGGGGACTGTACATGAGTGGGTGTCAGTGCTGGCACCAACACTGCTGTCTCAGTGCTATTGTTAGGGTCTGAGAATTTGTACAGCTGTTTACTACATCTTACTGCCGTCCTTATAGTCTAAAAAACTCTCTGATTTCAGGAAATAACAACAGCAGCAACAACAACAAAAGCAGCTTTTCCTCAAAGATCTGGATCAGTTCGTATTTCTAATATAATGATACTGTTGCTGTTACTATTGTTATACTGATAGTCCCCCATTGGTACAGGGGCACTTAATCTTTTATTTTTCTGTTAGTATAGTTTTGGCTGCAGATATATCTTTGTTTTTCAGGACATGTTTAATCAAGAGAGAATTTCTATTCTGTCTTTAGGCAGCTGATATCATTACAAACTAAACCCTGCATCTTAATGCATTGGGAAAACCTGAAAAATATGCTTAACAGGAATGGTTTTATCTAACTGGTTTTGATTCACAGAAAGGAACTTTTACCTCCTGGACTAGAGAGGATACTTTCACTCATGTATCTCCTTATTCTTGCTAGGATTATATATAAAACTATCTTGTTCCAAAAACAGTGAGAAAATAGCCAAGTCTCTTGGTAAAGTTAAGGATTTCCTCTCCCTTCTGGTAGAACCATATGATATAGTGTACTATATGATAAAAGTGACCGTATACAATGGTCCATATAATGTCTTCGGAGTCCCACCTGCAATACCATGCACCTCAGCTTGTCAGAAATGCTTATACACTAGAGGGAATTTTCAGAACGGCAATTGAAAGGCAGAGGGATTCACCACTACATTTCAGGCAACAAAAATAGTTAAGGATGCTCTTGCTGATTAAAGCTGGAACAGAATAGCATTTTTTCTGGTGTGTTTGTTTTTTTTTCATGTAAGCTGTGATATGTAACTAATTACTAAGACCAAAATAATTTTACAACACAGAAATCAGAGAAAAAAAAATAGTCTACGGAGTATGAAAAGCAAAATGGAGCTCTTATTAAAGCATCTTACAGCTTTCTCTACAGGGTTGAGTTAAATGGAGAGGATCTCCATCTAGAGGCACAGATAGGCAGCTACTGCATAAAACAGTCATTTCCAGAAAATTTAGATACTTACTTAGCTCCTAGGTGGAGGAGCCACACATTTTATTGCAATTTACATTTTATTACAATTAATGAGCAGAGGTATAATTTGATGAAAATCTGAAACTTTTACAGTTAAATAATCATATAACAAGCAGTCTGAATGAAGAGGGACAGGCAGACTGGAGCAGCCACTGAACAGAAACACACATTTCGGTCTCAGTTTATCCACTGCAACCAGCATTATTGAGTCATTACTCACTTTGATCCAACTCAAAGTGTTATTTCAAAGCAGGTTGTAAATGGGTTAGAAGAGTGGCTGATGTCACCAAAAGGTAAAAAACTATGGACTAGGTCATGCCATGCAAACATTTCATCAGTGAACCTATACTGATTTCCACTTGCAGAGGTTACAGGGTAACTAGAAAACTAACAGATTCCGGTAAGTCACTTCTCTTTTCCTCCTTGTGCTGCACCATTTTTGCTGGAAGTTGGCTGAAGCTCCTCACACCAGTCAACCCAAACAGGACAATTTTTATCTAATTATCTTCTTCAAGCATTTTACATAAAATACTCATATTAGAACTTGGACTAAAATTAAACTTATCCTCAGCCATGAGAAAGGTTGCCTCAGCAAAAGAGTTATTTAAGTTTCTGTTTAGGTTGAATTGAAGATCATTAGATTCAAGGATATATTCTCTGAAGGAAGCGTGTGGTGAGAGTTAAGTGCTCCCTCTGCAGCCCAGCATGAATTGGAGGCACAGCATTTCATTATCCTCGTATCAGCTATCAGGCCAGTGCTATTAAATAAAAAAACCTTATGAGAGCTACTGAAAGTCCCTGAGTGACAAGTGGTGAAGCTAGTGAAAGAGGAGAGGGATCAGAAGGCAGACTGAAATCAACTAAGAATTAATTCTCACCTGAAGGCAATGCATAAGAGTAATGCATCTCTTATTTAAAACATGTACAGGTAGATCTAAAAAGTATCCTCTCAAAACAGAAGCAAACAAACAAATCAATAACCCCCTCAAAACAAAACAAAATAACAAAAAAATTCTCAAACAATCAACAACTAAACCTACAATCTGTTTATTCCTGATTTTAAATATTATTTTTCTGCAAGAGCCTGAAGGAATATTGGTCACTAAAAAAACAAAAGAGCACTACAATACAGTACAGGGAGGGTCTCTCAAAGAACCACTGATTAACCCCCTCAACCTCAATCCAGAAAAGATGCTCTGATATTTCAGTGAATCTCTGCAAATCCCTCCAAGTCATGGAAGTCCTTTTGGGACCTTGAATAAACCCATGAAGACTCTCACTGTTCTGCAGAGATTTTGCAGCCTTCAGCAGGGCCTCTGACAGGAATATTAACAGGGCCCAAAGAGACTCTTATTGAAAATAAAGAAAATCTTTCTGTTTAGCTTGGTTGTAAATGGTGTTAGCACGTTGTTTTTACTGGGGATTTTCTTATTCGCTATGATTATGATCATTATGATTATGATCATTTATGTTCAGATTCACTAGTGATATGTTTAGATGATTCTTGAACCTGTTTTGGAAAGTACCTAGTTTCTTTACTCAGAAATGGTTTTAAAATTCTTTTAAACCTATCATGGTCAGTCTTACATGAAGTTCCCAAGATCTTGGAAATCTAATCTGCTCTGCTTCTGTGTCCACTGATTTTAGGAATTTTTACACATCTTCTGTCTTACTTAACAGCTTACCTGAGATGCAGATTAGAAGCACAGAAGAATGCTGACTCAGATATAAAAGAAAATTACTCCAATTCTTTGTAAGCATTTAAGCACATATTGAAGAGAAGTTCAAACTTGTTTCTGAGATGGCAGCTAAATCTTTTTTATGCCTGTATTGCTGTAGATTGCATTTGAGGCAGTGATAGTGAAATACTTGAAGAACTTATACCAGAAAGGAGTGACACCTAAATTCCAAATTCATAATCTATGTTTCCAAGCTCATTTTGCAGGCTGAGAAAAGTTTGTGAAAGATGAAAAGATGGTAAAATACCTAACAAAATATTTATGAAAACATTTAAAAATCTCAAATGAAGGGTTTGCTATAGCTAATTATAAATATTTTGATCACAGCTATGAATGTTTACCATGGGTCTGCATGATGATCTCCCCTTTTGTGAACAGAGAACCTCAAAAATCACATTTTCCTTGCCAATGAAAGGAAATATTTATTTAGCAGTTTTTCATAGGTACTACATTATTATAGGTTCTCTAAGTCTCTGATTGTGCTGTCTTTTACTAAATGACTGGTCCCTACTTCAATTACACAGACTATAACTGCAGACTGTGTTTTGACTCCCCTACAGGTTTAAGAAATATGTGTCTAAATCTGGCTCTGATGTATGGGATCAGATATTGGTCTCAACATGGGCAGCTAACCTTAACAAGGAAAACAACCTCAAGTTTGCATATGAATAATTGATCATGCCATTAAGAAAAGCCCCTATCCTATGTTAAAAAATAATTTAATGTTTAACAAGGTTAACATAATAACTGGAAACTGAGGGACTTGTTTCTGCCCATGTAACTTCTGTAAAAGCAAATACTCTAAAGCTCTCTGCTCATTTTGATTTTTAAAGAAACAATGCATAAGTTGCTCACATCAAACTCTGACCTCTCTTGAGTAATTGTAAAAATAAAGTAATGAGAACATTTGAAATACAAGTGCTAAACTGAATCACTTGAAGCCAAAACTATTAAAAACCTGAGGGGCATTAACTAGTACAGTGTAGAGAAGAACAGGCCATTATGATATGCATAGAACAGCACTTTGCAAACTGATCTTGTCACTTCAGCAATGAGGTCTCTATTATACAAAAATTCCACAGAATGATGGTGATGAATATACTTGATGCCCCTTACACATTCCATTCTAAATCAAACATGATTTTTTAGTTAAAAGAGACAATGGGTTGATTTTTAAATTCAGAGAGTGTGACATTACATTTTACCTCATGGGAATCTCTTTTACGCCATGGCAGAAGCACCACGTCAGCTTCAGCACAACTGTTTCTAAAATGACTTGATTTGCATGGAGTCAGTTCCTCTCTCATTTCTGGTGTTGAGGATCTCAAACTCTTTTTATTAATGTCCTGAAATTCCACAATGACGCTGTACATTACTCTTTCCTTTCTTTGGCAGGCTTATCTGTTATTGTCACCAAGCTTGCTGCTTCTGCTTCTACATCTCAGACCACCTTTCCACAGCAATAACATCTACAGAGAAAAAGACTACTCATTAATATATTTTGTTTTCTTAGGTTTCACTTTACCCTGCTCTTCTGTGGTTCACCCTGGTTCACTTCTCTGAATCAAAATCCACCTTTACATAACAACTCTTTAAATTGGGACTTCATGGTAAAGCAAACACATGGAAAGTAAAATTAAATCTAGATAGGAATACTACCTAGTAATGTACCTAGGGAACAATCTCCTCCATCAATCTTCTGAGTCCCTGAAGTGTCATGTCTGAGATTAAATCCCCCCCACTGTGGCATGCAACAGCAGCAGAATCACTCAGCAGCGATTGCTGCATTGCAACGTGCCTTCTTCCAGCACAAACCTATTTGAAGAGCAGAAGTACATGCCTAAAGAAAGACATATAAGGATGTGTGGGGCAAGAGAAAAGAGAAAATAATAAATGGGATGACACTAGGAAGGAGGAAATGGGGACAAGGCTGAGCTGTGGATGAAAAAGAAAAGAAGTTAATGATAAGAAAGCAAGAAAGAGTGACTGCAAGAGCATTCACAAGAGCATTCACCTGGCTTTTCAAATTGTCACCCCTTAATGCCTGTTTTCAGTAGAAACTCCTCACTGGCTCCAGTTCCAATACCTGTCTGTATTACCCCATGACAGCACACAGAGAGGTTGGCTAATGTTCTTTATGTCTTGCATATTGAACAATATTGTGGAAACATTGAAGTGACTTGAAGTTCTGAAATTTCACCTCCAAGAGTCATTCAAACATTTAATTTCTTAAATATATTGCCATTCAGTGAGATTTGGCCTCCATAACCTCTTTAAAGAAGAAGATCAAAATGACTCCTTCAAAGGTATAGTTTTCTTTTTTGCAATCAAGAATTCCAGTATTTGTATAGAGATGATTTTTTTCCCAGGATATTGGTTTTGTTGTTTTCTGTGCCATTATCCATGCTGTGGACATGAACTTATATCCTCCTTTTCCTATCATTCATTTCTTACTCAGTTCTATAGCAAAGCCATGACCCTGTGTCTGGTACCATTAACAATCACTTCCACTAAGGGCCTGCCCTCCAAAAGTATAAGATTCTGATAATGAAGCAGGATTCAGATTTTTATCGTCAGGTAAGGCTGACATTTATCATAGGGTTTCCATATTTCTGCTTGTCATCCCTGAGGATGAATATAATGTTCAAAAACACAATGGAAAACAATTACCTCAAGTAAGCAGCTAAAGGAAACTGTGACTGAATTTGGAGAATCCCTGGAGTGGGGTGTCTCAGCAGAGCTGGCAGAGGCACAGCCCAGCGCTGTGGAACAGCCACAGCTGTGCATGAAGTCACAATGCAGGGATTTCAGTTGCCTTGGTATCTCTTTCCTCTGCTCTTGGTTCTATTACTAAGTACTGTCTTAGCATCTCCTTTCCTTAACAGTGACTCTTTTTTCCATCAAATATTTACAGCAAATTTGCTTTAGGGCTTGGTCTGTAACCTATAGGTTTGGAACAGACTTATGTCACTCTGCTCACTTATTGATTTCCCTTTTCATTTTTCCTTGCTGCCCAGTGTAACACCTGTAACCCTTCAGCCTCTCTGGTCTTTCTCATCTTGTTCACCAGCTCTCTGCTGTTCAGATCAGTCTTCTGGCTATCCTTTTTCCTTAGGTGTTTTTCTCATCTTCTGGTCTAACATTCCCTTTACTGGCAGTGCTCAGCTCCCATTTCTCTGAGCACTTTAAACTGCACAAAAAAAAAGAAAGATTCCTGTTATGTCAAATAAACTTCCGAAGAGATCTAGGAGGAAATGATTGCACAGTGTTATGCTGCCCTCCCACCAGAGATTAATATGAGGTGAGGCTGATCACTGTCTGGACTAGTCAACTTACAGAATTAGTCCTAAACTTCAACAGCTTTTCTATGAAGTTCGTAAGAAACTGATACATCATTACTGACTATTCCAAAATCATGAGAGACAGTTTTTCTCCCTGTTGGAGAAAAATCTGTGGGACAGAGTATCTTTTATACAATATCCTTTATGTAAGAGAAGTAAATGAATATTGGTTTGGATGAGAACGCAGAAGAATCACGACTGGAGAATCAGGAGACGTAACTAATCAGGACTGAAGTATTCTGCCAATCTGTGTGTTTGATTATGTAGTCAATCAGATCTATCTGAGCAGAAATTGTTTTAGAAAGTGATGTCTTGTGATATTAGTTTGAGGGGATGACCTTAACAGCAGAAAAGTGGCAGTAGTATGTTTTTAACAATGAAAAACTATCCAGTAGTAACAGAGCAATTCCTGGGCTAAGTGGAACATTACCTAATTTATGTACATATAAAAAACAATTCTGTACTTATAATGAACAATTATATTATACACAGAATGTACATGTCTGTTCAATTATTTCCTTATTAGCTATTTACACCAACACAGTTACTGTGTACAGTGGAAGTGAGAAAACCCAAGTGGTAAGGTAGACCCGGATGGGAGGAGATTTTTTTCCCTGCTGAAGTTTATGGTTCTCTGCAGCTCTCAGAGTTTGAGGCCCAACAAAAACCTCAGTAACCCCATGCTGATCTGCAGATGTCATGCACCCCAGTCATATATGCCTTGTGATACTGTTTGAGTAATCTATGGCTCAAAGGCGCATTTCACAGCTCCTTGCTCTCAGTCACTCACACTATAAGCCTGACTTCAAAGGGACATCTGAAAGGAAATGTTTGGAGAGAAAATGAAAAAAAAAAAAAAAAAAAAGGATTGTCTGCTTGTCCCTTTTCTTTTTTTTCTTTTTTTTTTTTTCTGTTCATGATATAACAGGCTTAAGATGCTTTGGTATAACTGCTTCTCAGTGGGTTATTTTTTGCTTCTTACTTTACAAAAACCACAAAAAGAAACTGGCAGTGAGGAAGAAAACAGCTGTGTGATCCCAATCCAGATGCTTTCATCTTGGAGAGGGCTTGTAAAAGAGCAGGCAAGTGATTTTCCATCTCTAAGCAGGTTCCTTGTGTTGAACTGGAATGATGTCCAAGATACTGACTCTCACAGTTTTTCATATTAGAACTTAAAGCAGTAGCACATCCTAAAGCATATACTGCTCCCTACTGCAGATCCAGTCAGAGTAAACAAGGAAAATCTCTGAGGGGTGGTGGTGGCCTTTCAGGCTGTAGGCAAATCACTGAAATGACATTTTCTCTTGTTGCTCAGTGTAAATGAGGTTCAGTTCTAAATTAAATACTTTTTAAGACTTTAAACATATTCATAGCACCAAAGTCCTCCACATCCATGAAGTCCTGAATGTCTTCCATGAGGTTTCTACAGTGTTGTTTAGGAGGGTGTTTTTGTTTGTTTTTATTTGTGGGTTGGGGTTTTATTTGGTGCTGTTTTCTGTTGGTTAGGTTTTGTTTCAGTCTGTGATGTACAACGCAATCACAATGAATGAAGCACTGAACAACACTGAATAATTAAAATGCAGACTTTCTTGTTTGCAGGAAGACATAGTGGAAGGATTTACATTCAGGTTAATGTTTAGTCTCAATCTTTCTAATGTTATGGTTGGAAAATGCCCTTTAAATTTCATTATCAACTTTTGTACATTTACCACTTTGTAAATGAGCATTTTAAGATGTCATTTCACTTTACAGAGGTATGTAATAATTTTGTATCCACTCATAATGATGCTGGTCATCTTCAGCAAATATTACCCAACCCAATCTAGCACTGACTGCAGCATTTATTCTCTTCCTAATTGTCTAAGGTTTACTTATCTCAGACTGTGTAATTGAAGGGAATGTGTGCTTTCTCCTTTACCACCTCCTATTTTAGAAGCATTTCAAATCATAATAGATCATGGTTTTACATCTGAATGAAGAGCCTTTTAGTAAACCAAGTAGTAAAAATCTCAATCACTAACTGGGGATGCGTGACACTGTCCTGAGAAGAGACTTATTCCAGAAAACTGTCTAAATTTTTAAAGTTTTGAACAACAACAATAAATCTCATGAGGTAACTTATTATAGATTCTACATAAGATGCAGGTCTATCAGGTTTGTCTATACTTTCATATCAATTTCTGAAATGTTTGGAAGATCAGGCAATACCTTATGATTTTGTTTTAATGGAGGATGCTGTGGGGGTCTGTTGTTTTTGAAAACTCTTGCCACTCTGACTGTCCAGTGCAACAGAAAGTTGAAAACTCTGTTAGTTTAATTGTATGGTAAGGATGGGCCCTGTAGGAATAGATGGCAAAGATATATTTATCAACACAGTGTCCAGTGGTATCCAATGCTGTCTCATAATTTCAGCTAACACAATGCAGGCTGACCACTATCATCAGCTGGGTGATAACTGGACAATGACAGCACAATTAGGTCAAAAAACCCTGGATATCTTCCCACTTCCTATACTCCTGAATACAGGAATAAGAAGGTCCCTGGGGACTCTATGCTGAGACAGAAAGTGGAGTGGAAATATCACTGCTTCTTTTCCATCAATCATCATACTTATGTTTCTAAGACCTGACACAAAGGATGTCTCAGTTATCCACACAGGCTGGAAACAAGCAAGGGACAAAAGAAGCTAAGGGTTGTGAAAAAATACAGGATAATTCCTTACTTACATCTTACACAGAAGTGTATTAATTCTTTCTTTCATTATCTCCAAGGTAGGTATTGCAAAGGCAAAATCAATTTAGACCAAAGACAACACATTTGCATTACATAACCTTTGCAAACATCCAAAAGATGGTATTCACAAAACATATGATTATAGCTGATAAGAAGAAAAATGTGTTTTCTAGCTAATCCTGTTAAATCTTGTGATTTACAAAATTCATATCCCATACTTCTGCACAACCTGTTTATAACTGAACATAGCAACACAGTTCATAGCTATTTTCAACTACAGGTACAGCAGAGAGATTAAGAGAATGAAACTTTTACACCTTTTCTGGGAGAATCTCTTCTTGCTGCCTTGTAGTCTTCACAGGTGAAGGGGGCTGTTGTTCTACATCAGTGCACTGGTTTAGTGCTCCAGACAGTGAGAATCTGATGCAATTTGCAGAGTCAATATGACTTAAACTCCCACGTAAATACACATGTACTTCAAACACAAACAGAAATTTGAGTTTCAGGCATTCTAGTAAATTTGTCAGGAACCTGCTGCACATGACCTGTGATACCTTCTGTTCTTTCAATACTGGGAAGCAGAGTGATGTTTGAGAATAAGTAAATGGTAAGTAAATGGTGATGCAGCCTATTCTGGTATTTGGCTGAGAATAAAGATAATGTATTGAAAAGAGGAAAAGCACATTGTGCTTCTGTAGTCAGAAAGTGGTTCAGTCTACCACGTTTGTTAGGGTCAGCATAAAAATAAAGCTTATGTAGTAAATATGCATGAATAAGCCAAAATATTTGGGGTTGCAAAGCTTCAAATAAGAATTGAAAAAGACATTTGAATTTTTTTTTTTTTTCTGAAGAGGAAGTTCATGAAACTGTTTTGAGACTTACAAGAAAAATGACAAAGATAGTGTATTAATGATGGGGAATACCAAGTAGTTTAGTGCTTTACTTTAGATATAAAAAAATGTTAGGATCCTCACATATGACTTTATTAAGTTTATGAGCAAGTTTCAGTTGGGATTGTTTCTGGAGCAGCCAAGCACTGCCCAGCACAGCAGGGTCCTTATCCTCTCTGAAAGCTTGTGCCACAACCAAGTTATTGGTTTGGGAATAATGGTGTTTAAAACAGACAAAGTATAAAATCATGATAAAGATATATGGAGAGATCTTCTGGTCACCAAAATAGCTGCAAATTCCCTCAAATTAAATTTAATTACAGTTTTTAAAGGCATCCATTACTTGTCAATTGAGCCTTTTTAGCAGATTAGACTATTTTTACACTTTCACTTGGGTTATTACTAATGTTGGGCAACAGTTATTCTCCAAGATGTCCCTCACTTTCTATTTACACTGTGGCAAATACATCATCTCCACAGAAAAGACAATTTTAAACAGGTACCTGAGAGGAACTTTCAGTATAACCCAACCAGCACATCTGCTACTTTGAGAATATTCAGAAGACACTTGTGTGCCTTTTCTCTTTCAGGACACATAGGAAGACTGTGAACAAAAACCAAATACATCCCAGTGTCAGATATCTCTGGAATCTGCTCTTTCGCACAGTGGAAAAGTTCTTTTGTGCATTATATATCTGATACTACTCAGCTCAGCTGACACTATGTAATTCAGTATTGTTCCCTCTATTTTAAGGAATAGAGTTGGTGTTTTCTGTCCTTCCTTTGTCTTGCAACCTGGATGCTTTATTCCTCTTGTGTTGTCTTGGTTATTTCTTTTTGTCCTCTTATATTTATTCAAGGAGCTGTTATATCACCAAGAGTGACAGCAGCTACTCCAGAAAACACAAAAGTTTGCTAGAGCTAATAGCTATTCAAGGAAACATTTTTCCTGCTTCCTTATAATGAATCTGTTCTGAAACAGATAGAAGATCAAAATTTCATAATGCCTGCAGAGCATAATCTCTCTAAATATGTGTATGTATGGAATACATATTTATGCTCTATTGCAGTTTTGTTATTTCCTGTCCTTTTTGTTCTTTACTAACATATTTTTCAAAATGGTTGATCTGAATTGCATTTTTTCTCCTTATCTGTCTTTTCACTGTGTACATAAGGGATTTGGACAGAACTGTGAATATTAGACAAAGGTCAATAAATCCAATATAATCCAAATTATATGTGCTAATCAACTGTAACTGGTGTTTCTGTCAGAAAGTTCACACCCGTGGAATGTGCAGAGTCTTCTATGTCTCTTCCTCTGTATTGTTTGGTTTTGAGATTCACAGGATTAATCTCAGCTCCCTCTGCAACTAACAGAGCTATCTATTAATGACAAAACCACACAGATGATATTTACATGTGTTAGATTTGCTTTATCTGTTCTGCAAACATTCTACTTTTGTGCAGGTTTATATTCTTAAGACTTAAATATCAGGCTTCTCATGAAAACAACAACTGGGAGGATATTACAGAGTGTTCAGGAGGTGAGTTGTGAAATTCCACACATCAGCGTTGGCACTGGAAGCCTGACCTGGAGAGTGCTGAGAACAGAGGTCTACTGTATAAGATACATTACTCATCCAAACTCCAATTTCAGAGCCTGAAATCTCATGGTAAATTGCACTTAAAAAAAAAATAATAATAAAAAAAAACAATAGGTCAAAAGCCCTGTGTATGCCAATGGCAAAACTTCTGTTGCTTTTTGTAGGTTCTTGAATTTTCTGTAAAATAGGAAAAAAGTAGAATTGGTGTCTGGGGACTAGTCCCAGTTTATTGTTTTATTGGATGCAGAATTGCATTCTACTGTTCCCTGTTGTAAACTGTCCTGGGATCACACTTGCTATTCATCACTTAGGAGAAAAGTCTACCTTCAATACCCGTTTGTAACACTCATTGTGCCCAACCAAGTGTTTCCTCCTTCTGAAGAACAGCATTTCTCTTTTCTCCCCTTAGCACAGGGTCATGCAAAGCTACCTGGGGCTGTGACTGTTGCCAGGCTATTGACACACATATTATTTGGGGGAAAAAATCTGCGAAGTATAGCACTGGGTGCGGGGTTGGAGCCTAATGCACTTCTGAGTACCCCAGAGCTGTAGATAAAGTCTGCTGCGCAGACATTTTCAGGTGTATTTACTGGACAGTACTTCCCTACTTTAGGGCACCTGCTGCAGTTCACTCATTCTATTTGTGTACAAATGGATCTCCATGTATATAACTATTCTAAATTCATAAGGCAACAAGAAACCTTAACTGATAAAAGGACTTTGTAAATAACAGAGACTAGCAGAAGCATGATAACAAGGAGCATAGTAATAGTGTTATGAAGAATACAATAAGCAGCGGAATAACTAAGGAATAAAATCCTATCCTTGTCATTCACCTTGTCTGTGGAGGAGATGTGGATAATAGGCATTCCTTTATAAGCTAGAAATTAAAACTGTGGAAAGAGCTGCAGGGAGAAGTGCTGCTGGGATGGGATAGCATGGCATGGGTTGGAGGAGGTCCTGACAAAGATGAGCTCATCATAGTATGAACAGAAGGAGAGGAAAAAAATTATGTGACTGCCTAAGGCAAGCATTTCTCTAAACAAAACAAAACAGACCTAAATCATCACCATTTTTACTCAGGTCTTATCATTGGCTGAATAAGACAAAGGAACAAGTAAATAACAGCAAAACAAATGAAACTCCCCCACATTTGCCTCCTAAACCCCCAAAACTCTGTTCCCTTTAGTAGAAGCTTTAGTACAAGTGTCAGACTTTTCTGTAGCTCCTTTATGCCACTCCTGTGGTGTAAGGTAATGGAAAAGCTTCCAGGCAACTGAATATTTTCCTCCTGCTGAAAAATCCCTGGGTGGTTTAGACCCAACATTTAAAACCACTTAAAAATGTGAATAACTTCAAGATACCACAGGTGGTCACATCTAACAGTTTAACACAAAGGCCGCTAATTAAAGCTCTCTCTGTATAAATGGAAAGGCAAAAAGCAATGCCATATATATATGTCTCCCTCTCATAAAAAAAAAAAATCAATGGAGACTACAGGAAGTTTCTTAGGAAACTGTTGAGTGGAAGACTGGTTCTTTCAATTCAGTCACCAAACCCACACAGAGTGGCTGAAGTAATGCAATACTCCCAGGGGCAAGTGGGCTCTGCCCGTAAGACTGGAAGTATGAATCACCACTGGGACAAATGAGGTGTTTCCTCCTTCCACTTACATAGTTTTCTGCCTTGGTTCTCCCAAGAATTACCACTGTGATGGCACTGGCTGTTATCCACCAGGCAATTGCTTTGTATATCTCCTTATTTCACACAGAAGGTATATCCAGGAAGGACAGTGTCCAGCAGATCAGAAGTATCCATAACATAGCAGGGATTTCTAATTTTAAAAAATGCTTTTGTCCAGTAACTGATGTATCTTGGAAAGCGGACCATATGTCCAAAATCAGTGATAGAGAATATACTAATTGATAGCCTGAGGCACATGGTCTTTGAGGGAAGGTTGAGTGAAATGGAAGTGTTTAGCCTGAAGGAGAGCTGGCTGTGCTAGCAGCCTGCTAATACCTACCAGGAACGTACTGAGAAGGTGGAACCAGTATTTTATGGTGGTGCCTAGTGGCAGGATGAAAGAAAACAGACAAAGGGTTTTGATGAGATTTAAGGGAAAAAAAAATCACTTATACATCAAAGCAGTGGACACAGAGATTGTATACAGGTCCAAACCTTGGAAGTTTTACAGGTCAAAATGGATAAAATCCTGAGCAACCTGGTCTGAGTTTGACACTTCCAGTATGTAATTGGAGTGGAGACATCCTAAGGCTCTGTCCACATGAATTATTCTGTGCTTCTGTGGTTTTGTGATTCTAGCAATAGATCACGAGGTTTCCAGGTACTATGAATCAGGAAAGCAGGAACACATATATCTTTGTTTAATATGGAGTCAGATACGATGAAAACAACTCACAATTATTGTGCAGAAAGCAGTCTGGAAGTCTGGAAAAAGCACAATGAAGCAAAAAAAAAAAAAAAAAAGAAATCCACATAATGCAGATCCTTGCTTTCTTCCTCAGAGTAAGTCAGACTCTGATCTGCACCAGAGTTAACTGCCCCAAAGTTTGCCCAAGCAGAGTCATCTGCCTGTAGTCTGCAATGTGGGATGTCCCTTGCTTCCCAGGAGCTGAAGCTAAGAGATCTCCCCAGATGAAAAGAAAGAGATCCTCCTTACCCCAATGTCCACAGCTCTGACCTGTTGTTGACCACTAGATAGACTTTGTAGCCAGCCTGAAAGGAAGGGACTTCAAGTATGGATGAAAGAGCCCATAGAGAGTAAGCTTAAGGAGCACAGATCAGATTCCTATAGTTCTGTCCTAATTCCAGAGTTTCCTGGAGCAAGGTACAGTGGGAGTAAAGCTGTATGCTAGAGAAACTCAGCCACAAGGGAGATGACTCAGGTGCATACCTCAGCTCATATCAAAGCAAGATGTACCTTTAGGCACAAGTGAATCAGGCTCAGTGTTTACCATTAACCCTTAATTCTATCCTTGCCCTACCACAAATTCACATACCTGTTGTAATGAGTCAAATGAGAGGGTCACAATCTCTGTACTCTCTTGCATACAAGGCTGCCTTGTGCATAAGGTAAAGTAATGACTGTTTTGGCAGGCCCTCGCAAACCCACAGAAAAGAAGTGAACAGGATCACCCAGCAGTAAACCTTTCCATCTTGAGTACATGATATGTATCTTTTCCCTCCCCTCTGAATTGCTTTTACCAGCTACAGTGACAGCTGTCCATCTCTGGTCCAAGCATGCAGGCCATGAAGGAGCAGCTGCTTCCTCTTTGAGCATAATAGCCCTGGCATGAATGGGGTCTGCAATGATGATCCAGATTAGATTCATTTTCCAGTGTAAAGGCTCAGCTCAGAAGCATCAAGAACGTCAACTACATGCAGTTCAGACACAAAGGCTTGCAGGATTGTAGCCAGGCTCATTGGGTTATCATTTCAGCTGTTAACATGGAGATTCTGGTTTTCATTCATTGCTGAAGAGGATGAGGGTATACAGATTCAGTCTGTTTGAAGAATAGCTCCAAAAGGATACTGATGTTCAGTGAGTAGTTACCTCCATAATTAATCCAGCTCTAATTACAAGTGTGCCTGAGCAGTATCCTCTCTCTCTGTCTTTTTTTTTTTTTCTTTTACTGCTATTATAGTATCAGAAATATACTTTGCAAAATACTTGAGTATGAAAAAAGTAGGAGAATGTGTTAAGGCAGAACCATCACACCAGAAGTGACCATGATATTACACAAGATAACACATACCTTTGAAGGAGCAAGAGTTTTGATGTATAAACAATGACCTAGATTGAACTTGCCTAAAATCAGTGCCTGTCCCTGAAAAATGTGGGCACAGCACATCATCCCTCACCCCAAAGGCACCCCTGGTACCCAGAGTTGCTATTGCTTATGGCAGTCCATTTCTCCATTTCAGTCTCCTGTCTGTCCATTTCTTCTCTTTTTCCTGCTCCAAGTTTATTTTACAAGTCAGAGCTGAAAGATGTACATGGCATAAGTGATCTCTCACTCCTATCAGAGCAATGCCAGGCACAATAAACAGGCCAAGACATTAGATCTAGTATCTAACTGCATGGCATGCCACAGTTCAATGTACAGAAGGGAGCTGGAGATCTGTTCAACTTTTCATTTTCTTGTTTGTTTACAGGCAGGACATCCAGTGAAATGGGCAAAGACTGAGTTTATTTTTAACACATTTTTACACAAAGCCTATTCTTGCTGGGAAGTGGTGGGATTTTGGGCCACACCAGCAGTAGCAGGCAGTTCCATGTACACACACAGAGCTTTGCTGAGGGAGAGCTACAACAATGCTCAAAGAGAAAGGAGGTCTAAGAAAGGAGTAAAGGAAGATAAGAGGATTCATTTAATGCAGTAGAGATGAGCTAAAACCTGGATCAAAGCTTTGAAATGATACTATGAAGTTGGTGGGAGCCTGGTAACACTGGCTCAAATGAGACTGCTAAATAATAAGTGACTCATGCTTATGCTTCTCCCTCTCTTTCATCTTTATGTGCTGAAAGTAAGTGAACCCTTATTCCATATTGCTATATTCAGTGAAACTGTAAATAATCAAGCATTGAGCTCCAGCTGTAATAATAAAAGCTGACAAGAGCCTGACAGGTTTTTGGTATTTTCCCTAAAATTAGCAAGAAAATACACCACCTCCAGCTGCCATCACTTTCTTTATATAATAAACTACTCTGGAAAGAAGTAATAGTCAATCCTTATATATTATTGCCTCATGGATACCAGCTAAACTGTGTCATCATAACTACCTCTCTTTTGCTGTAGAAATCTATCAGTGAATCCCATTACAGAAAAACTCCCAGGAATATCTATACATTCTGACTCATTAATTCATCCTTTTCCCTAACTGGTCCTCTGATGCCATTTGAAATTAAACTGCTGAAAATTTTGCAAAGATATTTGCTTCCCTAAAGATTGTTTGCTGCATACCACAGTGTTTTCCATCATTTGTATCCACTAAGCTGTGCACTGCCTCTCTCTCTCTCTCTGTACTGTCATTTGCTGTCCTCCCCGGAGATTAGCAAAGATAAGTTATTTAAGTTTTGATGACTCCACAGGACTGCTTTCAAACTGGCATTTTTTCATGGTCATTTTTTCTACTTGGAGAAAATATCTTTCCTTCTGAAACACCCTTCTGAAAAACATTCTGCCTGATATTTACTTTTTCTTTTAATCATTATCTCCAATTTTGTAGACATTCAGGAACTAAAAATGCCAGTTCTGAGACCTGAAGGGCTGCAGAGTTTAGGAGGTGTTTAAGAAAGGTCTGGTCAAATGGTTACCCTTCTTTGGATTCAGACCAAGGCCCTTACATTTGGCTGCTTCTTCTGCAAACATTTGTACAAACTTTCTGAAGGGTCTCTGCGTCGAGAAAAAGGCTGTACCAGCAACTGCTCCAGTCTATCACTTGTAACTGCTATGTGCTGTGTCTTTAGCTCCCGTCCTCCACTGATAGTGCCCCCCATGAGGTAAGGTAGCTTTTTGCAAAATAATACTTGTGTCCCAGATTTGTTGTGCTCTTGGATCACATCAGCCCTATTTGAACACTCTTTCTGTTATTGAAACAACTGAAGGCACCAGATACCTAAAGAAATCCATCACCCGTAACCAGCATTTGCACTTTCTACTACTTGATATGTCAGGAGAACTTGAAGAAGATTACTTTGTGGAAGTGGTCATTAACCTGAACAGTTTATGACTGCCATGGATCCAATTATTTCTATGCTCATTCACTTATTTGATATATTTTCAGGGTCTCAAGAGTTGCTCCAGATGGTCATCAATTCCTGGTTTGTAATGTAAAAAATATTTTATTGTTCCCAGAAAACTTCCTAAACTCATGGTCTAAAAATCTTCTTTATGACACTTTGATTATTTCATTCCTTTACAACGTCATAAATATTTGAAATACCACTTTAAAGTATACTTTAAATGTAGGAGTTTGTAGTTTCAAAGAAAGTCACAGTCATCACATTCCTTGCATGAAATTGTACATTACGGTAATTAATTTGAATCCTGTGAAAGAAGTCAAACTATGGGTGTCCAGAGCAGAACAATTCTTAATTGTTATCTTTTTTTTGTTTCCTGGTATATCTGATAATATTCAATAGAAACCTGAGCATTTTTCTGCACTATTAACAATACTGTTAATAACAGTCACTATTAAAAACATTGAATAGGAATAAAAGCCATGCAGGTATCATGGTATCATGATAAGGGCCTTGTCAGCTTGCAGTTCAATACCTGCTAGTGATGGTCACTGATTTACTGGTTAATTAGGGCAAAACAAAGAAAGTACAGAGGAGAGTTTTCATACCTATAACAGCTGATGTATAACAGTGGTACCTAAGTTAGCAGCCTCATCTTCAGCTCTGCAATGAATGAAGATGGACAGGTTCTCTCACAGTCATTTGGCTTTTCAGACCTCTGAATTAGGCTCCTGAAATCTTTCTCATTGCTCTCTCTTAGTCTCCTAGCCCAAAAATCTCAGCTTGTAGCTAAGTGGAGCATGAACCCTCATCATCTTGAAGAGTAAACAGTGCCATTTAGTCTCTATAATCCAGTTTATTCTTAGGGAGTCTTTCAATATCTCATCTTTGTCTCACCTCCCTTCCACAAAGCACTGTGCAATCTTATCTGGAGAAAATGAGTCAAACAAGTATGTTATAAATACCTTAAAATGAGCGGAGTAAACAGCACAGCAATGACGTTGACCAGCCAGGCCCCTGTTGCAAGGTGCTTTTTATTGTGTTCAGCTGCAAGTGTGATTCCCCTAATGCTGCCCATTCATCTTGTGCTGGGTTACAAGTCAAACCTGCCTGCACTCATGCTCTTTTGGGGCTGGAGAGATCCAGCTGTGGCCAGCTGATGGCAAATAAACTGTGTCATAAAAATACAAGGGTTCCCCATAATTTTTTTTCCTAATTTTTTTATTTGTTGCTAATAATAGATGATTGCAATGGGACAGTCCACAAATTAACTCCTTGACATGTCAGATAGCTATGCATGGTTCATTTGAGATGCCATGGCAATATCAGAGGGATTTGGGGTGGGGAATAGAAGATCCGGTAGTCTAAGCACCATGTAGTGATACTATAATTGAGGGCAGGTACAGGAAAATGGAGTTACCTACTAGTAAACTGAGCAGTGTGAATTTGCTGGCACCCCACTAGTTTGGTAACATTCACTGAACAAAGAAAAAGGTGTATTTGCATTGTTTTGTGAGGTGAAGTGGTACAAAAAAAAAAGAGAAAAATTCAAGCATGCTGTTGTAGAAGATTACAATGAGGCTAAAGGTCAGTGAATACAGAGATGGCTGTTCAGTATCTATTTCAATAAGTAGCAAAGTGACTTTGCCCTCTGCAATCTTTCAACTTGAAGAAAGAGTGTCTTTATTTTTCTGCACTTAATGAAACTAAATCATATCCAGCTCTAGAAAGGTCAATAAACTTTCCTGGTTAATATATTTCAGGAACTCAAATCAAACCATGCAGCTAATCCAAAATCCCAAAGCAAATGCTTCTACAACTCCACAATATTTACGTCTTCTAATCCTAGCACTACAGCAGGCAAAGACTTTTTGTGCTTCATTATAGAAGCAGCTTTCCTGCTTCTTGCTTTTCTGTTGAGTCATGAAAAATTCCCTGCTAGAAGAGATCAAAATGCAATTTACATCTGTTTTTTCATATCCTGGTTCAATTATGGTTTTCATTACCTCAAAATGTTCCCTATCATCCAACAAGTAGTAAATAAATAAACAATTTAACTACAAGGGACAGGAAAGCTTCAATCCAGTATTTATCACAAAATACTCTGAACAACTCTTTCCAAGATACATAATAGCTACACTGAGTTAAGATTCTTCTCTCTCAACATTTCAGATAGCAGTCTTTCACCTCTTCTGGCTTTACCAAGGTTTATTTAGCTGACCTACTGAGACATCAGAGACTGCCTAGCTTGAAGAGAAAATGGAGAGGATGCAGTGATCACATAAAATGCACTCTGTGTCAGACAGAGGTTGAACTGCATAATTTTTTTCCCCATTCCTCTCAACTAGGGGGACTTTAGAGAAATATGAAACTCCACAGATATGAATCTAGTACAGGAGATGGATTTTCCATATTGCCATATGGTTGCAGAGCTCACTGCCACAAGACACGCTTGTGGTCTCATCAGAATTTAAACAGGACTGAACACATGGGCTCATAGCAAGTATTTGTAAAATGTTCATAATATAGCTCTGCAAGGTGCAGAGGAAGATGACATGCTGGTGCTTACTCACCTGTGGCTGGATTTCAGTTTAGGACAGTTTCTAAGCAGTAGGACCTACACAGACTGTTGTGTTCTTTTTTTTTTTTTTTTTTTTTGGTTGGTTGGTTGGTTGTTTTTTTATAGTGACAGCCATTTATCCTGCTTTTTGTTTAGGAGCTCCTGAAATAGATAAGAGTATTTTAAGCACTAATGGACACTTACAGAGGGAGGATTAGAAACTCACTGAGCAAGTCTTGTGTTCTTATGACCCAACACTATTTGGCTAGCACAAGGTGTGCTGAAGCAGCCCTGACCATGCACATCTTTCAGCCTTTGTTACACCTTTAGATCTGCCAAACATAGTGTTTTGTTGAAAAAAATGTAGTCCCTCTCTGCACTCTTATGTGCTCCAGGGACCTTAGTTTAGTCCTGCTTTGAGGATGAGGCAGGAAGGCTTAGAGAAGATAACGTATTGGCTTTTGTGCTTGAAGGTACTTACACTAACATAATTGCAATTATTAATACTGGTGAAAGGATGTACCCAATCTATAATTTGAGGTAATGTTTGGCAACTTGAGCAATATGAATCATGAATCATTCATTAAGTGAGTAATGTTTTTAGTGAGTTATAATTAATTTTTAGATGTCCTCTGCTATTTTGTTGTATAATTTAAAGTCACCAGCTTAATTTGTGTGTCATAATTACGTTGAGGCTTATATGCAATTCCCATCAAATGTAAATATATTATTTGCTTTACTTCAAACTTTTTTATACTTAGGGGAAAGACTTTGTGAAGACTTTGTGTCTTAAATGCAAAGCCAGTGGAATCTCCCCAGGTGGATATGAAGCTTCATTCCTGTGTTTCTAGGTCTACAAGCCATGATGCTGAGACAGACTGTGAGAGAAATTAGTGGTACATCTACCTACTTGTTCCAGATTCTTTTTGGCTGTAAATAGACAGAGCTACATGGAAGCTAGCAGAGCCTTACTACCTAAAAGAAAAGAAAAATTACAATGTGGCTTTGAGAAGGGCTCTATTACCCAGTCAATAGGTTTCCGGTCTACCTACCACACAGCCAAACACCAATACATTCAAATTATTTACAATTCTTTTTGATTGCTTCATCAAAAAATCTCGATGATTATGTGTCCTCAGGACATGGTACCATTACATTGTATCAGCACAAAATGGAGGGCCATCTTTTCTGCACTGACTTAGGTTCCATTTTTCATCCAGTATCTGAATAAATATCTTAGAAATCCCCCTCTCTTCTGCACAGTCCTGTAGCTTACATTTCAGTTGTACACGCTCTGCCTCTGGAGATGGTCATCCTCACATTCCGTCAGCAGGGGAATGAACACAAAATGCCATCTTCCTGAGTGAGTACTGAGATGTCTTTAACTGCACAATAATTGATGTTTTTATGGAGTTCCAGATCATTTACCAATATTGAACACTTCAGTGGTTTAATCCTTCCTCACACAATGTGTAGACAAATAATAGCTTGACAGACTTCATCATTCATGAAAGGCAGGCAGAGCAAGCAAGCCAGCATGAAAATATTTTAATTATACTTTGTCAAAAGTATATCACAGCAGATAGTAGTGCTCTTCCTTCACCAGTTTCATTTGGGGAATTTATTCAAGTCTAAATCTTTTTGCTATTAAAAATTGCACTTGGGTTCAAATACTTTATTTCCAGAAAGCAAGAATAGAAACATGATAAGAACAAATTTAAGAATGCAAAGTAGTAGAACACTGCAGAACTTTAGGAGAGCAATTTCTTGCCTGAGGCCAGGCTTGGAAAATCAAAAAAACTTCCCATAAAACAGGAAGTGGTATGGAAAAATGGATAGGACAAAATTCGTGTTTCATTAATTCTTGGGTTTATGCAAATTTAATATGGGACTATACTGAGCAGTACCACCAGACACATATCAGTGGGGTTAACTCTCCAGAGAACCATCCCATTGGTAGATGTTCTGCTAACATTTCTCCCTGGTTTCCCAAACTGTATTTATAAAGTAAAAGCATCTAGAAATGCAAAAGAATGGTATCTGGGGTTGATAAGGAACATAGGAAACTGGCTTTCTGATCAAATAAAGAGTTGGGTTGTTTTTTGTTTTGTTTTGTTTTGTTTTTGTTTGTTTTTGTTTTTTATGGAGCTGAATACAAGCTTACTAAAGCCAGAGGGAGTTTTTTCCCACTATGGTTCGATAGTTTTTGGATTGAGCCTTTATGAAACTGTGCAAGATAAAACATGGAATATTGCAAAATAGAGTTGTTGATCACTATACTGCTCAGCTTCTACTTATGTGGGTATTATTATTTTTATGTCATATAAAACAGCATTTGATAAGGGTTGTTAAAATTATTTTGTCTCCATTGCAAGTGTAGTATTGCTTTTATGTATGATTGCTCTTTTGTTACTGGTGGCTTATCTTCTAACAGCATGTCATAGTAGGAAATATGTGAGAGAATCAAGATAACAAAATAGGGTAAACCATATAAACAATTCTATTTTCTTTTTTTGTCAGTGTTTTTATAAAATCATAGACTACAGAGTCCCCATATTGCTGAGGCAGATTGCACCCTCTCTTCTCTGTGGTGACCAGTGACAGGACCCAAGGGAATGACCTGGAGAGGTTTAGGTTGGATATTAAAAAAGGGTTCTTCTCCCAGAGGGTGGTTGGGCACTGGAACAGGCTCCAAAGGGAAGTGGTCAGAGCACCAAGCCTGACAGAGTTGGATGATACTGGATAGTACTCTCATGCCCATGGTGTGACTCTTGGGGATGGTCCTGTGAAAGGCCAAGGGTTGGACTTGATGATCCTTGTAGGTCCCTTCCAGCTCAGCACATTCTGTGATTCTGTACTGAAGGACTAAAGATGGGGAGTAAAATATTTACCTGGCCTTTGGTGCATGCTGAAAAAAGTCAAAGGTTTTTTTAGTTGGCACTGACTGTCTCAGAGGGAGAACTAAAGAAGGGATGTTCAAAAAGAGTCTAGAATTTGCTTCATTCTGTTACCATTTAAAGTCAATAACAAATTACTCTTGACATTCATGGTGGTGGTGTCATAGCAGGACAGGGGATTGAAACTCTTCCCATACTAAAAGCACTACACATACTGTACTGGTAATGGATCAAGCCACAGGTTTCCAGCACTGTACCTCACTCAGCAGTAACAAGTCTTCTGTAATCAACCAATTTCCAAAACATAGGCATGTGTCCTCCATGTAAATCATACAAACACAATCTTTTTTTTTTTTTTTTAATCCTGCCAAGCTTTTAGTGTCAGTAAAATTTCCCTGCAGTGAGATACTTCAATTTAATTAAATGTTGCATGAAACTATTTCTTTTCCCCTGCTGTACATTTGCAGCCTATTAATGCATCCTGTGTTATTCAACTCAAGGAAAACAGACATCTCTATTCAGCTTTCTCAATGCAATTAATTTGTTTTTTATAACTCTGTCATGATTGATATAACTCATTTCTTTTCTGAGAAAACTTTCCTAGCCTTTTCAATTCCTTCTTACACTGAATGATGTGTTCCCTCAGTGATTTTAGACCTTCACACTTCTCTTTTCCTTCTTAGAGACAATTGGCAACAAAGACAGGAGGGCTGAAACCCCTGTGGATGAAACATTTCGCACCTCATTTTATTCACTTCCACCCTCTTCAGTTTTATGTTTCTGATTAACTAGAGGCCCTTAATTGTTTCTTTCTTTCCCTAGAAAGGTTACTTTGATTTTAAAGCTGATAAATTTACATCTGAGACTGACCATTACGTTTACCACCTTGATATGTCATGCAATTACTTAGGAATATTTTGGAACCTTATTTACTCTATCTTGACTAACCTAATAACTTCCACCAGCTCATTTTACCAACTCTACATTTCCCTTTAGCCTATTGACTTCATTAGGCTAGTAATAATAGCAGCTAATTAAGAGCAACTAATCCAGATAGTAGTCCATTTATCTGTTAGGCCTTATATCAAGGTTTGACATTATATTTCATATTATTTCTGTTGGCTTATTACATTTTTGAGAAAGATTTTTCATTGTGAGTGTGGGCTCTGAGGAGAGCTGAAGTATGGAGGTGCAGAGTTGTTGCTTATATAGAATATAAACCAAGTCTTAATGGGATGTAAAGGTATTCAGGTACTCAAAGCCTGCATGCTATAAAAACACACATTGGTCTGAACAGATTTTCAGTCAGGGAAATGCAGAAAATTGAACTGTCTCCCTGTAGGAAATATTAATAATTTGTTTTCAACCCACACTGATGAAATTTTGACATCTCAACTATTTGCACATAAAAGAAAATGGAAAACAATCTCAATGTGGAAATATTGGACTGCAAAATGTTTACTTTCTTGATCAAAGAGAAGATTATTAATCTCAAAAGGCTGATGTATTTGATATTCAGAAATTTTTGCAATGCTTCTGACTACTAGAAGTATCAGTGCTGTGGGGTTTTTTTAGGTTGAAAAGAAAGGTTTTTTAAATGTTCTACTTGAAATACTCTGTAACTACTGTTACAGGAAAAACCGTGCTGTTTTATTTTGTGATGGTTTTATTTTTTAATTAGTTTTGTTTCTCTGATATTCTAGATTTTTCAGGAAAAGATTCAATCAAAACATTTTAGATACATTCTCTCCTACTCTTCATTTTCTAGCAAAGAAAAAAAAGGAAGAAGCATCTTTGAGATGACTCTCCCTTGGTTCACTGAAGATACAGAGAACTTTCATGCAAAAGGACCCATGTAAATGCCCTTCCTGGAGAGTGCCGGAGAAGTGGCAATTTGAAGAGATGTACATTTTAAAGAGACTCCATATCTTTCTGCATGAATTCAGAAATCCATTTGTTTTCATTTAATAATCTTGGGCCAAGTATTACTGCTGACACACTGTTTAACACATTTTCTTAACTGTTTCTAATTTTCACTTTCATTAAAATGCTTTTGATAAATTATGGTAGTGTTCCCTTTATTTGCTGTTATTTGTTAATTTAATACGGGGGGAAGTGGAGAAGAAAATCTTGTTTCAGTATGGAAATGGAGCCCAATCCCTGAAAATGGAAATGAAAATCTTAGTTTCGATTGCAGGTAAACATCTGTGCAACCAGACTATCATTTTTTACAACAGCCACAAAAAGACACAGTTGATGAAACTAAACATTCTAATTACCTTGGCTTAGTTGGATGAGAGAATTCTGTGTCAACATACATGCCACCTTTCAGATTCCATGGGGGCTCCATCTCATCTCTGCCACCACAGGCACGTAGCTCATGGTGTGCTAACCCTCACTGCAGTCTTGGCTACCTGGGGCCATGCAACAAAGGCAAACTGAATCAGTTAAGGGTGTGGATTAAAGTGCATTACAAGTCCTACAGGTGTTCTCCTTCAAGTGTTAAGAGGCTGTATGTCACTGCAGTTAATCTTTCTCTGAGGAGGGCTTGTCCTCAGTGGAGTGTTAGCATAAGGTATAACTCCAGCATCGTTCCTGGCTGAACCCCTGCACTTACAAAGCAGTCTCTAACTTGAATTAGGTGATGATTTAGGCACCTTTGCTGTGCTTGTTTCCATACTGGTGGATGAACTGAAGAGCCAACTGTCTTGCTTAGCTGGGTGTGGAGGCTTGCTATCAACTGGTGTGTTGTCTGCCATGCTGCAACGGAGCTGAATTAGTGGGTTTGTCACAGGCTCAGGCTAAAGGTTGAGTAATGCTTATTTTCAAACCAGCAAGGGGGAACACAACCATTCACTATCAATGCCTGCATGGAGCATGTCACTCCCCACAGCTTCACTGTTTGCAGCACAACCATGTTTGACCAAGGGAGGCCAGATCCAGAGGAATCAAGCTGCCTCTCAGGGTACCATGCACACAAATGGAAGCAACTGAGTTCCTCTAATCATCTGATGAGCTGTAACTCGATAGGACACGGAGATTTTATTGCTTTTAGTTGCACGTCTCCATCTTTTGTAACCAGAGTTAACCCTGCAGTAGCAATATTCCCTGAGAAACTACAATAACATATGAACAAAAGGAAGTGCATGGTAAGAAGGGGGATTTATCACTCCCTCTTTCAGTCATATGAGTTAGCTGGCATGTCTCTGAGTTCTTTTCTAGAGCCAAAGGAAAGAGGAGCCTCTGTGAGGTGGCTTGGAGCACATAAATTAGGCACTTTCTCAGAGTCTCTCTCTAGAGGAGTCTGCCTCTCTGCATTGATCTTAAAAGTCACTAGGAAGAATGGTCAGCTACTTTAGGCACAAATGCTCCTTTTGGGTTTTGTAACTACATGAAATGAAAAGTGGGATTTTGGAAGACATTGCCATGTGTGTTTTATCTGCCAACAAACAATAGGTTTACCCCCATAAGCTGATGTTTGATGCCACCAGAGGTTACATACATTTGCATTTACAGGTTTTGGTGTAATTGTGCTGACCTTTTGCATATAGCAAAAATTTGATATTTTAATTAAAAAAATTTTACCTCCCATTCAATTTTTTTTTTTCCCCTAAATTTGATTTGTACCAAACTATGAATGTTTTCATGCTGACTGGCAACTTACTACTCATCCTGGAAGTGGCAGGTTTGTGCTGATTGCTAGCAGGGGAAATGAATGGCACTAGATGAAGTACAAGGATACTGGTACAACAGTGCTGCCCTCCAGCAGAGCCATCTGAGACAGTGGAAATGGATTTTTGATGAAATACAAGGACATCAGATCACAAACCAGATCAGGAGTGACTGAAGAATTTGCCACAGAATAAACTATAATTAGTATTTTGTTTTATTTCACTCCAGCTGCAGGCTGCAGCTACTGTACTTTCAGACATTACCAAACTATGCAGCAAAATAACATCAAGAAACTATTTTATATTATAAATTAACACTGACCTTTCATTTGCCTTTCAATCCACTTGGGTTACCCACATTCCTACTAAAGTGTTCATTTCCCTTGCTTCTATCCCCCTCCATTGGTTGTGTAATTGGAAAAAGTCAGTACAATTGCACTTCTGTGGTTTGGTTTTAGTTGCTCTTACTGAGAACTGTGTAGATATTGCCATATATTGCAGTTTAGAAAATCACTTGTATACAAAGGCCTTTCATGAATATCAGTTTTGAAAGCTCTTCTGTAACAACATGGAGTAGATGGGTTTAAATTTACACATTTTGCAGCCAAGTTAAGGGAACTGGTGAAGCCTATGGTAACTCCTAAGGTGTTAGAGGAATTTCAGCAGCAGCAGTGTAAGCAGCTCTCTGCTAAGCTCTATGCAAGCAACCTAACTCTGATTTTATATTTCAAAACATATTCAATGTTTGATTCCTACTCTTTGTCTCATATTCTCTTTCTAGAACTACGGAGCCTTTTACAAGCAAACTAGACTTCCCAGGGAAAATGGGTGAAATATAAGATTTCATTTTGATTTTCTGAGATATTTAATTGTTATGTTCTTAATGAAAGGAATGATAAGTAGAAATGAAGAAGTCTGCCATAAATCACAAATTAAAAACTCACACACTTTCACAGTTCAATTCCTGGCTCCTCACTTCTTGGTGTCTCTATGTAAAAAGCAAACATATCTCTAAATGCTTTTCCACTTGAGAAATGCCAGTTTTATCAGAATTAGATAAAAGCTACGGATACTTAAGAGAGCAGTAATGGCCCTCTTCACCAAAAATCAGAGTTGAATTCATAAATCTCCTTTTATTATGATTCAAACTCAAGCTGAATTGTCCTCTATGGGAGTTAGCTTTAGGAAAACATTGTAAACTGGCCATCTGTTGGATTAAACAACTGCTTCATTAGCAGACCCCAGCCACCCCCATTGTCTTCTTCTCACCCATCTTCCTGCGGTTCAATGCAGCACATTTCAAAGGCTAAAACAGCAACAGTGAAACTTTAACCCAGAGATCCAGTAGCATGTCCTGAGGAGATAGCTTCTCCTCTGGAGGCAAGTCCCTTTGTTTCTAATTCCCATGCATGCATGTTTCCCTTCTCTTCTCCTATACTGGGACTAGATATGGGTGTTCATTGTGTCTCTCCACAGGTTATCTTCTTTTGCTTTTAAAACCTGAAGTGTTCTTCAGCAGATGGGAAAGCCTCCAGCTCACTTGCTCTCTGAGCTACAGATTATACAGAACCAAGTATTATGTGTTAACAGCAGGCATTGTGGGTTGGAGGTGTGTTTTCAACAATCAGGTACTAAACCTGTGAAGACTTCTAATTGAATTGCAAAAATCACGCAAGGGAGAGCTGGTCAATGCAACATAGTTCCCACCAAAGGTGTTTTTCCATTCCTAGTGTTTCTCTTTTTTAATTGTTTTCACTTCCCTGGTAGCAATTCTATTCTCTATTACTGCGGTTTCTCTTCAGCAGTTATTCAGTTTAAGCAGTTTGATTAAAATTCTTTGCTCTTAAGCTCCAGAGTTTTCAGTCATGTGAATAGTAGGGGAATATTGAGAGAAAGAAAAACTTTGGAGTCCCTGGAGAAGTGCTTCCTTCCTGAACTTGCTGATACAGAGAACAGTTCAGAACCCTTTTTCTAACCAACACACTTCAACAACTGAACTGTCTCTTGTTGGAGACTAAACTGGAAATAAAAGTCTGATGCTCCCATGGTCTACAGGCTATGACTGCAGTGACTCCTATGTCCTAGTACTAATTGCTGCTCTGCTGTGTGTTCCAGATACCTGTCAGTGCCATGAGTACTCTCATGGGAATCATGGTGCCAATGATCTGTGTGTCTGTGCATTTGACTCAGAACATAGATATTTATACACTTCTCTAGTCTGAATATTTGATCAGTTAAATTTAGGACAGTCTCATTACAATCCATGAATATTTATGCTTCTTCTGTGCGTCCACTTGTTTGAGCTTAGCCCATAATCCTTTCCCTGCACTTCCCTCTGGTTTAGGATGAGAGGCCTTTTGTTCATATATGACAGTTTCAAGGAACTCTTAAAACAAGAACTTAGTGGGAACACTAGAGACTGTCAGCTATAATGAAATCCACAGACAAAACTCAGGAAAATGTTTAACAGCAGAGTTCAGGTAGGTATCAGCTCAATTATCCTGTGGAAGCCACTGTTTCTCTGTAAATGCATTGCAAGGATGGGTTCTTGCACACTTTCTGCTAATTATTCGACTGCTGAAATCTCTCTGCTTATTTGTCTTTGTTTCATTTAACCAACGCAATCAGCTCTCTGAGTGGAAATTAGTGCATTTCTACTACTGTATAAGAGAATTTGGACACTTTTGCATAGAAATGAGACATGAATGAGTACATCCATCAGTGCTTGCAGAATCTATATCATACCACTAGGAGTAGGCATGACAGTGGAAAATGGCACACCATTCTAATTGGTACTGCAGGAAAGCACTTAATATCCTAATTCTGAGCTCCATTTGCCTAAACTGCAACAGTGAAGGTTTTTATGTCAATAACACCCACTGCATCTTGTTTCATGCTTCCTTAGACCCATAGTTTTGTCTATTGAGCTTTGGCTTTTGAGTTCTGTGGTAGATGATGCAGTTGAGGAGTTACTTGTGTGGCTGTATCTCCCTGCTCACAGTGCAAACAAGGCATACTGGCAAGGCAAGCTGTACTAAGGGATATAGGAACTCACGTTTTCAGGCATTCATTGTTCAGCTCTACTGGTGAATGTAGCTGGACTCAACCTCTATGAACATACAGTATGCCTAAATGAGTTGGCTGTGTTTTGCCTGTTCTTGAAAGGCAATTTCAATGTGTAGTCAGGATGAGAGATTTCTAAATACAGAAATCCTGGGGCTGTAGCCTAAAATAACTGAAATCTGCCAAAAAAATGAAGTGGAGATAGAAGTCTGTTATGCTCTTTCTTAAGACTCCTGTGCCCCTGTCACCAAGGCCTTGGTCTCTAAAGTAATTCTGAATTACTAATGACTGTCAAATACCACCGGAGCCTGGGGTGCCAGTCCACACAGTTATTGCATAGCTATGTCACCTGGAGGGGCTGAGGGGAGAAGGGTGGCATTATAGCTGCCACTGTCCTTTATGGTGTTTCATTCAAAGAAGGGATGTGAAAGTGGCTCCAGAGCTGCTCTACAGTCCTGCTGTTCTGCCACCTCAGCATTGAATAAGTGCCTTGACACTCCATAAATGTTTTGACAACTTTACACTCAAAATCAGAAGCACATAAGCGCACATACCAGCCTAACATTCAATATCATGAGGCACGTTAATATATTCCCAATGAAGGTGCCAGATAACTGGATTACAGTCTCTTTATTTTTCAGCGCTGATATTTGAATAAGAAAAGAGTAAGTAGTGCACTCTTATTTAAAGATCAAAGTGAGATTAGGATATTAGAATTAAAAAAATAATAATAATCATAGAATCACAGAAAGGTTGAGGTAGGAAGGGACTTCTGGAGGGCATCTTTTCTACCATCCCACTGAAGTAGGGTAGCATAGAACAAATGACCTTTTTGAATGTTCAATTGACTTTTTTAAGTTTTTTCAGTTGAATTTTCAGGAGGTGACCCTCCAAGTACTTAACTAAATTTAGATAAGCATCCAAGAGCTCAGAATTCTGTCTGAAGAGAAATTGACTTTCTGTGAAACTTGGTAAACAAATCCTACAGAAAAATCTCATAAAAATCTGATACTTTGTCACAATGCAGCAAAATGCAGTAGAAATTCATTTACTGAATAGATCTCGACTTTATTTACCAGATTCTGAAATGTTGTTTGCCTCATTCATTAAAATATTGATCACCCCTTTATTTGATATTTCTGACAGTTTCTATTTCTCCTGTTCTTTGAACTAAATTGATGAGAACAGTTTTTATTTTGCTCTGTTGGTATTTTCATGTATGGATAAATAACAAAAGCACAAATGCACACATGAACCAAATCTTTTTGTAATTTAAAGTGGATTTAGTTCAAACTTTGGGTTAATATTAAGGTCACTTCTCTTTTTAGATAAATTGTTTATTCCCACTAACCAAACAACAATCTTAGTTGCAGCCAAAGCCTAATCTGAATGCGAGTTTTACCTCAACTAAACTAACTTTTCTCGGAGCTTATGGACTGAGAAGGAGTTGCAGTTCATTACTGTTCTTCTATATTCACGACCACAACTTACTTCAAGTTTCAATTACTTGCAGGTAACACAGTTCATGGCCAAATAGTGATTCTAACAGAGAGATTAATCTAAGTCTCTAGCGTATATAGACAATACACTTGCTCCTAAAGCAAAACAGGGTAGGGAAGGCATAGGAACCAACCCTGTCTAATGACTGCATGGTTGTCTTGACAGTGTTATTAATGTTTTGGAATCTAATGGAAAGCAATAAGGTGAGAAGGTGCAGGGTTTCTGCAGAGGATGATATTAAACACATCAATGCCATGAAGAGTGCAGAGTTTTCCACTTACTGCCTGTCTGAACCGATGGCAGTACTTCTTAAGTCTGTTTCAGGACAGAACAAATTTCTTCCTCTCTTTGGGATCAGAGATCTAGCAGGCATGAGGTATGTTCCTTTAAAATTTTCAAGGCAAAACCACCAGCTCAGATAAATCAGTATAACTCCATTGTGGCTTTAATTCAATTATACCAGTCCCTGAGCATCTTGCCCTTGAATAGTTGGAGAAAGAAACTCTTCCCTCTCAATGAGTTTATGAACTAGATGGATAAGCTGGAAGGAAATATTACTGTCTGTAATAAAACTTAATATGTTACAGGCAAGTAATTAAGGGATAAAATCACAGAGTGCTGCATTTTCTTCTTCACAAGAAATCTCTGCACCAGAGTAAGGAAAGACATCAGTATTGTGGTTGCAGGACTTTAATTTACGTGGTCAATCACAGACAAGTGATGCTTTAAAATAGCTCTTGTGCTTGGTGTCCCCTAAAATGTCTTTCTGTGGCTGGAAGGCTAGTTTAAAAGAGATTTGTCTGTGCTTCCTTCTTGAAGCAGAGAAGAAAAGTGACAGATGCAGACTCCCATTACAGTTAATTTGCATTTAGAAATTCCCTTGGAGTATAAGCAGTGAAGGCACCAATCTTTTTCACAAGTGGTGTGAATTAAAATAAAAATAAGAAAACTCTGCTCAGAACACAGTTGATGACAGTACAGTTTGGAACCCAATTTTGAGTACATTTCTAACTTTTCCTTTCATGAAATTGCCCTTCTTTATTATTTTATTTAATTTCTAGCTTTGTTTCTCATTATGGGACTACCTTGTCAACATTTTTAGGCAATTAAAAAAAAAAAATCCTGTATTTGTGTCCTGATATTCTTCAGTGTAACTCTCCTTCTGTTTAGATTACAGGAACATAAATTTTATCTCTGCCACATACCTCTTCTTATTGATATTTTGAGTTGTTTATATCTGCTTACACTTAAACCTTTTAAATTTCCCCTTGACTTCTGTTTTACCCTCTACTTCCAGTCACTGATCCTGTTACGTGGTCACATGTACTGATAACTGCATTTTTTACAGCTTACTGAAACACTCCTAGAACTAAGACATATTTTGACTGTCCCACTTCTGTGTGCACTTGATCCTGCACTTGATCATGTGCTTAAATGTATGGAAACTCATCCTAAGGGGGATCACATTTCCTGAGTTTCAGTTTGCCTGCATCCATTTCTTGCACTCAAGGTCTGTGTCTGACCTGTTGTTTCCCACCTCTCAGAAGGAAATAATTCTATTTGAGGGCAGCTTTGATAGTCTTTGAACTGGTCTCTATTCTGTGCTGAAACAGAAGTAGGACTGTACAAAAGCTCCTACAGAAGTGAAACTGTGCCAAAATAGCCATTAACAGGCCAGGATGACACTGATTCAGGAAGCCTGCTAAGTATATTAACTATTTTCCCTTTATAATTCTAGCACCTGACATTATGGGGCTGTTAGGAGACTCTGTGGACTCACAGATAAAATGCATAGTGAACCACAAGGTATTACTCCTTTTAAAATGTGGACAGGTAGGAGAACCACCCTACCAGAGCCCTGCAGTTTGTATGGAAAATACTGGTAACAAGATCTCTGTCAGCACCCTTGCTTGTCCAAGAATGTAGTTTCTCTTCTTGTTATGAACAGCAGGCAGTCTTTACTTATCAGTAAGTTTCAAAATATTTTGAATCTATTTATTGCAAAAATGAATCAACAATTAAAGGGAAACCTAGTCAGGTGTTATTGGTTTGAGAGTTTCATAGCTGCTGGACTACCCACATTGTATAAGAAACTCACTTTTTAAATGATCATACAATGTGCAAGAGCAAAGGAGAAGGAGAAGAGGAGAATGGGATGAAAGCTTCCTTTCCACAGTAAAATAAGACAGTTGAGCACAAGGATGAAATACTATGGCCCTGCCAGTGTCCCACAATTGTCAGGGAATGGGTCTGATTTTGACTGGACTTAGTATAGTTTTTACTTCTGCCTCATGTTCACAGTTCCTGTTACAGGTAGAGGAAAGAATGTGCTCATCAAAATGTGCAGGTACCTCATAAAAGTTGAGGTTTGGAATTGTGGCATTCTCTGCAATCTGTTGTCAAGTATTTGGAAATTGTAAAACCAAAGCCCAGTGGGAAACCAAGGATAGCTGTTATTTCTGCGTAGGCTGGAGCATTCCCCTGGTGCCTTCTGCCAGCTGTTGAGTAGTGTTGATGCTGGAATCTCTGAAGGATGGATACACAGAATGGGGCATAAACCATAAACCTCTCTGTTCAGCCTTCTGTTTAATATTTGCAGGGAAAGGACCAGCTTTACCAGTCTTCTGAGATGGCCTAGGTAGGAAGACAAATTCTTTCTGAAAAAAACCATGACAGCAGACTGCAGTGGTTGCCATGAGACATAAATCCTGTGGTCAGTAAGATAACTCACTGCCTCATTTAACTACCTATATCAGTGGAAATATCTGTTAAACTGCCATTCCTTGGGGAGAAATGAATAGTTAGGGAGGAAAATGGCCAAGCTCAAGAGCACAAATGATATAATTACAGAGCATGTTAAAGAAGCATTATTAAGTGAAGTGGGCTGGATGATTTACTTCAAATCTGCTCAGTGAAAATTTTACACTGAGAGACATGGGACAATGCCAAGGTTAATCATCTCTATGGCTTGTCCATTGCAAATCCTCCCTTGCATAGCCATCTATCGGTTCTTTAGAAATGGAGAAAATGTAGAGTGCAATCAGGGAGACAGAATGAAAAATCAAACTCTCTGTATCATATATTCAATTCAAAAATACAATTTTTTACATTGTCATGTGTTACTAATGAAACCATGGAGTTAACAGAGTGTAAGGAGAACAGTACACCTTCTCCTACTTGGAGTTTGCATTCTAAAGCACCCTAGAGCATACCTTTATATGTAAGAGACTTTGTAGAACCTAACTAAGAGGTGTTTTATAAGTCAAAAGTGTTTCTGTATAATTACACTGATCATTAAAGATGCAAAAGTTAGAACTACTCTTCCAGACTGATTTCTTGAAGGCAATTTGATGTCACTCTTTATGGCTGGTTTCATATTTGTCAGGCAAAATACAAAAAATACTTGCATAAACTTCTTGAATTATAAAATTCAGTACAATGCCAGATATGACATCTGGTCAAGAGGGCAAATCTTTTAGGTGGATTCTTCTCAGTGTTAGGGAAACAGAAGATTAATGCAGCTCATTTCACAGAGGCATCCTTTTTAATTCCACTGTTTACAGCACTTGTCAAATTCAGTTCTGGTTTATGAAGGATTAAGCATTTGTAATTTATTAAGTGTCTGTAATTAGTTAAGATGTATTTTGCAGGTTATCTTGTCTTCAGAAAAATTAATATTAGTGTTCATATTTCTGCATAATTGATATTCCTATTAGAAGAACTTTTATCTTGCAATAAATGGCTGCCTTTGAAATATTCATTGGTCATGAGGAACTCAAGAATATAAGAAGGGACAAAGATCTTAGATATTGCTATGACAGAATTATCTTATACATTCAGAAAGTATTTTGAATTCGTTTTCAGTTAAGAGTTATTGGAGGGTTTATTTTAATGGCTTAGATGTATAAAAGAATTTACAGGATTGTAATATAAAGTCCTTGTTTACAAGGGTAAAAAAATGCATTCTTGTTTTAAAATATATTTGAAAAGAAAATTGACCACACAAAACAAACTTGGGAGGAACTTACCCCACTGAATTGGATTGAAAATCCTTATGTTTCTTTTACTTTTAAAATCTTTCCCAAGTTGCAGATAATTCAATTATGGTGTTTGTTTGTCATGATAGGTCTGAGTATTTCAAGTCCCCTTCCAGATAATATAAGGGTAACAAAGAACTGTGAGAAAACAACATACTCCCTGTGGAAAACAATGTTCCCTGCAAAACCTGTTTCTCCAACAGAAATAATTCTCAACTGCCATAATTTAAACACATATGTACTAGTCAACTAGGAAAAAACTATGTCCTTAATATTAATTATACAAAATGTGGAGCCTTGCTGTCTGCACACATGAGCCTGAAGGCCACCTCTGTTCAGAGCCCTGCACTCTGTGGCTCAGCTGAGGCAACTGTATTTGCACAGGAGGGTCATACTTTATTTAAAGATAAGGAAGTGACCTTATAGAGGTGGGGCTTCATTTTAAGCAAATTGCCTACTCCTTTGTCCCTTTACGTGTCCCCAAAAATCATCAAATAAAATGTGGCTGCAACAAACACCAACTCTATGGAGCGCAAAGAATTTCCTTTTCAATGAGTAGTGATGCCCAGAAGAGTCAGCTCTTAGCCATGTCCTAAGATGATGTGTGGTGGTGAATCATAACTGAGCCTAGTGTTTCTGGTCACAGATCCCTTCCTCTGGAAAGCCATGTGATTAAAGACTTAATTACATTGTTTTCCCTATTCTTTGTTGTATGCCCTGATCCTGCTTTAGAAGTGTAACTTATTTAAGCAAGTGAAAGATGTCTGTCCCAGCTAATTTCTATTTGGCAACACTGCAGTAGAAATTTTTCAAAGAAAACATAATTTGTCTCTTCTTACCAGAGGCAGGTAAATGTGATGTGAGTGACAAGCTGATTGCAGCCTCTGCACCAGCAATGTAAATGTTTCAAGGCTGCATGAAATTCAAGGGAGAAGGCCACTAAGGAGGAGTCGATTGTGGAATTTGAATGGTGCTTTTCTGAGAAATTGAATCTCATAAAGAAGTTTATGCTTCTGTCTGAGAGATTGTGAGTGATATTGTAGTTGGCCATAAACAAAATGAAATTCTGTTAAATTTCATTTTGATTTCCCTACCAGTTGTGGCAGCCTGACTCTCTGCCAAATCTGTTGGCAAAATTCCACTGTGCAACTGGGGAAATCCATTGGTTATAGAGCAGGAATCTTGTCTCATAATACACAGTCATAAACAGATGTGATTGCAATTGCTGAGGTGTGCTCAAGACAAGGATGGTTATCAAATTACAGCACTAGAAATAGTGTCTCTATTTTAGATAGGAGTTTGAATATCTTTTGTGTAGTCAGACCTAGTAGGAGTTGATAAATAAGTAGATATTTGAAATTAAGCAGCAAGAAAAGAACAATCCTTTTAGTTTCATGAAATTGCACAAGACCTCCTTGTCTTGTGGAATTTCATGAAATTAAAAGGACTGCCCCTTTTAGTTTAGACGAGGAGAGGGAGGCAAATGTTAATTTTTGTTAATAGAACTATGAATTACCCCTCCTGAGGACAGAAAAATGGTATGTCTGAGAAAGAAGTCCTTTGAGAAGGTCCACACATGTTGAAGTATAGACTTTGGTGTTAACTTAAGCCGAATTGCCAGCAATTGTTTCTGCTCCACCAGGCAGAAAATGTCTCATTTAGCTGTATGACTGTTTTCAAAATGAAAGTTCAATAAATTATATGTTGGGGATCTGTAAGTCTGAAGAGACAACTGAAAGGAAAATATGTTTCAGCTTCTTCTTCTCCTATAATTTTTTCTGTAATATCTGAAAGGACAGTAATGGGAATAATAATTTTATTTTAGCTATGTTTGCAAATGTGAAACCAAGGGTTTGTTGTAGATGAATTTGGATTTGTTTGGACTTCTTTGAAAGCTCTGGCAGCAAGACTGTGATGAGACCCTCTGTGTCATTGAATGGCACAGTATCTTGCATCAGCCTGCTGTCTCCCCCCAGAAGATCCCTTCCAGCCTCAATCATTCTATGATTCTATGTTGTTACAGGTTAGTGTCCAGATATGTTTTAAAATGATGCAGTATGAGGAAAGAAACAAAATCATCACAGAAACAGAAGGAAAGGAAAATGATTCTATGGGCCATCAGACTCTATTTTGTCCCTGTTATTTGTACTAGTAGTATGGGGTAGTAAAAAGCATGTAGATTTGGAAAGGAGCACTAAAATACTAAATCCCAGAGACTGAATAGTGGGGATAAACTTGAATTTAGAATTCCGGTACTGAAAAAGTCATTAATTGGGAATGGGATAAAGTTTCAAATGAGAAGGAAGATGCAGAAGAAAGATGGGTGTCTGTTTTGTGTAGTTGCTGTGTCACTCTTATCCGAATAGTTCACAACCACATCAATTCATCTCCTGAAAACTGAGTAATAAAAACCTTATTGGACAATAGAAATGAAGAAAAACAAACAAAAAAGACTAGAAAAGGGAGTATAGTGACCTATTCACTGTCTTCTTTGAGTTTATGTAGTTAAATTTTGACACTACAGTGTATTCCATGAGTAAGCAGTTGGATGAGGAGGAACTATTGGGAGCAAAGTTTTCTTTATATGCACTTGGTATTTTTGATTGAGCTGTGTTCTACTGTGTTCAGTCTTCTGTGGAAGGTTCAGTAAAGAACTTGCCCCTCTGCTTTCTAGACCTTTTCCCCAACTCTCTGCCACTTAATAACACTCAGATTCCGCATTTGGCTTCATTATTTGAGGGTACAGCTGAAAAACCTTTAATCTTGTGAAGGCAGCGTGGAGGCACCACAGCAAAAGTGTGTGAGAACAGGATGCCCCCTGAGATCCACAGTGCAGGCACCCCCCTCATACACCAGCCTCATGCCTGATCCTATGATATCCTGATTATGTGACACACACAACATCCAGGCAGGAGACAAGAGGACCCCTTAGTCTGGTAATATGGGGAGAGAGGACAGTGAAGAGGAGGATCAGAGAAATAATGTAGCTACCTCCCAACTCACTCCATGCCCATTTCTGAAATCTCTTAGGACAAAATCGCAGGCTGGGTTATCTCTTGTAATGTTTTTGCTGTACCCAAGAGGCTATATGGAGATTATGGATTTATACATATGCAGCATATATAACAGTGCTTCCTATTCCAGCTGGAATAGAAGAATTAAAAGTCACATTATCCTTGGCTTTGAGGATTGTCCCTGCATGCAAGTTTGAAATTTTGTTTCACTGACAATAGATATGCTATGAAGCAGAGGACTTTGTTTCTCAGAGTCAGCAGTCTGATAACTTTTATTAGTACTGAACAACTTTGAAGGAGAAATGTCATTTCTTAGGTCTTTTTTTAAAAGATTGTCACCTTAAGGATGTTAGAAGATGATCAGTGTCTGACTGTTGTAATCATCTTTTACAGGAGAAATGACATATCCCAATCAGACATCCTTTGGGGACATGACCTCTTTTATCAGAACACTTACTAAAGTGGACCAGTGGTCCTAGTGGCTACCTACTGAATACAAATCTCCCTGCAAAGTATTAACATTCCTGTTGAAAGCCTTTTGCAGACCCTGGTGGGTTTGAACACAGGTTTACTCTCCTGCAATAACTGAGGCTTTACTCTGCATTTACATCTATGGAAGTTTCTGTGTATATCAACCAGTAAAACCTCACGGCAATCTCCTAAGGTCACTGACTGTACCTTGCTGGTTCCCTACTAGGGATAGAGACACTGAAGTCACTGGGAGTCTCTGGGATCTTAGGAACCAAATTGCAATGACTAGTTCCCCAATCCTGGCTGAATATGACACCTGCAAGATTATTTCATGTAGCATGCTGGATGTTTCTAATCTCTTTGTAGAACCTTCTGTGAGAGCATCTGCTCCATCCATATCACAGGACTGAAACCTTCAAAAAAAAGAGAAGGTAATGGGAAATCTATGATAATAGAGGAGTCAAAAGAGGGACAGCAGAAGGAAGACCAAGGGAAAAGGGAGAAAAATGGGGAGATAAAAGATATGAAAATGAAGAGAGAGAAAATGAAAGACATGAATAAAGGAAAATTAGATGTTCTGAAGCTTTTACAAACATAGCACAGATTTGCCCTCAAGGATTTGTATGGGAGTTGTAGTTGATAAATTACCCCATGTTAAGCTTCAGAAGTTTCAGTTGGTTTCTGGCCACACAAAATAGCCTACAATTAGTGAATATCCTTGGTTTTTTTTCATGTGTGAGAACAAAAGCTTGAGCCTGCTAATAGAGAAAGACTGATGATTTTTTTTTCCTTACACTTTTTTCAAGCTAACAAAAATTAAAGACAAAAATTGCAGTTGCAGGCACATCATTAAATACTGGAGCTCCTTCCCTATCTACCTTCATCAGATCACCATAAATTCTACCTCAGGAAAGGCGCACAGGCAACCTTGATAGAAAATACTGAAGGAAAAATGAAAAACCATTAAAAATTTGCTTTCTCAGTGTGCTTCAGGATGTTTCTGCTCATCCTAATGCTTTTAAGTGAAATTGAGTGTAGTACCATGTTAATATCAGACAGTAACTCATAAGAGGAGACTGCATCCTGCCCCCAGAGCACTTAGCAGTATTGTGCTCTCTGTCTGTAAATTATATCAGCCAGTATATGACATGAAAACAGCACATTATACCATATCACTGTGACACTACGTTACACTACCACCACCACCACCACCACCACCACACTGAGGTGCAGCCTCATGGTGTTATCATGTTGTTGAGCTGGATCCTGAAAACAAACTCTCTAAAGGTTACAATTATAAATAGACCTGGTACACTGCCTTATCATTTCCATAGCATAAGCTAGGGTGTGATGTCTGGTGTTCGCAAAGGAACTGGATTGACTGCACATTTCCAGCCTGCTCCCAGAGCACATTACAGCAGTGCTAGGGACCTCTGTGGGTCCGGGTTGGATCCTTTATGTACTAAAGAGTGGCACTGTTTTAACCAGTTCAGTAAAAATCTAACAAGTGTTTGGTCACAGCACTCTTAGGGACAGCTCTCGTGAACGACCCACTGTGGGCAGTGTCAGAGAAGCAGAGCTGGAACTCAGCTTAGGTCTTGCTGTCTGCTTTTGCCAATGCCACAGCTCTGGAAATAGCCCATTGCTGCTGCCCCTGGGCACCTCAGAGCAGGTACAGCTGCAGTGACAGCCCCTTGTAGAAGCAGTAGATGCTGACTGCTTCCTCCAGGCTCTCACCCTCCGGCTCCCTCTCCTAATTATTGCTGTTCTCTCCACATTCCTCTGGCCCCTGTGCAAGAGGTGGCAAGTTTTGGTTGGAATTGAGAAGCTTTAACCCAGCTCTGAATTATGTGCATCAACATCTCTTAGTTTCACTGAAAGATCACAGTGTATTTAATGAGTATCAGAACACTCAGTTCAGTAACTATAGGTACTAAAAGATAAACAGGTACATAGATTATTTTTAATTTGTGTTCATATCATACACTGTATCTGCATATTAATTTCGCAAATAATGTTCTAGGGGACAGAATCTCGAATAGTTTTATAAAATGAAGATGTATTATAATAAAGTATCTAATCTAGATTTCCATGAAATGTTGCTATCCCCAGAAACCCCATCTGACTTACATAGGAAGACTTCTGTCTGTGAACTAAACAAAAACAAAAGACTGCAAATAAAGATAACAGTTCTATGGTATGTCTGATCTGGGGAATGATATCCTCTAATGTGGCTACTGGGAGAGTTGTTGATTTAATTTTATTTAACATATTCATTAATTCAAGAACATAAACAGCTTATAAATGAAACAATGTGAATATATTATAGGAAATAATGGAGCAGATGGAAAAATATTCAAATTGGCTTGAGCTCTGATTTGGGAAAACATTTAAGCAGTCACTTATTCACTAAAATGCTCAGAATTAAATGTCAGATTTTAGTAATATATCTGTATTGCTGGTGGTGGCCAGAATGTTGATGGAAGCCATTGCACAACATCACCTCTTTTGATCATATGTCCTTGTGGGTGCAGAAGCGAAAGCAGGGGAGGACTTATTTTCCCCTTAGCTGTGAAATATTATGCTGTCATTTTGATTTAAAACTCATGATTAGCCTTAAACATATTTTCAAACATTTTCTTCAAAGAGATATTTTTGTGAATTGGGTTCTCCAGAGATTTGGAACCAGAGCAGAAGTGTATCAATTGTGAAGTTAGAACAAAAATAGTATACAAATTTATGATGAAAATGAGAAAAAGTAATATATTTAGAGGGGTTTGAGCAATAGAGAAAAGTAACGAGATAGTATATTACACTGTGACAGATACCAAGGTACAGGATTAATTAACACTTGCCTTGGAAAGATAATGTACCAACCAAAAAGCAAAAGTTGCCCTCACACACCACTGTGATGAAACCACAACATGGATGAGCATATTTCCTTCAATGGACCAGGTGGAGACAAACTGCGGAGGATTCCACAAAGCTAATAATCTTTCCCCCCAAAAACCTGATCACTCACCAACTTTGGCAATGCTAATATGTGGGTAAGAATGATAGGCAACTAGCATAAGGATTAGAATTTCAAATGATCCAATACACTGGAAAGAAAAATTAAATCAGAAAAGAAAATTTAATAAAGGCAAGAATGAAGTCTTATATAAAGGAAGTGAAAATTAGATCGACAAACACAAAATGGAGAATAAAGTTCTTGTGGAAAAGATAAGAATATCGGTAAGAACTAGTATGCGGTGCTCATATGAAAAGATAAATATGATTATGAAATGTTCAAATCTGCAAGTTGAGGAAAATAATTATTCCAGTACCTTACAATAATGAGGACTCAGCTGGAAAGCTACATTCTATTTAGCACACCACTTTCAGAAATTCACAAACGTATTATCAGGGGTCCAGGGCAGTAGAATTAAATGGATCGGAGGTCAAGAAATCATGCAACAGAGGGAAATTTGGGAGAATTGGGGTTTTTTTGTTCCAGATGAGTTTGAATTTCAGAAGGTTGTTTCAAAGGATGAGAAACTGTTCTCTACACTAATAAGCAATAGCACAAGGAATAATTACTTTGACCTGCAGCAAAAGAGATTTTAGTTCCTAATTAGAAAAGGTTCTAACTAAAAGGAAAGTTAAATGCTGGATTAGTGTACCAAAAAGATTTCGTAGCATCTTCATTCTATGGAGGTCTTTAATAAAAGGGTATACAAACACCTATCAAGGATAATCAAGATGTCCCTTATACTGCTCCAAGGAAAGGAAGAGTAAAAACATCACAGGTCCCTTTCTAGCACCTATTGGTATAATTTCTAACAAGTCTAATCATGGCACCATTGCAATGCTTGCAGGAAGACCCTGAAGAGGAGGCATACACCAGTGGATAATTTAATAGCTCTTTTCCACTTTTACTCACTGTTATTTTCAACTCTACCTTACTGAGCTTGCTTGGCATTCTTAAGGATGAATAGCAATTCACACATGAATTTAGTGAAGAAAATGTCTGAGTGTCCAGAACAACACTATCACTGTAACAGAATGGGCTAAGTTATATAAAAAAAATAGTAATTCTTTAATAGGAAGGGAGTTCTCTCTTACACAGCATGTGGACACATGGGAAGAAGCAAAGAGATCTCCTTCACAATTTCAGTGTAGCTATGTAATATGACCTACATAAATCTCTCTTCCTTGTAAATCCTGCAATGACCTTAACAAGGATAAATTGGAGCAACCAGTGGTAGAAGACCTACAGATGTGCTGGTGATGGCTGTAAAAGTTAGGAGGATTAAACCAAAATGTGGGTAAAGATTGAGTTGGTTATCCATATTATGCCAATTATGCCAACTTGCATGCATCTTCTAAAAGGTAAGCTAAATGACTTGCATTTAAATGGAAGAATTTTCTGCACAAGGATCCCTGTAGCCTCTGAGCTGCTGGAAATATATGGCTACAGCAAGTTGTCCTTCTATTGACTGCAATGAAGCTGTGTCACATAACACTTGCTGAGACTGAATTTAGAACTTACTAAAGATATAATACCTTTTGACTTTATGTGATCTCTATTTACAGTGAGTGAACTTAGAGTAAAACAAAACTTCCCAGTAGTTTCATTTGTGTAAGATTCAGTTCTTTGCTGGCAGAACATGTGAAAACATATTCAAATGGTCATTACTTTCAAATATATGTCCATTTTGGAAAGGCAATCAGGAGAATTCAAAGCAATCCTTCACATCAGGAGAAAAACTGTAAGCCCCAGTAATTGTCAGCATATATACATTAAGATAGTGCATGGAACTTAACTACACTATAAGTTTTCATCTGGCTGGCTTTGGAACATGGAACTCACTCACAGAGGGGTATGCAGAAGAAGTAATTTTGTAGGTGTAGTAATTTATTAATGTTTTGTATTACAGTCATTTAATTTTGGGATAACCAAAAACCACACAGAGAAAAGGCAGTCTGAAATCTTAACACTGAGTCAAGTTTTACCTGATTCAAGAAAAGGGATAGATAGAAATGGAACCATACAGACTACAGTCTGAATTCAATGCATTTTGAAAACTGTACATTGCAAGAGGGAGAACATTATTTATTCACTGGTTTTGTTTCCTGGTGTCATGGGGGAAATAAGCTGGAAATCCAAATTTCATTGCCTGAAATCTTGCTTGGATGGATTTATTTAAAAATTAATATGTGACTAAAAAAAAAAATTCTAATATGGCATTCAGCAGTTTGAAATTTAGCTTCTCTGCTGGGAAAAGAAATCTTTTGACACATCAGAGTTTTATAGATAGGTAAACGTAATTGTAGTTGATAAACAGTACAATTTACAACTGCAGCATGTCTTAGTTTTAGAAAGTTATATGAGTTAAAAAAGTAGTAAAACAAAAAATAACAGAACCCCAAACCAACCAACCAAATATACAAAAAAACCCCAAACCCCAAAATCCTTTTTCCCTCTCCAGAAGATCAGTTTTTATCTTATAAAATCACAGAGACATGGAGAATATAAAGTTAGAAAGGAAGATGAAGATCATCAGCTAGCAATATCCTAGTGGAGCATTGTTTGTCTGCTTCTTTCTGAAAATAATTTCTTTATGGATCTTAAAGAATTAAACTGTCTGGAAAGAAGTACTAAGCTGGAACTGACTGTTTATTCATCATCTAGTGCAAGGGGAATTTTCTTGGGAACTTTGAATCATCCTCTAGTGACACCATTAATTAAAAAGGAGTTAGGTATGGCAATTTTGGGCATACCTTCATTTGTTAGAAAAAACCTAATCTAGAGAAGTTGTTTGTTCTGTACCTTAAAACTGAGACAGAGCATCAGCAAATAACGTTCTGGGGCTTAGGATATGTTTCAGGCTCAAGGTCACAGATCACAGGCATTTTCCAAAGCTGAGACTACAGAAATGCTTGACACTATGCAAATGAATAACAAGTTCTTCACAGACACACCTTGCCCTCTTGATAAAAATCCTGCTGAAATCAATGAATCTGCTCCCAATAACTTGCACAGAAAAATCTAAAGTCTCAGCAAATTAGGTAGAAAGGGAAAGGAGCAAGTAAAACCTCTTCTTTCAAACAGCAAGGGAAAGAGGTATATTCTGAACGCCTCAAGGCTATGTCTGTCTCCGTGACAATGTCTTGTGGGAGCACTCAAACATATCTGAAGATAAAGTAGCTTCAGCTGACCATCCTATTTTGCTGCCTAGAAGCCAGTTCCTGCTCACCATCCAAGCAGTTACGCATGAGTCTTCCTCAGAAATCACACTCATCACCTAAAAGGGTACCACTGCATGTTAATATCCAAACAGAAGCAACTCCTCACAGCTGCTTGCCAAGACCACCCTTATTTCAATCCATATTTAGGTCCTAAGAAAACAGTTTGCTACGTCTCTTGAGTAGGCAAGAACAAACATCTTAAAGGCAGAAGAGTTTTCTGGAGGTGGACCAATTATCTTCTTCACTCCTATCAAAATCCATTGCTTCAGATATCAACAGGGACAATAAATTAGAAATAGCAGCCTAGACAAGTTGCAGGGAAACATGCTCTGTTATTTTCTCATTCTGTGTAGCTCCAGGCAGTCATGTTGTCATCTGCATCCTGACCCTATCTAAGGCCTTTTGAGGATGTATAAGACAAATGAGTGCAATATGAATCACATTTCAGAGTTAAAGTCTCTTACCTCACCCTCAAAATTGCTGTACAAAACACCATGATGAACATTCTGGTCTATTGGTAGCTGAGCTGCCATTATTACTGTTCGCCTGATTTTAGTGTTCTGAAAGTTATATATCTTACTAAAGCTATCTATGGTCTCTCTGCCATAAAGAACAACACAGAAAAGCCTCCAGATGGGAATCCATCCCTTCTTCCCTAGCCCAACTGTAGCATAGAATGAAGTGACACCAGCAGATGTCTCTTTACTATAGAGAAACCCTTGCCAGACCTTGTAGACTAGAAGTCCAACTTACAAGTGGACTTGGAAGCCTAACTGGAAGTAATACCACCTCCAGTACTAAAATGGAGGGCATCACTGGCTAAGTAAATTTTACTTGTGAAGCTTCCCACTACAAAAAGGAGACACCAGCAAAACCATATCAGGAAAGTCTTGGGGCTTATTAAGTAGTAAAGCTATTCATTTTCTTTGACATTAGCAAGGTCTCTTACAGCACATGGCTATTGTTTGGTAAAATTGGCTATTGTTAGGTAAAATGTCAATCCTCTAGCCTGTGATTAGAAAGCTTTCAAGCTAAAGGTATTATTTCCTTCTTTCCATTATGTGTGTGAGACGGCTCACAGTTAGTGGAAATGAGATGTAAGTGAGTTCTGAAAACAAAACAAAATAATAATGGGATTTTTTTACCCTCATTCCAAAGACCAGTAGTAACCACAAGAGACACGCTGTAAAAGTATCACATAGGGTTCTTGTCCATGTTTGCTAGCTTGTGTAGATTTCTATGTCACATTTACTCAGTGCGCAAATAAAAAATCAATCTGGGTGTCTAGAAGCCTGCATCAAAAATAGTGTGGCCAGCAGGACCAGGGCAGTGATCCTTCCTCTGTACTCTGCGTTGGTGAGGCCACACC
>JAWWEV010000043.1:59639291-59657281 GCA_035583235.1 Hafferia zeledoni
TTTTTAAACGCAGATTAGACATGGCACTGAGTGCCATGATCTAGTAAACGGACTAGAGATGGACCAAGGGTTGGACTTTTCCAACCCAATAAATTCTATGATTCTAAGCCCTGCAAACCCAACCTCAGGTCTAAAATCTTATGATAAAAGTGCAGTGACTAAGACACAGCACACAATTTTGCTGATGGGGCATAAATCAGAACAGAACTCAGCTCACTCTTACAGATTGTAATAGCTCTGCATTGCTAACAATAGAAAAGCTTGGTTTGGTCAGTAAACTAAGCAGAAATCTTCAAGGGCACATACATAATAGGGATCAAGAAATGTCTTTTTCACACTTTAAACCGAGACTACATTAACTTGCAGATTTGTGTTCTGCTGTTCCTTCACAACATTGTTAATGGCATTGTTCCACAGCAGCCCATCGAAAGCACCCACTGAGGAGTGCCTATAATGATGGGTTTGATGCAGGAAAAAAAGAAAGCTCATCCTGTTGTCTTCAAGAAGGCTTGATCTTAAGATGAGTTGCCTGATATTAGCTAAGGCTGCAAAATTAATGTGGGATCTCTCCTGTCACCTAGCCCTCAAAGAATGAATCTGTGTCACAGATGTCATTAGGAGTAGGGAGGTACATACATAATGGGCACAGTTTCTATTCTCTGAGCAGAAAACAAAGTAATGAGATGGCTATATCCTTCAAGGAGCTATAGAAAGAAAGGGAGATCAGTAATTCAACTTGTGAATAGGTTCTATTCCTATTTAAAACTTGTTTTCATCTCACTGAAATCCTCCAAAAACTGTTAAATTCTTATTCAATAAAATAATATTGAACAACAACAACAGCAACAACAACAATAATTAATCTTCAGCTTTGGTTGTTTGGTGTTTCTTGGCTTGTTTGTTAGTTAGTTGTTACTTATTAGGGGTTTGTTGTTGTTTTGGGATGTTTTTTTCTTGTTATTGGTTTGGTTTGGCTTTTCTGAAAATGATAATAATAATCCACTAGGAAAAAAAACAGAACAACCAAAAACCCTAAAAGCCTCTATAGATCAGATGCAAAATCTAGTACTGACAGATTCTGTAATTTTAACATGAGTCATATGTTTGTTCTTTTCATTTTTTTCCCCCCTTAAAATCCCATCTCTGTGAATCAGGTTATGATAGCATCTAATATTTTGAAAGAAAGTAAGTTCCTAATCCTTATTTTTCTCTACTAAAACATTCCAACATCTGGAAGAAATTGAAACAACCAAAAATTTTTATTTTACTAGATGCTTTGTGAAGAATGATTTTCAGTAAGACTAATCTGGGGAGATTCATAAGGTTGAAGTGAGGCTGAATCTGTATATGATGTTTCTAGAAAGGAATCACAAAGGAACCATCTAATGTCTGATGAAACCCTAACAATGTGTAAAGGTCTCTGTGTTGCTGTTTAGTGTCCCATATAAGAAGTGGCTGGTGCTACTAGTGTGGAAAGACAGCAACCCTTACTGTGCTGATGGTGGCATAACCTAAAACCTATCCTCTGTTAGCTTACATGCTACAAGATGAGAATTCCTTCACTTGCCTCTACTCCTTTTTCTTTCCATGTGTTAATGATGGAAGGGGGGAAGGGAATATGCAAATTCTAACTTATATTAAGGTACACTATGTTGAATAGATTTAGAAGCACCCTCCTTGCCATATTAAACTGGATTATTCTGATAATCAGTTTTGCATGTTGTACTCAGACTCAAACAGTTGCTACATTGTTTATCCAGTCACAGCAGAATAGAAAAGATATATTTATAACTTATGAAATCAGCAGGTTGAAAAGGGCAACTTGATTAGCCAGTTTGCAGTACACTTTACACTTTGCAAACTAAACACACCAGCTGGAACTACTTAGACTGTTAACAAATATCCATATGCCATGAAATTTCATAAACAATGAAAATGGTCATTTTTTTTCACTTTGGGTCAAAATGTAATCTACTTTTTAAGCATGTTTGCATTTTTAAAAGACTGTTGTAATGAGACAGAGAGCAACTGAAGTCAAACTTACAGCTATAACATGTGAATAAGCAGCTGTCATGGTGTATTGTAATTCAGTACCAATCACAGTCTAAAAATAAAAGCCATAAATACAGGGAGAAAAGCCCTAAACCCATAAAAGTTTGTTCTGAGCTTTTTAAGGAACCCAAGGGAGTAGCAATATATTTTCTTCTGCAGAAGACAAGAGAAAAACAGGGACAGTGATTACACCCTGCTCTCTCCAGGCATGTCCAAACAGATGAGTATTGACAGTTTGGAGCCCCTCAGCCTCAACAAGGTCCCACTCTGCTCTGGGAGTTGTTTGAGGACAATGAAAGATACTTTACTGTGCAAATATTATTTTCAAAAACAGCAGTGATCTACTTGAGTACAGTCTACTCACACAGGCAAAATTTAACACACTACATCACAAAGTCCATTTGAACAAGAGGGAGCATTCATTTGTTCTTGATTAAATCTATTTTAGCTTAGCGATCTGATGATTTCTGGCCACTTTGGAATCCAGTAAGTGTCTTCTATGATGTTAGATAATCAGCAAAAAAAGTTACACCCCATATACTTTCTTGCTCTCTGTCTGCTGCTGGCAAGTGGCACTACTGCAGCTTGCTTTGGAGAGGGCTGTTGCTCCAGTTTCAGCTCAGCAGTATGGTAATAGAGTGCCTGAAAGCCAGTTATTCACTGTGTCCTCTCTCTGATTATCAGTTCCCTCATTTCCCCAATTTCCCAAACATTACCACCAGCTTTAAGGGCTCAGGTAATAGAAGGAAATGAATTGCCACTCAGCTATGGGTCTCATATAAACTCATAACACACAAAACAGCCCTGGTGAAACAGAGAGCAAGGGAGCTTGTAATTTTATGTAATTCACAGTCACATCACAATCAATACTGTATAATACAGGTCCCTTGTTTGTATCCAAAATTAGTTTTATCCCCCCAAAAATTCTTTCACTCTGTCTCTTTTTTTACTCAAAAAAAAAAAAAAAAAAAAAAAAAAAAAAAAAAAAAAAGAGAGAGAGAGAAAAGCCTTATAGAAAGCAAAAGAGCTCTCTGAAAATTCCATCACTTTTAGATGGCTCATCAGTAGCTGCCCAGATATATTCAAATCACAGTTCAATGCAGCATGCATAAGGATGCATCCTGCTTTATGGAGTTGTTGCTCATGTTTATTCTCTTTCAACCTCCTATTCCAACCCTCAAATAGAAATCTGGTGTAGTAAATAGAAAATGTAAATAAGGCCAGTAAGCAATGGCCTAATGTTTACTGCAGAGAGCTCTTGGGAGAAAAAAATCCTGATTTGCAATGATTCATTGTCAAATTCCCTGAAAAGCCTTAGAGCTCTCAGGTGCAATGAGTGACCCAACAGTCATAAGGTCTCCAACCTGAGCAGCTTCTTCTCCAAGGTAATTCCCCTTTTCCAGAAGAACAAGACTTGCCTTTACCCAAGTGAGCAACAGTGAATTCAACATTGAATTACACCAATGCAAATAAATACTTACTGTCATGTAGAAGACATGATCCTCTATAGGTATGTCTACACTTCCAGGTGTAAAGAGGGCTCAAATGTGGATATAAGGATGCCATTCCTCATGACCTCAAAGCTTTCCATCCACATTGGCATTTATACCTCAAATGTCCACAATATATAAGGAAAAAAGCTGTCACTCACATATCTGCTGATGCAGTGAGAGAGTAACATGCTCTGCCTGGCCATAGCCTGCTCTGTCTGTAACACTTAAAGAGTTGAGTCCCTGCAGAGTCTGGGAATGGACCCAGACTTTCCTCTCTCAGAAAAATCAAAACCAACCTGAATTCAGAGCAGTTAACAGTGCTGTAGGTATTCACTGTGGATGGAAGGCATCTGTCTACATGAGTTTGAGAATGGGCTCATACCCATAAACTTTTGACAGTGTAGGCATACCCTTTCAGAACATGCTTGATTTCTTTGCTTTAGACAGCTATCCACTTACAACTTTAATTGTTTCACAGAGAGCATTATCTGACCATTCACCTCTCCCTCTGACAAACAATGGAAACTTGCAGTCTTCACAGAAAGATGTAAGAAAATCCACTGCAGATATGTGCATGTACATGCACATGCACTCACATGGTAAAAACCTGGAAATCTCCGTAGCTGTGTATCAGCATTGATTGTGCTTTAGTCCCCAACAGAGAGATGGTTTGCTCCGTCTCATCAGTTGTGGAAGGTTTTGGGTTTTCTCCATGGATAATTTCCTCCAAAGTGAATGCAAACAATGCAGTCAGAAGACCTCCAGAGGCAGATAGGGAAAATAACCTGGTAGCTGAGAGGAGTTTATTGACTTCCGCTGCTTATGAACAGCTCAACAGCATGGAGTCCTCCAGGTTGGTGTATCTCTATAATCTTGACCCACCTGGAGATCCATGGTGTCGAACCATGAACTTATGAAGATAGGACTGCTTCCAGTGCTCCTCTTCATCCTCAGTGCGCCGAGCAGTGAATTCCTGAATCCTCTACCATTTCTTCTATGACAGGCAAGTTCCTTTGTTTCTTTACTTCCCCTTTTCCACCATTACATGGTTTTATACATATGGACAAGAGGTCACACACACCTTTCCTTTCAGCATTTGATAAGTGACAGTCACTCTACCCCTTCCACGCTCAGTACCTTCTGTATCCATTAAAGTATCAAGGCAGAGAACCCCATTAGGAATTATAAAATCTATGATTCCTTTCATGTCCTAACCATCTCTGAAGAAGTTTGTTGGTACTGCTCAGTTTTGCAGAGATGATGAAGAAAGTGAGAAATTATATGACAAAGGTATTCTGGTTGGCCAAGAATGTTTTAAAGAAGAAGGAGGTTCCTCAGTATTTCTCAATGATGGTTGGAATCTGGATTGTCTTCCCAGCCTCAAATCACATGCTTATGTGCAAGGAAGAGCAGACACTAAGGCAGCATCATGGTGATATTGTATAATTTTTTACCATTGCCATATATATGCAAGCACAACCTCCTGAGCTGTTCTTTAGTTCCACTGACTCTGTACTTCACTTTGGTGTCCCTAATGAGGCCCCTCTTACAGCCTATGGCTATTATTTTCAAGCTTTCTGGCCTGTCTATTATTCTCCTACAGTTTGATTTTGATGTATAAATAATAAGTGGTCAGCATGATGGCTATAGGAACTTTCAGAAAAAGTATTAAAAAATTTCTTCCTGTGAAGGTTTAGATAAATTAATTTTGCTTAAAGAGCAAATTTCAGCTGGCTGCTTGACATTAATTAGCCTAGCTTTACAAAACCCCTGCAAGGTATTATATGAATTTTACATTGTCCTATGCATTTTACAGATAGGTATGCTGAGGTCCACAGAAAGACTAAATGCCACATTACTATTTTATGCAAACAGCTGACCAATGTGGTGATTAAATTGTGTGGTGATATACTCTTGGCAAGAATATTTAGCTTGCTTCACTGGGGAGTGATAGCAGGACATTTTGAACAAATAGGCATCTATTTTTGAACCCATCTCCCCCACTGATTTGCAGCCTAGGTTTTTTAATTGTTCAGTTCCTGTGCAATCTGTTTAAACTGTGTTTGTATTTATTTCTTTATTTATCCAATCATTTTTAAAAATTTTGAATAATTAGCAAAGACCTAGAGACAAGACTCATGCATGCCCCACCACCCTGTCACAGGGACAAAGCACATACAGCCACAACACCCTGTAAAAGTCTAGAAAACTCAGGAAAAGCTTAACAAGAGACCTTGCACCCATTTATGCTCCTGTTCAATAGCACATTCAAAGTTACTCTTCAATCTTCTCTTTTTCTAGAAGTATAGAAAAGGAACATAGAATTACCAGAAAGCAGGATGTAACATTTAGCATTGATATATATGGTGCATGTTTCTAAAACCATGTAAGAGATGCTAGTGACAATTCAGTTTTGAAAATGACACTGTATCAAGAAAGTAGTACTTAAGGCAATGGAATTAGTGCTGCATCTTGCAGTTCATCCCTATAAAAATGTCTCACATAAGTGTCTTTAAAGTATTTGAGTTAAAGAAATTTTTGTTTTGTACAATGGATGTGTTTAGTGTTTGTTTTCTTCTGCAATGTATTGTAATGATTATTTGCTCAGAGGTAAAATGCTTGTGCTAGAGCTGAGTGGTTTTAGGGATGTGCATCTGTTCTTGCTGTTTACTCTTTCTTTGAAATTACAAGTCTATTTGTGCCATTAACTTTAGTTGCAGCAGAGATGCTTATGATGCTATGGCAGGGGCAAATAATAAATATAAGCAGAAAGAACAAAAAAAGTCTTATTCTTTGCTTCATCCACTTGCCAATAATCCTTTCAAGCAAACATATGCACAGTAATTTAATTTCTGTTGATGACATACACCCAGTTTATGGAGAGTAGTACATTTCTTCCTGTGTTGCTGTATGGAAATACATGAGATTCCTGCTTAGTAAGATTATTCCTCAAACAGCCTAGTTGGAACATATGAACTGCTTCTTAGTAAAGTGACAGAAATGTACAAGACTGATAGGACGACTAACTCTAAGAAAAGAAAAAAAAAGAAATTACATAGTATCTGATAGACAACTAAACGACAAGACTGTGTTTCTGCAAGTTTTCTACAAACTATCAGCAGCCATTTGATCATTTTACTGTGTTATGGCACTGTAGATTTATTGTTCCCTGTTTCCATTTCCAAAAAACATGAATCTGAATAAAGTTTTACTAAAGCAATTTGCATGAAAAGACCTTTAAAAAATAGGGATAGGGAGCTGCCAAAATGTACTAGGGAAGGTGAAAGACAAATGAAATTTGCAGTTCTACCTTCCAATGCACTTTTCATTTTCACTTACCTTCCTGCCTCCTACATTGCTCTTGTAGGACTGTAAACCTATACTTCAAATATACTGCAGTGATGACTGACAGCGATGATACCAATATACCGAGGAAAGATAATTGATGTTGCATTTAGTTTGTCTTCCTTAAAATATTATTACTATAACAGCAAATTCTAGTGCACCGCTGGAGAAAGTCTCTTAAGGGCTTCATGACTGTCGACAACAAATAAATGTTATAATAATAAAAAGCTTGATGTATTCTTTCTTGGCACAGAAAATACCTAGGTTTTGTTTCTCCTGGTGTCAAAGTTCCTAGCTGGTTACTTGCTGCAAGATTGCTTTAACGTGCCTGATTATACATAGTACCTACTGAGTTACCAGTTAGTGTCCATCTCCAATATCAATCAGAATGAGATTGTATGGAGAAGGGGAAAAAACCCTTTTGCAGATCTCAAAAAAATAACCTGTGTGATTTTCTCTGTCCTCAGATGACAACGAGGAGTTTTAAGAGTATCTATTCCTTCCAGAAACTGTGAATTCTGTTAGAGGTTTTTGGTTTGGAGTAGAGAGTTCAGACTTACCATTAAAATGCTACAAAATATTATCATCTTTAAAATATTACATCTCAGCTGTATATTATTGCAAAGTCTTTCAATGATAGATTTGAAGTTATGTGAAAGACATTCCTCAAAGTAGATTTTCTTTTATTTCTCACTTTTTCCTTTAAATGGTTCTGGTTTTGGGCTTTTTACTTTTAGCATTACAAAGGCTGGATAAAACTACCTCTAGAGACCACTTGTATCACCAGCAGTAAATTATCAGCAATTGTGTTCTTCTCTCAAATGATAATGAGGTGGTTTAAAGCAGATAGAGAACTGCTATCCTAATACAACTTGGATAATTAAATTTCAATATGTAGAATTCTATCTGGCATTGCAATGGGATATCATACTCTATTTCCTACCCTTTGATAGCATGTAATTCCGCTAAATACTCTGGACTAGTTGGTGTGTTTCAGCCCAGAAGTGTACTGAATATGATGCAGCGGAAGGTTTTCGGTTGAATCAGTTGGTAATATGTTTTATTACTCCCATAAGGGGATAGATAACATGAAAATATAAACAATTCCCACCAGCATTTGACTATGGAGAATCTAGCATGATTTTTGTAAGCGTTGGACTCTAACAGCTCCAGCTGAAGGCTACGAAAGCAAAGGGATTCCCAAAACCTCAGTAAACCAGCCCCATGGGCTTTCCTAAAATGGTACCAAAGACTTTCTTGTAATTATTGCTAGTAACATGAGGGAATGCAACAGAGACCAGATGAAAGCTCTGGATAATCATTTTTATGATAATCATAGAAGTGAAAGTTCCTGGGTAGAAGTTATAAGATGAAAGTCCTGACAAGTCAAGGCTTTTTCTGCCTCTGTAAAATTACTAGTTCAAGGAGAATGTCAGATAAATTAATTAGTATTTATTTAAAATTTATGCAAGGGTGGAATTTTGTTTGAGTGAATGGGAATTTAAAAATTCCCACTAATTTCTGTGGAGGACTTGATTTAGACAGATACTTATTTTATAAAGTTACAACCTTCTGACAAGATTTTAAAAATCTCATATCTGTTAGGAGCTCTGGTGGAGGTGTGTCTGTGTTAGTCCATTTTAATTTAGAGTAAGATGTTGTCTAAGACTACCTGTCCACAAAGATATAAAATTAAGATTTCTGACAACCAGAAAAATCTACTTTGACCACTGCAGAAACAAGATTTCTCCCATGCCAAATATTTGTGACCTGAGATTTCTACCTAATAGGCAGAATTAATTTGATATGAACTGTGTATTGTGTACTATTGAACTAATGAATAGTTGCAGATGGATATAGTATCTGGAGGGCATTTCACTCTGCTGAGTCATATAGTTTTTGCAGTATGTCAAAAATGAAATGATTCTTCTAAGGGCCAGCATTTTTCTGAAGACAAATAAAAAACAACATGCAACTATAATCTTTTTAAGGAACAGCACAATCCATCATTTCAGACATGATTTTGATATTACCCAATATCTTAGCAACTGACCATGCAAACTGCCTGTCCCCAAATACTGCCACATGCCCTCTTCTATCAAGGAGTTATAACCAATACTGAAATGATGAATGGTTTACTGTAATTACTTTAATTGTCTTATAAAACCAAGCAGCTATCTGATAAATATAGGAGGGGATTGTCCTGCTCTACTCCACACTGGTGCAGCCTCACCTCGATTGCTGTGTTCAGTTTTGGGTGCCACAATATAAGAAAGACACTAAGCTCTTAGAGAGCATTCAAAGGAGGACAACGAAGATGGTGAAGGGCCTTTAGGTGAAGCTGTATGAGGAGTGGCTGAGAGCACTTGGTCTGTTCAGCCTGGAGAAGAGGAGACTGAAGGGACACCTCACTGCAGTCTACAGCTGCCTTGTGAGGAGAAGCATTGATCTCTTCTCTATGGTGACCAGTGACAGGGCCCATTGGAGGAAACAGCATGAAGTTGTGTCAGGGGAGGTTTAGGTTGGATATTAGGAAAAAGTTCTTCACCCAGGGAAGTCACACCACCAAGTCTGACAAGAGCTCAAGAAGTGCCTGGACAATGCTGTCAAGCATATGGTGTAATTCTTGGGGCTGTCCTGTGCAGGGCCAGGAGGTGGACTTTGATGATCCTTATGGGTCCCCTCTAACTCAGGATATTCTATGCTTGTATGATTCTATGATAACACTGTGTCAGAAACCAATAGAAAATATAAGTCTGAAATAATTTCATTCTATTCTGGGATGTGTAGTTAAAGACATCCTCACTGGGAAACATCACCGAATGTATACACAAAAAGAAAGTAGAGAATTTAAGTCCTGAAGAGTTTTACATAGGACAGTATTCCATCCTTACAGTTATCCACAGGAAAATCAGAGGCTTTTGAGAAATTTGCTTGAAAAATAGGAGACTACCTTATTTTACCTAAGACACAATCCTACCCCAGTCCATGAGTGGTCATTCTCTTCCAGATTTTAAATTAGACAACTCTTTGAAAAAGGCTCTTACCAGCTGTACGATTATATATTGAAAACAAATAGCCTGCTGAGGGATGGCTACAAAACCATGCCTCTTTGATGAGTTTAGCTTCTGCTGTGAGAAACACGGGATGTTTAATCTTCATCAAATGGAACAAGGAACACCTTGATGTGTCTGGCAATTTCAAGAGAGATTATCTTTGACATTCAGATTTTTAACTCCTTTCCAGCTCACACATCAGTATACTAGTCATTTGCTTAATGCTGAAGAATAAGCCACCTAAAAATCTCAAGCAAACCACAAACCATTTTTTGCACTAAAAGACTGAACTTCAGTTCAAGATAGTCATAAGGTATTTTAGTAAACTCTATCTATTACACTTAAAAAATTTAACCTGACAGAAGTTTCATAGTGCTGTTATAGAAATAGTGTGTTTTATAACTGTGTTGTAGGTAGAGCATCAATCCCCACAAAGAGAGGACAATTTTTCACAGGAAAAATTCTGTGGTGTTCTGTGGTGTCAGAACAACCACGATTTTCACAGGGGCTCTGGTCTATTAGGAATTGAAACCTTTTTTTAGAAAGATATGATCTTGTTTGAAAAGAAAGTGGCTTTAACAAGGCTGTGGAGTTTGTTTCTTATGTTTTTGGTGCTTGTTTGTTTGCTTGTTCGTGTTACTGGGCAAAATTCTGGATGGCAGAAAGAAATGGGTGAGAACAAGAGAAAGGGAACACAGCACATCTCACCCTCTTGTGTCCCAACCTTGTGTTCCTGCTGTAATAGCAAGCTCAGGAAATTAGGTTAATATTCAAGGAGACCTACTGTTTTGTTGGTGTCTGAAAGCTCCTAAATTCTATAAGTCTGATACACATCATTCATGACAGATTGCAGAGTAAGAACATCTACTAAAGCAGAAAGAACAATCCAAGGGGCAGCAGTACTACCAAGTAGAACTCAATTGCTGCTTACTATAGAGTACATTAAATGAAAAGGGGATATATATAGTGTATGATGATCTCTTTTCTTGTCAATGACTCTGACCACACTAATTAAAAAAAATAGACATTTATCTGAAGGGAAAGTTGGTCTTTAAAAACACAAATATCTCCATCAGAATGTTCTCATTTAGAAATGGTCTGATTTGGAGACTTAATTGGAAATCCCCCTTTGGTTTGGTCTGTTTTTCTTCTGGTTTTCCTAGTTTGTCACAATTTTCTCTAAAAGCTAAAGGGAGAAAAAACAGGCAGGCAGATAAATCTTGTATTTAAAGGATAAACTGATTTAAATGAAGAAAACAAAATTATATTAAAGGGCTGTGATGTGTTGCAGGACAAAAAAGGGAGAAAAAACCACCAACAACAGAGAAAACCCCTGAAAGATGGGCAGTTTATTAGTTTTTGCTTTCAGAAAATGATGATTGTTCTTCCTAGCAGTTGAAATATTGTTTCTGAAGAACTGATTTTTCCCAGTTAAACAGATAGAAAATTGATTTTCTCTCTGACTACTGAAACTCTCAGGAAGTATGGTACTTTTGGAACAGGCTTTTGTACATATCAGAAGTAACTGGGTAGAACAGCCTGCTAAAGTACATAGTATCAGGGAGAAATTCTGAATGCAACTCAGCTCAGTGTGCACTAACATAAAAACCAGAGCAGATGTTCATTGCTCCTGCTACTTCCATGTTAATTCTAAAAAGAACAGCACTGCACAGACTTAAGTAATACCATGAAATATTTTGCATCTTGTCTGAAAGTAGGTAATGGACAGTAAGCATTTTCATGGTAATATCCTAAAACAAGAGACTCTTTAAAGGTGTTTTGGTCATCCTTGCTTTTGTGTAGCTTTTTGCTATCCCTGACTTTAAGTGATTTTCTAAAATTTTGCTTTAACAAAAGCAGAATAACAGAGAAGTGTTGTTTACCAGCTGTCTTGTAATTTCCCAACATACCACAAAGCTATTCTCCTCAGCAAAAAGCTTTCTGTAAAACTATGTAGGTTTCCATATCACCCACGAACTCCAGTTATCTTGTGAACTATTTTCTTTCTCTAATCAAAAGAGCAAACTACTTCTTAAATAGATTCAGGGTAAAGTGTAAGACTTGTTCCCACTGTTGCTGGATAAAAGGATGCTGGCTGCAAGCAGCCATGAATGACAAATAGATTTTTATTCAAACATTAACATTAACAAGGAAAAGTCTCCTTCTGAAGAATGCTGCTGAGTGAACAGCAAGAAGGTCTTGAAGATTAAGATTTTTACTTCCTCTCAACCTTTCAGAAGCTTCTCCAATAACACTTCAAGAAAATCCACACAGATATGTAGAATAAAAATGAGAAGAGAAAGGCAGAAAGTAAGAAAAAGGAATAAGGAGCTAGAGTTTCTTTGTACATTTTTGTTTGTTTTTAAATCTGCCTATAAATACATAGAGAAATTATCTTTTACTGTAGAAAAAAAGAGAAAATTATAATTGAGAAAACTATAAAGAATAGAACTGTGTTCTCTTTTATTTCCAGAACTGCCTGTGCTTTGAGAATTATTTCTTTACAGCTGAAAGATGCTTCTTTTCACCTCAGGGGACTGTGACCAGGATGAAATCACCCTCTGCCAGCTCTGCTGTGGCTCATTCTGAGCAGTCATGTCATTGATCTAAGCAGGTTAACAGACACACTCACAGAGCTGCATCAGATGTGTGTAATATATCTGAGCAGTTTAGGGGGTCTGGAAATACTCTGGACTCAAAAGCTCTGCTAAGGTAAGATGGCACAAATGAAGCAGTTACGTGTAAGCTCTCAGCTCCTGTTCCAGGCACAGGCTGCTCTTCAGGCCTTGTTATTAAGTGCCTCATGTAGGAGACCTTTGAAGTCTCTTTGGCCTGCAATTGCCAGTCTCTCTTAATTTAGTGTTCATTATATTATCACAACTGTGGCTACTGCTGGTAGGTAATTCTGTGCAGGTGTAAGGGTGGTGGGAGCAAGTGGGAAAAGGCTGTTCATGTGGTGTTTATCTGATGCCTCTGAAATAATTGCTGTTACTGGTAGCTGACAGTGTGAAGGAGACATTGCTTTTACACTCGTCTCATACCCCGATATTTTTAAAAGAAATACAAATGCAAGTGCTCTGGCAGTAAGTGCCACAGCAACACGACTTCTGCTGTACAAATGACAGGGTGAGCCTGCCCCAAGCCCTGTGGAGATGAGTAATATCAGTGGGTCTGAGGCTGGACTCTCTTTGCCTGCAGATATGATGGAAGGGCATAGTAAAATGTACCAAGAGCAGGGGCAGCTTTGCTGGCAAGCAAGTTATAAATAATCCTGGGATAGGTCTGTTTCCATCACTCTGTGTGACAAGAGCTGGAATACCAAAACCCCCCATGCTGGAAAAAAAAAAAGGAAAGACAGAAAATGAAAATTAAGTTTGTTCTGTACTTTCAAGAGAATACATTAAAATAAAAATCAAATCCCACGTTTGTGAATCAAATTCTAGCTACTTGGTTTTAGAATTCCCTCTGTGACACACAGTATTGGAGGATAGCATTGTGCCATCTCACTAACTCTGCAAAAATATCTACAAATGAACATATATCTATAGGGAATAAGTTATCAGGTAGGAAGATTGAAAAGAGAAAGCAGAGGCAGGAAAAAGATGGGAAAACCCCTGTGTGTATCAAAGCAAGCTCCTGAAAAATGAAAAGGATGGAAAAGAAACATAAACCACAAATGTAACAGAAAAGGGGAAAAAAAAAAAAAAAGAAAAAAGAAAGGAAAAAAAATGCAAACTCTAGTACATGAGGCATTATATTCAAACTCCTTGTGAACCCCAGCTAAAAACATTGTTCGGATTTAAAAAAAATGGCGTAAGGAAGAAGACAGCTGGAGGAGAAATGACTGACAGCTAAACAGAGTTTAAAAGACAAACCAGAGTTTTGCTTAAAGAAGTGGGATGTCTCCATCCCTGATCAATTTATCTAAAAACCTAGCATCATTTGCTAACGTATTTTTTTCCTCAGTCAACTGTTTTCTCTGTGTTTTGCTGGAAGGATACAGAGGTTATTTTAAGTTGTCTTATGAATCCATTCTTTCATCTTTAAATTACATTCTGGCCATAGCCAGCTATTATGAAATATTTTGATATTTTTATTTATTTTACTGTACATTTTTTCATACAGTAAGACAGATATTAGTACTCATTTTAACTCAGAACAGAGAGGTATAATTAATTGCTTTGGAATCACATTTAAAAAATGGTGTAAGGTAACTTTCACAGAGATATAATTTTTTTCTGTGTAGGTATGGGTGATCTCCAAATTCTATTATGGTTTTCTTTCAGCTGCAAACAGAAAATAGATTTCAAGACAGAATTATTTCCTAAGAATGCGACTTGATTGTCCCAGGTTCTCTCACTCCCATCTGGCTCCTACCTACTATTCCAAGGCCAGTGAGATAGCAGAAACAAAACCCAACATCATTAACGCAAACTAATGTTGTGCTCCCCAACCCATGGGGAGGGCTGTGGCTTTTGTGTAGCCAAAAAAGTGTTGTCTCAGCATTATTCTCTCCAGTTCTGTAGTCTGTCCTGTGCATACATTGCCCCCACTCCTCAGACTTTTCATGCGATAAAAGCAACTGAACCACGTGACAATTTGAAGGAAATTCACCTGCAAAGCAACTGCCTGGTAGTCGAAGCCCTGACAGAGTTAGGCAGTCACAGACAACTGTGATTGTATTTCATCCTACTGCTGATGTTTTATGGTGATATTGGTAGAAAGGTGATCATCCTGCAGGAGTTTCATGAAAATATGGAACAAGGATTACTTGCAAACTCATACTTGCTCACTTTCCCCAAACACATGAACAGCTTCCCAGTAGGCACAAAAAAAGTACTTCTATTCAAAGTTAGACATGCAGAAGTGTTTTCAAGTTCAGGAGTTGTATTTGTAGCAAACAGATGAAGTCTGTTCTAAGAAATTCTCCTAACAGCCTATGCACAAAAAGAGGAAAAAAGGAAATTGCATAAGACATTGCAAAGCATTCCAAATGTAAATGGATCCAGTCAAATTAAATATGTACTCTATTCTACTTTAGAAAAATAACAAATTTTTAGGTCACAAACTTATCAATTAGTGGGCTATATCATGGTAGTAACAAGCATATTTTTTTTATAAAATTACCATTATCTCATAAGGCATATATCTCCTTATTCTCTTCTTTTTGCCTCCAGTAATTTGATTTGTCATTGTATTTTCTTTCTTCACATACACCTTGTACACTGCTGAGCTGGTACTTTGATCCTCAAAAAAATATTCAGCAAAAAAGTTCAGCAAGGTTTTTAAAATTTTGTTTAAAAATAAATTAAAAGTAATTGGTTTCAATGAGCTGTTGAAAACTCAGAAGATGCACTGGTTTGAATTTTTAATGAAGCCATGGTTTTAATCTAGGCAGATATTTTTTACTAGAATTTTTAGCTAAAAGAAAATCAAATATTTTACTGAGGATGCATCTTTAATAAATATATTAAAGCAATAACTTTCTCGAGTTCCTATATTTTTTGACATTCATTGCTTTTTAATACAAATAAATGGAAATTATTGGCAGTTTGAACTGGGTGGTTTGTTTTTTTTAACCCCCCTCTCCAGTTAAGTGCTTTCTTGTTCTTAAGCATAGGAAATTATGGTATCTGAAAAGAAATAAATTCTCTCTGCTATAAAATACTACCTTTCATTAAAGACAGAAGTAATTCTATAATGTATAATAAGTAAGTTTAATATATAAAGACACACTATAATGACTGATAATTAAAGACTAAGACTTAAAAAAAAAAAAAAGACAATCTGAAATGGGAAGCTCTTTTCAACTGTGGTGTCAGCTCAGAGTCTTAAAAATTAATTAGGGAATCTAAAGAGAAGGGGTGAAAAATACACTAAAATGGTCACACTTTATCCTGAATCTTGACATTCAACAGAGGTAAGCACAGCTGAAAACTTACTCTTCAATTCCATGTTGAGAGTGAAAATATATCTCAGGTGAGAAATAGGTTCATGAAGCAAACCTGATGATAATTTTTTCTCTCCTGTTGTTGCCATGAAATTTCAACTTAGCCTTGGTCTCATCAGGACAATTATCCAGTCAACGGCATGTTAAACTAAAGCAACACTGTGACACTTCATTAAAGTACCAAACTCAGATCACTTTGGTCTCAAACAATCTACTGTAAAATATGAAGTGAACATTTTGCCTTCCCAGACTGGCTGTGCATTAAAAACATTATGATTAATGGGGACCAGGGGACAAAACTTCAGCAGCGAAGTGCAGTGCCACCGCATAATTACTGATCTAACCAGTAAAAAAACCCCTCATTGCCAGCTTTTACGGTGAGCTGGTACTGAATACTAGCAGACTTTTTCATGCTTATACATGTACACTTACCTTCTGCATTTTCTAAAAATAACAATTCCTGTGCCATGTCATTAGCAGACTTTCTCCACAGAGTTACAACACACAGGAGGGAAATCAGAGCTGGATCACTCCCTCACTGTTTGGAGACAGGCATTCCTCATACAATGAGAGCTCCTCATTCCCAGTTAAGGACTCCAGCTCTGCATCCTCACTTAAACAAATCACTGTTACTCATCCAAATCTCCTACCTACCTTGGAGGGACTGCTTGTGAGAGTGACAGTTTCAAAACTGTCAGCAGGAGAAAAACACCCACTCTACTTCAGGCTAAGGACACAGAAGCTGCTTTAAAGACGGCAGATACTCAAAAAGTATAACCTGAAGCACTTTGCTGTTTGCTGAGCATAGAGAGGATAAGCCTTCCCACCAGTTTGTGAGCAATACCACAAATGTTGCTCAACTTACTTCCAAATGAAACTTCTGTATAATATGCCCTGGTAGGCTGTGCTGGCAGTGTAAGTAGAAGATCTATCAATTACAGATGTTGCTAATAGAAAGATCAGTTATTGTTTTCCATATAGATCTTAAAATAGAAATTATTTATCCTCTTTAAAGAGATTATCTCTTAAAGAGATTTTTTCTTTCTTTTTTTTTTTCCTTTTTTTTTTTTTTTTTGGTTTTTTTTTACCCCTCACAGAAAAGTTGGTGTGGAGATCTACTCTCAACAAAGGTTCTCAGCAGAGAAAGAACCAGTATTCAGGCAGCAACCATCTCTACCTCCTTCTGCTCCAGGTGGTTTCTTACTGCTCTCTTGAAATCTGAAAATCCCAATGACATGCTATTGAAACATTTGAGTTTCAGCTGGGAAGAAGTTTGATGAGTTTTGATTGGTTGTTTTTTAACTGGCAAGTAAATTAATGAAAGAAAGCTTTAAAAATTCAGCACTGTAGTATTTTGACCGCTCATATGATTAATGTCTGAACCTGAAACAGATTAAGGAAGCAATTTACATTGGGAGTGCATCATGGTTTATCCTGCCTTTTGACATGTCTGAGTTCATTCCCTCTCAGTCCCGCTGCAGCATGGACCTATGAGAGCTCCTCTGTAGTTCTCAACCTCTCTGCTGCTGATTTATAATAAAGATACAAAAAGTATAAAATTGTATTTTATTTGAAAAATATGAAGGCCCATAAACATTAAATGTGAGCACAGCAAGGAGATGTATAAAATAAATGGGTAGCTGGCATTTATTTCAGATCAAGCTCTGCATCAGTCAGGAGCTGGAAAATATAAACAGTTTGTGACAGGCAATAACCTGTTCTGATGGTACAACGGCCCTTGTAATGAAGCTGCAATCACTCTTTTGATCTCCCACCGTCTTGTTTCTTTCTTTTCCTTCTTGAGGAACTGGCACTTCCAATGTATTCTAATTTGGCTGATTCTAGGCTTTGATTTATATTGTTCTGGCTATTGTACATCCTATCAGAGGAAGGAGGAATTAAGGATTTGAGGTGGAAAGAGGCAGCACAGAGATGAGGGTGAGTAAGAACAGAGAATAATAACAGTGATTACACAATGCTGATGGGTGACGTATTAGCCGGTCTTGCTCTCTAATTATGCATAATATTTTTCCTTCAGTCTTGGCTGATGTGAACAAACACCATGCACCATCATCCTCCAAGCCTCCTCCCCAA
>JAWWEV010000043.1:59657381-59672589 GCA_035583235.1 Hafferia zeledoni
GGGGGGGGGGGGGGGGGGGGGGGCGGGGGGGGGGGGGAGGAAAGAAAAAAAAAGTCTCCATGGAAAATGATAGTCCAATAATAAGAGCATGGTGATGAATTGAGAGTCTGGACATCTGGGTTCTGGTCCCCTTGGCATCAGTGTGAGATCAGACAGAAGCCATTTACTCTTCCTGCTGTCTTTGTTTACTCTGATGCATAGAAATGGATATTTAGAAGGTCTGTTTTGCTATCAAAGTGCAACAAATGAGGAACAGACTCCTTAGAAGTGATGTCTCAAATAGAATTTATCTAACCCTGCAAATTATAATATTTATCTGTCTATTTACAGATTCCTGGTGCCCTGTGCATCTCCCATGCTCCTTTTGGTCATTGCTTTATGGGTCTGAGACATTTTTGAAACATAAGATCTCCATGTAGGCATAGATCACTGATGCCCCTACCTAAGAGTACAGTAATCACATGTTGACATATAGTAATAATTTATATTTCATTCTCTTAGGAAAAATCATGCACTTTGCTTAATAATCAGAAGACTTTTATTAAGTGGAAGGATACCTCTTTGAACTCCAACTTAGTAATCAATGTAAATCCAGGCACATAAGAACTGATACTATTAGTAATTTTAATCATAGAAAGCACCTGAGGGTGATGTTTATTTCCATGTGATTGAACAATGCTTCTTGAAAATGCATTACATTCCTTAGTTCAGTAACTGTCTGTAGTCTGCTGCCTAACAGGATGAAAATCACTGAGTAAAATATACCTTGCAAACATTTTCTAATGTGCTGCCCTGTATTTTCAGGATGTGTGAACATGTTGTATGTGTGAAAGAAGAGATGCCAAAAAATGTGGGTGAAAATATCATGAAAAGTGTTGCAGTCTTTGCTCAGACTGGATACCATTTCTTTCCTTCCATATTTTGTGCCAGAGCTGGGGATCATCAGTCACGGTAAGTAGCAGTTGATGTGGCAAATATTTCTGGGGTGTTTGTTCAGTGGTGATGCACTACTCAAAGTAAATAAAAGAGCAGTTGTATCTGTCCTATAATGAGCTGAAGAGAAAGTAGCTAGTATAAAAAAGGACAGTGGTAAACCAGGAGAAGTGCCATAAGACAGAAATCCCTTTATTCGCTTTGCAGGTCCAAAATATTCAGGAAGGGGGATGATGGAGCAGCAAGATGCTGCAGTGAAGGAAACTCCAAGACAGATGTTAACTTCCCAAGGAAACCAGCTCTGTCTTGGGATCACACATTTTCCCCTAGAACACACAGAGCAGCCAGATTTCTACTTATGTAGTGGACTGAACTCTGCCATTTCCAGGATGGAGGAGATGCAGCATAGTTTCTGCCATATGTGGCAGCAGTCTTGGTGTATGCAAGGAAAACGTCCCTAAAGGTAGTTTCTAGTACTGTCTATCACTACCCCAGAGACACCCACAGTGTAGACTTATATTTAACCTTAATGTGTCTTTAAAGGCACTTGCCTTTCCCTTTGAAAAGACAAGTGGATGATGCAAAATTATGCAAAAATGTAACATATCGACATTGTGTTCACAAGCATTGAACCAAAAGATCCTGCTGCAAGACATGATCAAGAAGAAGCTGAGGTACAAAGTCAGCCACCACCAGTGATTTGCAGTAATTATCTGATGTGAAGAAAAGAATAAATACAGACCCTGCTAAACAACCTGCACCTTTGGCTTTGTCTTTTCTCCAAGATATTTCAGGTTTGGTATCTGTCCACTCACTTGGCTGCTCTTAAGCCCTTTGCAGAGCAAAAGGGAATAGTTGTTGTGTAGCCTGTTCCACTATCTAGAACACTTTTAGCTGCAGCTTATAAGAACAGGTCGTTAAATTAGAGGTGGAAAGCTGTGGTACATGAGTTAAGTGAGTAGGCATATACACAAAGTACCAAATTCTCAAAGCTGAATGTGATAAGCTTAAAAGAATCCCTTGGCCTTGACATAATCATTGAAACTATTAATCAGACTGTGAAGCTTAGCCAGCACACTTGCAGATGTACAATTCAAAATATAGGGAGGAAATATCCAGTGGACAAATTAATGACAATTAACATATTGTTCAGCATAGGTCATTTTTTTTCAGTCATCTGAAAGCAAAAGAGGACATCAGCTGTCTGATGAAACCAGTGACTGATGAGACTCAGGACTAAGGGAATGTCTGTTATCAGAGAAGCCCATCTTCACATAACCCTCTGAGGCTATTGGGAAGCCAGAATTTTTCTCATGTCTTTCAGGTTAATGGCACTCAATCATTTACAGCCATTTTCTTGTATAGAAGCCTGCTAATTATGTCCCATAATAACCATTTGTGTTGGCATTACACTCCAGTGCACCAGCCTGATCAGATGGCTTGCTTGCAAACAAATTTCATCACTATCACCCCAGAGGATGGCACAAGTTTATAATGACCATATGAGCAATGCTGAGTGAGGAGGATGTCATGAGGGAATATAAGAGGAGTGTGTGTTTTTGTCCCACATCTGTTCTTTACCTATAGCCTGACAACTTTTTGTGTCCTGCCCTCTCTTCCTTAGACTGAGAGGACACAGCTAACAGCCAGACAACCCCCATGGAAGTGACAGACTGCAAACAGTTCAAAACAGCAGCGCTCCTACAGTGAATGTGCAAACCAAGCAAAACGGCAACTCTGAGTGTGAATGGGGCCTGTTAGGTGATCAGAACTCACTGACTCCAACGCTTAAACAGCATATGAAGTCATTTGATGTCTGACTGGGTTGTGTCTTTTCAAAGAGTGATGAGAAGTGAGTGCTGGAAAGGTGTACGGAGGACAGAATAGTAAGAAACTGAACAGTATAGTTCTCTGTTTTCGATCTACTGGATGTAAACTGAAAGAGAAACTTTCCTCTCTCTTCTCCCCATTCTTCGCTCATATCTCCCATGAGCTCTGGTTAACAGAGTGCTGCTTTCCACATAATAATAAATCTTTTCCTTGTTTTCATAGAAATGTTACTCTCTTCAGTTAGATGCTTAATTATAGAATTAATAGATTGTTTTGTTTTGGAAAAAAAATAATGTGAAGAAGCACTGGCAAAATCTATCCTTTGAAGAAACATCAAGGAAAGAAGTATTTGATTTTCAGATTATTTCTCCAATTAATCTTTTCATTCCTTCCTGTGTGGCAGAGAGTATAATCATCTATGTATAAATAGCAATAAGAGCAACTACATTACATGTTCTGCTCTGTTGTGGAGAATGTGGAGTATTTTGCAGAACTTTTTTTGCTTTTGCCCTTGGAGAGATGTAGGTAGTCATTTTAGTATGCAGCAAAAGGGAAAAGAAAAATATAGCTGTTGTATCAAATACCAGTTATTCATGAGTTGAGCTAGCTACAAAGGGTCTGGTCCTGCACCATTCAGCATGAAGGACTGCAGGACTGAACCCACAGCTGGGATGACGCACATAACTTCCTATAGGAATGTGAATAGCTACGTCATTGTTTTGTAAATGTGCTTGGAGAATGCTTATCTAAGCAAAGACCAGCTCTTAGTTTCCTCACTGAGCAATTCAGTTGAGTTTGAGGAACAGTGCTAGCAGACAAGGCAGCCCTTCTCCCCAGTGGGACATACCCACGATTTTAAGGCAAAGACGGTGATGTTCTCACTTTCTGGATGAGAGATTCTACCCCCCAAAAAGGACTGACATTTTAGCACAGCAGCACTGAGAGGTAACTGGAAACACACCCTGGCTCCTACCAAAGGAAACAAGTGCATTTGAGTTCTTTGTGAGATGCTGTCTTGTTTTAGCACCTCTCCTCCTGCTTCCATGCATGTCTCATAAACACCTACCAAGCCCCAGCTTGTCAAACCCTGGTATCAGAGAAAACTGCTGCCAGCTGACAAGAACTGGATTAGCCTCCTTCTGAGGCTGCACTTAAAGCACCCGGAGGGGTTCACTGCAGATCAGCAAGAGGTCTGGCACTCAGGATACGTACTAATCCTCTCATATCATGGCAGAGAAACACAGGCTGAGCAAGAGACAACACAATTCCTGTGTCTGTACACGCTAGGAGAGACTGTGTGCCCTTTCAGTGTCCAGGATGCAGTGAAATCAGATTGAGCTGTGCACAGCCTGAATGCCCCCCACAACCACCTGTGGCTGATCACTGTAACAGAGTAGAGCAGGTTAAATCAGGGTAGGGGAGAGAGCTGGCATGACGACTGCAGAAGTCCTCTGCATGGCCTGTACAATAACTAGTCATTACACAGTAAAAGCTAATAATTACTTCTTAATGCTGCAGTGTAGGAATTGGCTTAATGGTAGAACACAGTAGGTTGAAGACATAATGGTGTTTGTCCATGCAACAAAAATAACTTGGGGTGATCCCTTTCAAAGAGGTCTTAGTGGACCTTCAAAATCAGCAAATGATTTCTCTTTAATGAGTTATTCTCTCTTCTCTGTCTACATATTCAGCTGCAAAATATTTCTTCCTTCCTGGCTGTTGAGCTTTTACTTTTGCTCCTTTGTTTATGAATCAGTAATGTGCAATAAATAAAATTGTGATCTGGAGCTATTCTTGTGAAATAAATAACTAAATTAAAAAAAAAAAAAAAAAAAAAAAGAGAGAGAGAGTGCTCTCTTGGGTTTTTCTCCTTGTTCTTATTGTTGTGTTGCATTAACACCATTGCCAGAGGGTTAGGAAATAAGCTCAACCCCAGCCTACTCATGTCTTGAAGGAAAGGGCTGAAGACCTTTTTGTTAGATCCATCGCTTGCACTGGAATAGAAGTTAAATTGAGAGCTTTTCACCTGCTAAGATGTGCAATCAGAAGTCTCTGATCCTCCCATCTCATTCAAACTGAACAGAGCATCTAAAGCATATCAGAAAACACAGAGGATGCATTTCTCCTTTGCTGTTCTGCTGTAGGAATTTGTTATGAGGTCATTCTTACGTTATATATCCTCAGCTGATCTTGTCTGCTGACCTGCAGTGGGGAAACTTGTTTCAACTGTTACTTAAATAGTGGAGAAAAAGCAGGTGTAGGGAGAGCAAGGTGTTGGTTCTAATTCAAGTCACAGGATCATAGAATCCTAGAATAAGCTTGTGCTCCAGATCATACAGGGAAAGTTGATTCATTCTCCAGTGTGAGCGAGTCTTCAGAAATTGCATCTTTTGTCCAAAGCAGCCGGATACAATGATTCTCCATGAACAGCAGCACACTTGATTTCTAGGGTGCCACTATGTCACATTGTCACATCTTCCCATACTGGGTAAATACTGCTGTCACTGGTTTGTTTGGCTAAGTGCTTTCTCTCTGCAACTTCACAGCCTGCTTTTCCCTTACAGCTCTGAACACTCCAAACTAGGCTGCTTGGGCAGTGTTTTCAGAGTCCCTGGAGCGGTGTTTCCCCCTCACTCTTCCCATGCAGTTATTCTCATGCTCTGTCCTTATAACCTTGCACCTGCACACCCCAATAGTCTTTCCGGGATGGGAGTTCTCCCCGTCAGCAGTTGTCACCTGCAAGACAAGCAGACTGTTTTCCCCCTACTTTTGCTACATTTTGGTTGTAGTTTCCAGTTTCATGGAAGGGACACAGTAACACTCATGTACACAAGAAACTGGCCATGCAGTCCCTGCCCTGGCCAGGGCACGCTCCAAGCAACACTAACGGTGAGCAGTGACAGCCAGCTCAGAGTTCTAGCATGTTCTGCTGGAAACTGTATAGTTACTCTGGGAAGAATATTATGGGGTGGAACCAGCTGCTGTAGAGCAGAAGACATGCAGGAGAGGTCTGGAAACCCTGGTTGTTTCTCTTCCCAGCTGCGTGGCACAAGGAGAACTTTCCTTTTCCCTTTGGTCTCTCCTCTTCAAATTTTTCACAGCTAGAGGCAATGTAGCCCTTCAGCTATGGAGTCCACTAATAAATCCTCATGTATCTGAAACTGTTTCAACATTGCTTGTGCAAACCAGCCACAATGACAGGGAATTTCTGTTACACTAACATTTATAACAGTATCATGTACTGGTTTGCACTGTTTATCTGGTTGACATTCATATTTCCAAATATGATGACAAAATCACCAAATGACCGAAATGGGTTGCGAAAAGTAAAAAAAGCTCAGATCTGGTGATTATTCATGGGAACTGATAACTTTTAGGTGAAAGGTAGTGCTAAATTATTAAACAATCTATCCAACCCTTGAAAAGCAGGGATACGGGATCCCAAAAACCCTCTTTCCCTTCAACTCTTTTCACAGTAACTTGGAGAACGACACTGAAATATTTGTCAAAAGGAAAACTCAACTCATCAGGGCCTGCCATAACATTATATTATCTACTTCCAAAATTATCCTCTGGTTTCTAAAGCCCACAAATGCTGCTTCCAGAAAAAAAAATGCATTGCTAGTTTGTGTAGTATAGCCCTGGCTCTCCTTTGCCTCCAGTATTTTGTAGTCACCTGTATGTACATAAAATAGCTGTGAAGTGTAGCCCAAGCAAGGACAGAAAATAGGTTTCAGATAGCCCATGTTTTCCTTGAGATATATTTTGCATTGCTTGTTAAAGATTTTGGCTTGGAGTTAAAAATATAGTACCTAAACTTGGATTTCTAAAGCCATAGACAAGGACACACACTAGCAGCCTGATTTTTCAGCAAGCAAAGCATCCAGAAATCATTTTTACAGTTATTCAGTAGAAAATTGGGGGGCTCAGCTATTATGACCTTGAAAATGTAATTGTAACACTGTTGATGTGTGAATTGCTTAATAAACAGAAAGTTTTCCTTCTGCAGATTTCAAAGGTTTTCAGCTCATCTGTAAGTTTATGCCTTTAAATTGACATGCAGTTGCAGTACAGAACAATCCCGCATAGGTGAATGAATGGTGTGGTGATTCCTACAGGAGCATGGCCATAACAGAAAAACTCTGACCTAGAGAGCTTTCCAATGAACCCATAACCCATGACTTAACACACATAAAAACACTAGCAAGAAAAGATCATCTTCAGAAAGTATCTCCTTCATCTTAAGTTCAGTTTTAGTTTTGTAAAGTTTTGGAAGTTTTTCAATTGTTTGGTTAGGATTTGTTTTGGTTTAAAGGCTATTGTCTAAATCCTGATACAGCACAAGAAATCACACAGAGATTTGAGAGGTATGTGATTTTTGAGCTTTCAAATGAAAAGCAAGAAGAAGGAATCTTCTCTCTTTTGGCATTTGAGAGGTGCAGGTCTGCTCTAACAAGGTAAGAAATTGTATACATGCAGTTGCTGAGAGATATTTTCTCCTGTCAGCTTTTTAGAGATGCAAAGATCTCTCTCAATGCCTGCCACATCCTTCCTCATTTTTGTTGTGCACAGGCTGTTCCAGTTTGTTGCTGGAAGTAGAAAAATGAGAAGCAATGCTAAAGACAGAGCTGTGACCACATTTTACCTTTCTCAACTCACTGTTCCTCTGTAAAGAGAGCACCTATAATGGGAACACAAAGGCCTTAAGCTGAAAGAGAAGTGTGTCTGCAAGGAGGTTATCTCAGGATCTTATATTAGACTTACAGACAGTGGGGCAGGAAAGCACACTCTGTGGCTGGCACTGACATCAGCCTGGAAACCAGGTGTGTATTAAAATTCTCCAACTGCTACAGTGAACAAATAAAGAATTTTTCAATAAATTTATAGGAGGTCTTTCTGGGGAACTGGGGATTAATTAAACAACTTTCCAATGTTTACCAAGTTTTCTTGTGGTTCTTTTGATAAAAGCCTAGCCAAGGAGGACAAAAAATTTCTGGTGAGCAGAAAGAGTAAAACAAGCTAAGCGTTGTCCAAAGAAGATGGTTCCAAAGAAGATGGCTACCCCAATGACTCTGTGTGAGGGTCTGAGTGCAAGAGCAACTCTCTCTAAGACAATCTGCTCACAGTTCTCTCTCAGAAGTATCTGGCAGCAATGAGACAGCAAAGGGAACGAGCTTAGAGTGATACCATACTTAGGTTGAAGCAGTTAGTTGTGTGGAGAGCTCTCTCTGACTTTATTTGCATCAAAAAGCATTTGATAGTGTTTTTCTTTCAGTATTCTGTCAGTTTGATAATTTACTTGGTCATTTATACCTTTAGAGTAGCAAAACAACATAAGGCACTAAGTGCTGCAGCTCAACCATGCAGTGATTGATCGATTTATTGATTGATTGATTGATTGATAATGAATTTTAATATCTACCTAGGACTTCTGGATGGCATGTTGTGAAAGAAATATTAATTAGCTTCCTGTTCACCTCTTCCCTCTCTTCACGTTTACATGTATTCCTTGTAACTCATATAATTTCTTCTATGATGATTCCCAGTCTATTGGACATCTCTCTGGAAGACAGGTAATTCTCACCATCTTTGTCACCCTCCTGTGTACTTTTCCCAGTTCCTCTGTACCCTTGCAACCGTAGCATGTGCAGAACTGCTCCCGGGGTTTAAGGAGGTCTGTCATGGACCTGCTTCAGACAGAGCCTGCTGAGAGCTATCCTATGTATAGCTGCCTCTGCCAGCAACACCCAGGGTAAATGGAAAAGCTGTTACTCTCTAAAGAAGAGAAAGATTGGGACCATGTTGTTAGGTAGTTCTCATATGAAATAAAAAGCAACTGAATGTTTGAAAGATAATGTATTACTCATTTCTTTCTATGCATGCCCAAATTTAGGTAAGGTTAAGGTTTAGTGTTGACTGTTACAGAGGTGCTGCTAAACATTTCAAAGTCTGAACAGGAAGAGCAGACACAGCTTATGAGAATGAAAATGTTATTTTATACAATTTCCATGTTAGAAGTTGAAGTACAGGAGGTTGCTGAGTTTGTCCAAGGCCACATAAGCAATCTGTGGTGAAACTAGGAATTAAGCCCTTGTCACTACTTTCTGAAAGCAGTAAGAGGAAAATTGCTCCTTGTCTTTTTAGCTATGTGTCATTTCCACATCTCACTTTGATTTTTAAGAGGCATTAAAGACTATAATGTGGACTATTAATAGTCAAATTTGTCATTGAGAAAGAATGGCAATGTTTGAGTTATCTGGGTTTTTTAAAACCAGGTATTTTCCATTCCCCTGTGCTTCAAAGTAAGAGATACACAGGCTCACTCTCTGCTAAAGAAAGGAAGAGAGACAGTTACAGGCTTTCTTCAGACAAAACATACCAAATGGTTTTCTTAATTTTCTTTCTTTTTTTCTTTCCTTGCTTTTTTCCAGCTGTACTTTTGTTTTGTTTTGTTTTGTTTTGGGTGTGTTTTTTTTTTCCCCCTTTACTGAATCACGTAGCAAAATAATTAACAACAGTAGGATATTCCTTGCAGGAAGCTGCTTCTGATGTCAAAACCTTTCAGTAAAGATCCCTACACTTACTCCCAGTGGATCAGATTGTGAAAATTACTAGCAGACATCAAACAGACATTTTTAATGAGACTTTAACAGTAAGCCCTTCATGTATTCTTTCCTTGTAGTGCCAGCTAAGTGTGCTGGCTACCACACATGTCAAAATCAGAAGGGTAACTTACTTTACCTTCCTTTTGCCCTGCCTTTCTTCATATTTAAGAGCTATCTACATTTGACTAGAGGAAGAAACTTTACAACCAATATGCCCTGTTTAAATTCTCACTGCTGGTTCTGAAGGTCATAACTGAGAAGGCATGACATTGCCAGGTTAAATATAGCGCTTTGTTTGGTGATGGCCTCTCCTTTCATGTCACTCGTGGTCTGACAGCTTTCATCAGCTGAGAATACACTGCTAGAAAAGTGAAAATAGTGTGGGTGAAAGATGTCAGTAATGGATCAAGAGATCAGTTTGAGCTTAGTCTAAGCATGGAAAAGCAACAGCAGGAAAAAACATTGCTATCTCTTTTGCTTCTCTAATCTGGAGCAGTTAGGAGCTTCAGTATCTTTTTTTTTTTCTGAGGGATACTCACCATTTTAGCTTATCCTCCTTTCTAAACAGAAGCTTTCCCTAATAAGCATCTCCTAAACACTCTAGTGGAAAGACCATGTTGATAGAGTTTGTCTGCTCCTAATTTCATTTGGCAGCACCACACTTGAACTTCAATACCCGACAACTTGCGGCAAGTGAATCCTTACACCACTGTCATGAGATCAGGAGGAATTATTGTCCCTGCCTCTGGATGTCGAGCCAAAGCCCTCCAAAGGTAATAAAAATTGGTCTCCAACCTTGGCAGGCTTTGTGCCAGGCCATAGGAATGTGTCAAAGATCAGGCAGCAGGTTGGTCCCATGGTCAGGAGCTTATCTGTGATCTCCTTGATCTCAGTCCAGTGTGCTAAGTGAAAAAAAATATCCTTCTTAAATTAAATCCTGATGCTTGCACAAAGCATTAGCACCCTTAGTAGAGGAAATTTCTGGGATATTCAATGTGTTATATGGAGAGAGATTAAGGAGGTATCTAAGTCTAATAAATTGGTAACCAGGGGTGAGTTTACTCACTTATATATTGGTAGGTCAACAGGTACAAACAGATTTAAAAAACCAAAAAACAAAACACCAAACAATTTCAATGTGATTTCTAGGATAACTGAAGAACATAACAGTATGTGCTCTTAACTAAGTAGCTGAAGACATGATACAATCAAACCACTGAAAAGTAATAAACTTATTACTGCATTAAGAGCATGAGGTTAAAATTGATAATAATTAGTGAACTGCTTAAAAAGTACTGAAGGCAGAAATAAAATAAAAGAAGTTTAAAAAAAAGAATGCAAAGAATGAAAGAGAAAGAAATCAAAATCCCTGGACTCAAACCAAACATATTAACAGACAGTTTCTGATTCAGTGAAGTCATGCAGAAAGCAAACTAAAGGCAAGATAGGAAAAAAAGGTATTGTGAAATGTTAAGGTCCAAGAGGTTGTTTGAGTCAAACAACCAGGTTTCAGGAAATGACACTTCATCTCTGGTGAAGCCTATGGCTAAGGGAGGGAAATTATAATAAAACGCAAACAAAATGTCAGTTGTAAATGAAGAGGGCCAAGGATGCACAAGCTGACAAGAGCTTGTGGGGGTGTAGGGGTGTCTGCAGAGAGAATTGCAGGGCATTTCTGAAAGGTCTTAAATTCACCTAGTTTAGGAAGGGAGCAATGCACATCCAGGGAATATTGGGAATAATTAATGAGCAAAAGGACTTTGTAGAAGTTCTAAATTATTTGTTTAGTTCTATCTTCTGTGTAAATGATGCTGTGCCAAAATCTATTTTTTTTCAAGACAAGAAAGCACATGAGCTGTCAGAATGTGAAACACTGAAAGGGAACACATGGGAAAAAACTGATAAACTAAACAGAAGCATATCACAAGGACCTCACGGTTATATATGCAAGGGTTTGGAAAGCATTTGAAAATGAAGTGGCTGTGTTGATAGCAAAAATATGCAAGTTGTTGCTAAAGTCAGATACGCTACAGAAGGACAGAAGAGTAGCAGCTAGCACACCTATCTTTAGGACAGGCACTCAATGTATCTTAGGTATTATACACTGAAAAGCCTTGTTTCATTTCCAGCTAAATTGATTGAAACTAACAAAAACTGAAGTTACATACAGGAAAGAAAAAAAAATCATAGTTTCTTTTAAAGAAATGTTGTCTCTTCTATATATTCTCCATATTCTTTGAAACATCAAGCTCAAAGACCATGAAAAACAACCTGATAAGTCTCTGCATACAGATATTTATATATTATCTTAAATTCTTTGACAAATTTAAATTGTGATAAAATAGGTGGGTTATTATTAAAAGCTGGAAGGTGACTAAGAAAGAGAAAACAGAAATGACACATGAAGGATCCTTTTTCACTGTAAAAAATTGACAGTTGTGTTGTCCAAGAACCTTGAACTTCTTTACTGAAATTATTGCTGTTAGAAAAAGGGAATAAGGATTGAAGTATTTTATAGTGTGCTAATTAAGTTGGGTGAAGCAAATGGATTGCAAATGGAAATAAGCTTTGCCCAATGCAGAACAATCCCGGGTGGAGTGAAATACTTAGAAGCCTTTCAGGTTCTAAGCCAGCTGTGGTCACTCAAGAAAGGGTATTGGCATTACTGCAGACATAGGAGGAGTAATAGGTGTTAAAATGGAAACTATTTTATTGTATAATCCAATAGACCTTGCCTGGAAAATACTGTCGATATCACCAAAAAAGAAGATAGAATAATCAGAAGTTTTTAAGGCATGCAAAGTGACTGGGAACCCCAGGACTCTCTGATAGAAGAAAAGAACAAGAGGGTTCATGGTTGAGTAAATAAATAGCACCTATACAATGAACTGGCTGCTCCAGTTGGTCTTTTTGTGTTGTATAACAGAGAGGTAGTAATAACATCAAAACCAAACTAATTTAGATAGATCAAAGGTTGTTTGGTATGTGATTTTCCCAAGAAAATATTTAATTAACCTACAGAATTCACTGTTACATGCTATCACATTGAACTTTCTGGTAGGCACAACTACATTACCTGCTTATCTGGCCTGTGAGTATATCTGCAGCTTGTCTAAAATTGCTAGAGGTTTCCCTTTGGTGAGGGAGGTGAATATCTTTTTCTTTTTTCATCTGGAAATGATATCTGAGTAGTGAGTAAACACAAGCTGGGGGGTATAAAAACATTTTCTCTAAGGGCAGTGCAGATATCTAGGGCAGCATTCTCTGTATCTGCTTCTTTGGTAACTGACACTGATAGAAACACTATACGGGACAAGACAAAACACCTGTCTGATCCAATGTTGTAATCATTATGCTTTAATGTTCTTTAACAGGATGACTGATGCCTTTTTGAATAGGAAAATAATGAGTAATGATAACAAATAATTCACATTCTGTTAATTATTCAAGTTAACATTCATGAAACTTTTGAGATATATGAATATTTTCATGAATAAATCATTGGTCACTGGCTTGCACTAAATGACTTCAGAGATAACAGTGGAATTAGCTTTTTGCCATTATTCATGAAAAAAAAAGTTGAATAATTTTCAATATATGACTGCTCTGCTTTATTATTGACTATACATGAGATAGATGAGTTTAAAATAGACATCAGTAATTCATTGCAAAGCTCATAGAAAATTTCTTAGGAATCTACAAAAATGCTATGGGCTGTATCAGAAACTTAATTTTTCCCATGCACAGATTTTGCTAATTTATGTTTCTAACATGCTGGAATGCATTATAAAAAATTAAAGATCTATCTCCAGTGTTTCCAGATCATCTTATCTGCACCAAATAAAGAGATTTTTACATATTCAGACTACCTGAAAATCCTGAGCCCCAGAAATCACTAAGCAAGAGAATTATTTTAAATGACTAGGTTTATTTTATCACCTTGGTTTCCAACACTAATTTGACAAATGATTCAGAAAAAAACCCTATGGAGTTATTTTTGTCTCAATACACCTTTTTCAAAAACAAAACCACAACTAAAACCCAACCATTCAAAAAACTAAGAAAACCCACACCTGCCCACAGTTTACTCACAGCTTTTCTCAGAGTTTGAGGAAAACCCTGGGAAATGTTGATTCACAGAATTTCTAGTCTATTTGCGTTGTGGCCACTCATACAGATTTTTATTGCCATCACTGTGAGAACTTTGTCCATACTATTCCCAATGCCCATTATCATATTGCATTTCCTTTTCAACAGAGGCTGATGAAACAGAGCTGTCCCATGAACAGTTGTCAAAACACCGGCATATTCTAATTGCAACACTTACTATGTTTCTGTGGAAGTCAAATTCTGAGCTCAATTCCACTAGAGTAAACCAGACGCAATCAAAATCAGTGGAAGAACTCCTGATTTGAAAGAAGGTAATTAAGATCTGAATCTAGCCCATGGAGTCAAAAAAGATACAGGAATGATGGGAATCAGAGGATTATCTCATCAAAAAGAAAACATGCAAAAGACTGAGCAAAGCAGCTGGCCCTAAATGATGTCTGATTCTTTTTACACTTATGGTATTCTTAAAAAAGAATCCATGAAGCACATGGACTACCAAAATCCCATTGCTTATCTTAGTCTCATTGGCAAGCATTCTTTAGGAAGTGCTTAATGGAAATGAGATGAAACTCACTTCACCCTGTCCTGTCCTCTTGAGCCTCAAAACTATGTTATACAAGAGAACTCTCTTTGGATCACCTGCTGATACATATCCCCCTCCATGGGGAATAGATGGTGTTATATATTGGTGACAATATAGCTTTAATGGTAGGACAGACAATGCAAAATGACAGGCAGCTCCATAGCCTAAAGTATTTTTTACACAGAAACAAGCTCAAGGTGCATGGGAAAAGGAGAAAGCCCTTTAATGCAACTTCAGAGGTAGTCTTGACTTCTCATTCTGCCCACTTCAGTCAGGGAAATATAGAAAGATGGTGGAGTAAGTTAGCAAGGGATCCCTAATCAGTTTGATATGGAGAGCCAGGGAATGCAATATCCTAGATGCAAGTGGTGGGTGATCTGCTGGTTGGATATGGACAAATGAGTAGGTAATTCTGTCTTTTGGGCAGCTCTGGTCCAGGAAAAGCTGTGGAGACCCTGGCAAAACTGAAAGCTATCTTTGCCAAAATACAGGAACTGGGAAAGATGGGAAGTGTGGTGTGTGGGGTGTGCACCTTTTGTCTCATTCAGCTACAGGAATTCTCAGTGTTTGGTTCTTTGTGCAGCCTGGGTTTTAGAGATGGGAATCTCTAAGATGGGTTCAATAGGGCTTGAAATGTTGCCATACAATTTAATGCTACCATACATTAAATACCAACATACAATTTAAGCTTTTTAAGATTTAAGGCTACAAGCATTTGTGAAAAAGTTATCCCTGTCATTCATATGAGCTGGATCTAAGCCCCTTCAGCTTTCCTTAGGCTGATTACTGTTGCCTAACTGATCCACCCACCTAAAGAGTCAGTAGAAGGTCAGGCCAGCAGTTTCACAAATGAGTAATCCTCTTCTCTGCCTTTCGAATCTCTCAGAATTAGCTGAAAGTTGCTTCAAGATGTGAAGCTCAAAGACAGAGAGATTCAAAGTTTCTGAATAAATGACCAGATATAGTCTTGGATTCCTAGCTCTAATTTCTGCCTACTTACTCCTCCGTAGTTTAACCCACCTCAGTTTTAATCTCTGGGTGACCAAACCATGATCAGCTGAACCCTACCCGATTTTTTTTTTTTTTTTTTTTTTTTTTTTTTTTTTTTTTTTTTTTTTTTTTTTTTTTTTTTTTTTTTTTTTTTTTT
>JAWWEV010000043.1:59683488-59694330 GCA_035583235.1 Hafferia zeledoni
TTTTTTTTTCCCTCTCCCTCTTCTTTCTCCTTTAGCTGGTTGCGGGGGGGAAGAACCCTTTTTCACTCTGTCTCGGACAGTTGGCGTTTTGCCAGCTCAACCCAAGACAATGAGATACTTGTTTTCTCTAGTTTTCTCCTCCTGAAAATGCTGTATTTTTTGCCTATTGTCACTTACACTGGAGCAGCGATGCTTGCAGGAGAACAACATTGCCTGATTAAATGGCTTAACTTCATGTTGGTCACATGTACGTTCAGCTGGGATGAGAATTAAACACAGCATTAAGAATAAACTTCCTTGAGCTATGCTGGATAACACCTCTTTAGTGTGCGGTGAGTTGCAGATTTGAATCAGGGTGAAAGTAGTTCCATTTGTCATATGTTTTGGGACAGACATCGCTCATCGTGGTCAGGAGTGATATGACACTGTTTTATCCTTTTCCTTTTTAATGGTAGTGACAGGAATAACACACTCATCAAGGCTGAGTCCTGAGCTGTCGGAGTCAGAGGTGCTCTTGAAATTAGGCACATTATTTTCTAATTATCTCTTCTATGAATCAGGGCTTATGGGCTGAGATGAAGCTCCATGTAGTTGTGTCTGCTCTGTTTTCAGTACCTGAAATGGCATCTCCCAAGGTATTGAAGAGTACTGAGTGGTGTGCCAGGTTTCTAATGGCTTGGTAGTTTCTGCATTACAATCCAGTGTACTCTGTACAAATTGCCTTAGAAAACCACATATTTTATTTCTTTACCTTACTCTTTAACTTGAGTTCCTTGTTATTTTTTTCTACGTTTTTACTTCCTCTACTTTATATCTTGAATTTCTCTTGAAGTTTTTTTCTTGGTCTTGGGCTCACGGCATGAGGAAAAAAAAAAAAAAAGAATTCCCAATCAGTAGACTGGCAGGTTAAAAAGCTTTTCTCCAACAATGGCCAGAATCAGGTATTTCTGCAGAAAGGGTAAAGCAGAGATATGTCTCCTAGACATGAGATAATCTGCCTCCTCCCATAAGGCTCCTCCTAATCACAGAGAATTACAGGTTCATAAATTCTGCTTTTTTGTTGTTGTTGTTGTTGTCTCTTCTCCTGTTTGTCTTAGTGTTAAAAACTATAGCTTAAGATATTGCTGGTAAGTCTAGAAACACCTGTTCTTTGAATCTTGTGAAGTTTGCAGGCTCAGGGACATCCTTGGCTTTAAGAACAACAGTGTAAATACATGTTCTATGTTACACAGTTTGTGAAAAAAATATTTTCTTTTATGAATTTTGAAGCTGATACTTAGTACTGCAACTGGTGACCACCAGCAAGTTTTGGGTCTTATCTGAAGTGGCAAAAACAGTGATTTGTCACCTTGGAACAGTAAATTCCCATATTGAAACTATTCATTTTATCTTTATTTTTTTTTCTATATTCTTTTCTATATCCCTATTCTGTAAAAGAAGGTATTCCATTTTTTTTCCCACCTTCAGTTCAGCCAAGTGTCTCTGGTCTTTCTTTCCTTGTGGCAATTTTTTTCCCACTTTCTGGTCACTTCCTCTACAGCATCTTTCTTGAGACAAGTTAATTTTATAGCAGATACTATTCTGGATGAAACCAGACCATTTAGATAGATGATCTGTATAATGTTCTAATATGATTGCCTAATAATGTTTCATAAATCACTATAAACCTTGTGTCTTAACACCCTTGTTGCTTAAATCCTTCTGCCTTATTTAGTTAGCTGAACTCTGAACACATCTTTACTAATCTGTTTTGATTTATGCCTCTGTCACTGGTGTGTTTAACTGAAAAACTTAAATACTACAGCATATACTTTTTTCTTCTTTTCTGCTTTGCATTTTTAGTCACTGAACTTCCTTCACTGTGCTGTTGTTCAGCTACCAAAGTTGTTAAATGCATTCAACTTTCTCCACTTTTTCTATTGTTTCCAGTCCAGCACAAAACCCATTCTAAATTCACTGCACTATTCTGAACTGCTACTGGAGTCCCTTATACAGAACTTATTTGCAAACCTGTTTATTACTAATAGTTGAGTGCTAAATTCCCACTATTACTTGCTTTATTATATAATTCCTACCTTCTCTGCTTACTGTTTGAAAGAAAATAAAACTCCACCAAATGGAGTTGCTCAGAATCCCCCTCCTTTTTATTTCTAGCAGTTGCAATGAAATTGTACTGACTTATTTCAGCTGTATACCTACAGTATCTCAACCTTCAGTTTGCAAATTAAATTATGGTTACATATTCCGTAACTCAATTTTTAAATGTTAAATACCTTTTTTTAAATTATTTTTTTCCTGTGCAGCTTTGCACTGTAGTCAGTATCTTTCAATGAGAGTTAGAAGTCCTGCCATGATTTTTTCCTTCCTTATCTTCATGATCAACACAGAAAGAACTTAATTATATTCCTAAACATCCTGGTGAATTTACTTGTGTACTTTGCTGAAAATTATGCACTATTTCCACATAGAAATCGTGAAATATGCCTATGAAACATGGTAATAAGAAGCCATTCTTTGCTTCTTTCTATGATTTTAGGCTATTTCTTGTCAATAGGATATATTTAATAATGATGATATTAATAAAAACAGTAACAAAAGTTTCTAAATCAGTTTGATTCAACAAACAGAAAATGTATAGACCCTCTGGCAGTATTTCCATATTGTACATGTTAAAAGTACCTGGTTTTGCACTCCTCTGCATTAGTTTATTAGTAAAATTGCTTTATGTTGAAAGGTACAGATCCTCTTGGGGAGACATGACAATAGTTTTTGTAGCTCAGGCTGGTATTAAATCAAGTATAAGCAGCCTTTCCAATAAACTTTTAAATTAGAAAGAGAAAGCTCTCAGATGAATTTCCACTTTTCTGCAGTGATTATTAAGAGCAATGAATCACATGTGGTCAAGCTCAGTCAGCAAACCAAATGAGCTTAGGAGCACTAAGAATAAGTCTTGCAGGCACACTTTTCATACTGTGGTGATCCAGCAAAACCACCGATCACAGCATGTGGCAATCTTACATAGAAAGAGAGATTTGTAACCTTTGGAGTCTGATTCCTGTGGGAACCATTAGAATGAGAAATAGCTAAAATCACTGCCTTGCATATGCTTTCACATTCCAAGTTATCAGTGTGGACTTCTGCTGGGTCAAACGTTGTCTTTTCATCAAAACATCTTTCCTGTCGCAGTCTTGATCTCGGGATGAGGATCAGACCGGCGACGAGGGTTCCTGCGCTGCCTGCTGAGCTGTGGTTGATCGAAGCTGCAAGGGCTCCAGGTTGGGTTCACCCACCCCGCGACCCGCAAGGAAGACACAGAGGCGAAGTGACCACCTTGGAAGCCAGAGCCGATCCCATTTATTAACAAGATGGAGGGCCTTTTATGCCCTCTGGGAGAGAACATTCTGGAAACTGGGTGGAGGCTAGGCGGAGCATGCAAATCCGCTATAATCTATAGGGTGAGAACTTATGTGGGTGGTAACTTTGGGAGGAGTAAACAGGGAACTAAGGGGATTGGACGGCTCCTCAGGGAGAACCGACCAATGGTAGCTGTACTCACACTGACAGGCGAAGTCTGCCAGTGCAGCCAGCAACATAGAAACAAGGGGGTAAAACCTTTAATTCCAATTTTAAACAGAGAACAGGGGTATCAACAGGCAAAGTCCTTATTGAAAAGTCACAGTCTGGCTTGGGAGTGGTCCTCCTGGACCTTCCATACGTGGAAGTCTGTTTCTTTGTCTCTCTCCTTTCTCCATTCTTCCATGTCTATGTAAGTGCCATCTCCAACACTTTCCTACCATGAATACCAAATTATTGTAATTTGTATTCTTCCTCACTGTACCACACTTTTTGAAAATTCAATTCCTTCTTGCATCGCTTGTAGAGACAACAGATTATTCAGTGGAACTTTGTATACACTTTCTAGGAAGAAGAAACTCTGTGTTTTCCCTCAGAGTAGACAGATAGACCCCTTTTGATATTAATGACAAACATGGTGGGTAAATCTAGTTGCATGCAACTATGAGCCACTTGGAATATGGACATGTCAAAGTTGTGTAGAACCTGTAGGAGAAGTCACTCCCTGGTGCAAACTTAATAAAATACTGAAACTGTTAGTATTTTGTCCCTGATTTGTCTCTTCAGGGAACAACCATGCTTGACTACCTGAACTGCCAAGCTCAGTGTAGTCTATTTGGAAATATTATAGCTAGCATTAAAGCTGAATTTACACACAGCATCTGGCCGAAGTAAAAAGGCTACTCCTGTAAACCATTAGAGAGGATTTTTTCATTTCTATTTCCATATGGAAGACAAACCTAGAGTCTGTGTTTATAGATAACTTTTGTAAAATGAGGAAATAAGGGTTATTATTCTGATTCTTCATGAAAACACCTGCGTGAGTGCTCAGTGTGCAGCAAAAAACTCTTGGTTTAAAGGATATCAGTTTCTTTGGCTGTTTTCCTGAGTATGGATGTTATGTTCTCACCTGGACCTCAGGGAATAAAGAATAAGTGCAGGAGTCAAGATTGTTACTTTAATAATCATTTAAATGCCAGTTTTTAAAACAATTCCTTCAAGAAAAGGTGTACAGCACATGTGCTCCAAACACAAGGCTGTTCTGATGGAACATGTTGTGTGGCTGCTGAGCAGAGAAGCTATCACTGAGAATCAGGGCTTTTCTGTGTCAAGTTAGTTGTTTAAAACCTGAAAAACTTGGCAAAAATATGAACTACAATCTCTTTTGGCTTCCTCTTCTAATCTATGAATTCACTACAATGATTATCTCCCTCAAAGGAGTGTTGTGAGACATTACTAACTGAGGTCTTTCACGTCACATGTGGCAAAGATGCTATTGCACAAATTATTAAGAGAGCAGCAGAGAGGCACATATCTATTTCATTTAATGGTTGGGTTATTTCTTCCTCCTACTTACATCTCTGATTCAACAAATTTAAAATTTATGTGCCTTAACACTCACGAAATAATATTAGATTAACACACATGATTACTGTTGCATCTCTGTACATTGAATTAGGGACCATCCACTGTACCTGTAAGCAGAAAAATAGATAATGTGTTTTACATTGTTCTTTAAAATCAAAGAAAAATACATCAGAAAATATCAACATTTTTAAATCTGTCAGGTAGAGTGCTTTGGGGTTTTGTTTATTTGTTTGTTTCAACACATTTTACAGAATTCATGCTGTTATCTATTGGTCATTTCTGACAGAGATTTCCATCTCTGATCTACACTGAGCACGGTTTTATAAAATAAAATGGCAATACCTAGAAAAGCATTCATTGTATCAACCTCAGCTTTTTTGTACTAGTTGTTACCCCAACTGAGCCTAAACAAAGCATACGAGGCAATAATAATAATATACAGGGAGACAGACACAGAACAAAAACTTTCTTTCATCATCCCATGCCATTCTCTGGGGCTCTGAAGGATAAGCAGCTATTTCTAGCCCTGCAAAACGAATTAGTCTGTACCACATTAACTTACAGACTCTGTAGCCTGGAGCCAGGTCCTTGAGTCTTCCTGTAGAGGTTTAAGACTTAAGATTCATACATAGTTCAGTCAGTAGGCAACTGCAACAATCAACTGTTAAGAGTTCAGATAAAGAATGACTCTTTGTGATCAATCTTTCTGGCTATTTATAAACCACTGGATTAAGTTTCAGCCTTTGTGTGTGTCTATGGGCAAGGACATCTGGGACATTTTACTGTTCAGTTTCTACACAGATTATTGGTAATCAGTGTATTTGGCTGTGATAGAGTTAATTTTCTTGACAGTAGCTTGTAAAATGTTATATTTAGGATTTGTGATGGCAACAGTGTTGATAACACAGGGATGTTTTGGCTGTTGCTGAGCAGTGCTGACACAGCTTCAGGTCCTTTTCTACTTTTCCCTCTGCCCCACCAGTGAAGGAGCTGGAGATGGGCGAGAAGCTGGGAAAGGAACAGCCTGGACAGTTGATCCCAACTGATTAAAGGGATATTCCATATGATGTGATCTTGTGCTCAGTAACAAATACAAGGGCAGGTGAAACTTGCCAGGGTTGGGTGCAGACTGGACATCTGTTGGCTGGTGGTGAGTAATTGAATTTTTTTTGTATCACTTGCTTTTATTTTTAGGTTTTGGCTTTTTGTTTGGTTTGTTGTTGTTGTTGGTTTTCGTTGCTGGGTTGGGGTTTTTTGCTTATTAATCTGTCTGCATCTCAACCCACGAGCTTTCTCTCTTTTATCCTTTGATTCTCTCCCCCATCCCTCTGGTGGGAGAAGTGACCTTAGTGGCTGTGTGGTGGCTAAACCACAACCTGGCCATCCATAGTTTTCACAGTGATGCAGAACTTCGGAGTTCTGGGTGGCTGTTGATGTGCTTAAGACCAGTGGGCTCAAGTTGCCCAGATTTTGGGTAGGAAATCTGATTTATTTTTCAATAGAAGTGACAATGAACAGGAAAGTGTTTGCATTCACAAATATTTGTTTAGGTTTTTTGTTATTGTTGTGTGGTGGTTTTTTGTTTGTTGTTGGTGTGGTTTGTTTTGGTTTTGTTTGTTTGTTTTGGTGTGGGTTTTTTGTGTTTTGTTGGGTTTTTTTTGTTTTGTTTTGTTTTTTTTGTTTTTTTTTTGTTTTTTTTTTTTTTTGTTTTAATAGAGGCTCCTTGCTAATATCTAAAATCTGGCAAAACTAAGGTTATTACTAGACATGATGCTTGTCCAGAATTTTGGACTAGAAAAATAATGTGGACTACAGGTTACCTTTTCCTTTGAGAAAATTTTTTAAGGTAAATACGGCTGAAGCCACTTGAGGATACACTAACTCTGTGTGGCAGCTCATGGAATAATGGCTACATAGGGAGTCTCAGATAGAGAAATTCACGCAGGATTAAGGAAGTTGCAGGTAAGCCTACTGTGGAAATTATAGTTGGCTGGAGAACACCAATTTCATTTGGTGATACCTATCATGTTTGACAATTCGTTGTTGTTCTTTTCTGTAAATACGACTATACTGAAAATAGTTTTTTATTCTGAGAGAACTGTGTCAAAACATTGACCTAAGATCCTATAAGGTCTGCCTTTCAGGAGGAGGGCAAGGGAAGTTTCTTTCTCCCCAGCCAAGAAAAGTGACCACAAAGATTTGTGTTGCCAAAAAAATTATGCCTTGAAAACACACACGAATAAATACGTGCTTCAAAAAAATAGAAAAAAATATATTCTTCATTCAATATTTCCATTAGATCTAAATGTTAGACTCTGACAATTAAAAGTAAGGAGACTAAAAATAATGGTTGAAGAAGTGAAGCGATGTAATAACTATCTATCCTCAGACAGACATATATAAAAAAATTAGATGTGTTAGTACTTCAGACTTTGCCAGGTAAGAAAGTATAGCTCAGACCTTGCACTTCAATTCTGCAACAGATGATAAATCTAGAAAGAGATCCCAGATGTGACTTTTGTAATGAACATATGATCTGCTTAGACACATCACCTCTATGGAAGACAAATACTTTTCTTCACTAAACCTTACAAATACTGCCCATTGCGTAGTCCCTTGCATAGTGTAATCAGTCAATGCCACCAAATGAAAGTAAATATCTTTGTTCATAACTCCTAGGTTATAGGTAATTAATGACTCAAACACACACATACACACAAAAGAAAAGGAAAAAAAAAACCCACATAAACAAAAACAAACCAACAAAAAGATAACAAACAGTTTCTTTTTGGATGTAATTTGTTTCCATGAGAAAGAAAACACCTATTACTCCAACTCAATGTGAAGTTAGGTTTCCCTCTTTATTTTTACAGTGATGAGCTAACTGGCATTTTTTAAGCTACTTTGGTTCTGAGATCACAGATCAGGTTCAGCTTTTCTTATATATATACGTCATGAATATGGATGTGGGATGCCCCCAACATAAGAAGCACATTGACCTCTTGAAGCAAGTCCAGAGGAGGTCAACGAAGATGGTCAGAGAGCTAGAGCAGCTCTTCTGTGAAGGCAGGATGAGAGAATTGGGGTTGTTCAGTTTGGAGAAGAGAAGGCTCTTGGGACATCTTCTAGTTCTTAAGGGGCCCTACAGGAAAGTTGGAGAGGAACTTTTTGCAAGGTTATGTAATGATAGAATAGGGAATGATGGCTTCAAACTGAAAGAGGGCTTTGATTAGATATTAGAAAGAAATTCTTCACTGTGAGGGTGGTGAGACACTGCCACAGTTTGCTGCAGATGCTCCATCTCTGTAAGCATTCAAGGCCAGCTTGGTTTTGAGCAACCTGATGTAGTAGAATGTGTCCCCCATGACTGGGGAAATGAATTTACATGATCTTCCTGGTTGGTTTCAACACAAACCTTTATGTGATTCTATGGTTCTATGGTATGATTCCTACTGACATTAATCACAGAAAGTGGTAATTCTGGGATTACGGCACCATACAGGGTAACAAGCACTTACAGTTATAAAGGACTGTGCTTCCAATAAAGTATTTGGGGGGCAGAGGCAGAAATCACCACTGCTTTCCAACAGAGACAACCTATTTGTGAACATGTCAAAACCTACCAGTCTGTTCTTCCTGTTGTATAATTACTGTTTACCTCACCGAGTTGCATCCTCTTTAATAGACAGTGCCATCACAATGTGTCCCTCTCATCTACAGTGAAAGGAGTAAGAAACAGTCACCCATTGATTTTATCAGGATGAGCCCAGCTCTGAGAGAGCAGAAGCAGAGCTATTGTTATGTTCTCTGCCAGGTCTATTTATACATTGACATATGGAACATTTTCCCTGCATTGATACTTTTCTACTTAAGTGTTATGGTTTGCTTTTTAGGTTATTAATGGCAACAACAGCAATGATAATAATAATAATTCTACCCATGTCAACATCTGCAATTTCAGTAAAGATCTCACTATTATAGGTGAGAAAAAGAGCACGTCCACCACCCTCCAACCCCCCCACCCCCCCTTCCCCCAAAACTCCTAGGAATTTATGTGCTCATTTATATATTTTATAGGGTAGGAAAAACTACTGATTCAGTAAGAAAATGGCATTGATTCAAGCACACAGTTGTTTTTTAAAAGAAAAGATCAACAGTCTGCTTCATCACAGCTCTTTCTAACCTTATTATATACTGTTATAAAAAAGGACACAGAATAATATAAAGATATATATAGATATATATTCATCAGGTAAAACATTACTACTATGACAGGATCACTGAAGGGCTTTTGTTTCTGATGCGAGAAACTATTGGATCTTACTTCTTCTCGTTGCATCCTTTTTTCTTGTTAGTTTTCCTTCTTACCTATATTACCAGGTTTCTGATGTCTAGACCATAAGAAGCTAGAGCAAAAGTTTTCAAACTTTTGTGTTTTATATATCCTAAAAAATATTTCCAATGGAGCTGCAAATGGAAGACTAGTGAGCACAGATTTATTTTTGTTAGCTATATTTCCTGCCTTCCCTAGAAACAGCCAAACTATCTCCAGGGGGTTGTAGACAAACAACTGCAAAACAGAGACATAAAAGATGAGTTTCCTGTGCCTTGAGGTCAGAGTGAAGCAAAATTTCAAGTTTTATCTGAGCAGAAGAATTTGGGGGTTTGAGAAAGCTCCTCTGCAGTATGTATGTAAGGATGTGGTAGCAAGACATATCTTGTGTAAGAGTTGATGCAGTCTGACATGCAACAAAAAAAGAGAGAAACAGTATTTTTAGATTGAGGACTACAACAATTTTTTTTAGTCTGGCAGAAGCAGATCTCAATTTTTCAGGGTAGACAATGTGCAGTAACATAATATACAGATTTCTTCTTTATTAGAATAGCACAGGGTGCATTTTGGGGCTCAGCTCTTTAAGCAAAAGATACCATTCTTCATGACTATTCATTCATGAAAATGCAGTGGAAGTTGTGCATAGGTGTGTATGGTGTTGCAGATGGTTTTAAGACCAGCATTTGTTGATCAAGGCACCATACAACAATCATTTTCATTTAATTATTTCAAATTTACATTTCTCAATAGAATATCAGTGACAATAGCAGCTGAGAAGTAATTCAGTGATTAGGCCACCCTCAGAAAATGGCTCTTTGCCATGGTGAAATAGATTTATGAAAAAGACAGTGTTCATTTTCCTATTTCAGGATACGTCTGAATATTAAAAAACATTGCTTGCATTTGTTTTTTCAGAAAGAGTTCACACTTTAAGATTTAATATGCGTACAACTTAATAGAAATTAAAGACTAGATTTTCAGACATACTCAATTTTTTTTGTTTATATTTGTAATCAAATTTAGGTAAATCACTTCAAGCTTTTTAAATAATAGCTTCAAGAGGCAAGGCACGCATTAAGAGATCCTTGGATAAAATCATTGTGGGATCTCTCTGACTATGTCAACATATATGTATAACTTCAGTTGTCTCTATGAAGAAGGATAGGTTCTTTTTACTTCTAATAGCAAAATGTATTTTATGGCCTAAGGTCTTGTATAGTTTTCTTAATTCTGAATTGCTCCTGACTTTCCATTAGACATTTGTGAGGTTGGACCTTGTCTGAAGTTCCCTTGTTAATACCATAAAAAACAATGCAGACAGTATGTACATTTACATCAAGGGGAAGAGAGAAGCAGTGAAGATGTAATGACTGGACTGTTGTTGGAGCTGTAGTGGGACACACACACTCTGACTCTTATAAACCAGTTGCTCTCCCTGTCTGTAAATGTCAATATGTGGGTCAGATCTTTCCAAATTTATTTTCTTTGTATAGGCGGTCCCGTGGTGTAATGGAGAGCACTCCGGTCTCTGACTCCCAAGGTCACGAGTTCGAGTCTCAGTAGGGGAC
>JAWWEV010000043.1:59694430-59705707 GCA_035583235.1 Hafferia zeledoni
TATTATTATTATTATTATTATTATTATTATTATTATTATTATTATTATTATTATTATTATTATTATTATTATTTTCTTTGTGCTATATTCAATTCTGCTAAAAACCTACTGCTTTACACTTCAGATAGTTGAACAGCTTGGGTGAGTGAAAGAGAGAGATTAAAATATGTTCCTAACAACAATGCTTCTTTATCTGTTTCTGCATCTCTCCCTACTGATGTTATTAGTCACCTCAGAAAACCCTGAGGAAGTCCAACCTTATCTGGTAGAAGGACTTCACTCATTGAAATACCTATGGATTTAGATTGTTTTAGATTACTGTTTGCTTGTCTCTCATTGACTGCACAGAAGAGAAAATAAAAAAAAGGACAAAATCATAATCTACAGAACACTCATTCTAGAGTGTCCAACCTAAAAGGGTGCTCAATTTTATCTAATAAGCACTATTCCTTTTCTTGCTTCTGGCTAAGAAAGACAAAGGTCTTCCATGGTGAGCAAAAAATGTGAGCATTAGGTTACTGAAGAGTAAAGTGGTTTCCACATGTGAGGTATCACTTTTGCTTTCATTTCACTCTTCATGGTAAAACTGAAAGTATGTCATTAAACAGAGCTGCTCGATCTACTGCCTTCTCCCTCCAAGTTAGCAGGTGTTTTTAAGATATTGAATTATAAACTGCAATTTATGAGGCCCAGAGACAATATATAAGATGCTGCTTTAATCAGCTACAAGTTCTGCTGGAGGAGTGCAGCTCCCAGCAGCATATCCCAGGTGTGTGAAATGCCACTGGCAGGGTTGAATGGGTACGAATCCACCAAGGGAAGTATGTTACTGCCCAAACCCCCTGAGCAGCTCTAGGTAATGGAGCAGGTCCTATAGACTGAGTTTGGAAATGGATGGCTCCAGTTAGGATACACCTGAGACCTGTGCTGAAAAGCCCTTCTTTGGTTGTACTTGAGAAAATTGTATCAGCAACCATCACTTGAGTGACTGACCCTCACTGTACATCTCACACCAGTCCAGCAATCTTTGCCTTTGCACACAGAGACCAGAGGCTTTCAGGAGATTTCTAGGACTCAGAAATTGCAGTCATGACCAGGTATAGAAAAATTTATATGGTCTTCTCCCTAGGAAGAATGTGCTTTAATTTCATGGAGCTAGAGGGGTCTTAACTAATCTCTGCTTTACTTAATTAGATGTGCTAGCAGAAATTTCCATGCCGCCTCTCGAGGAAACAACAGGAGGGAATTTGAAAAGAGGCTGTTTGTTAAAATGAGTAAAGATGTTATACACACCTCTTGTACCTGCCTAATTACTCATGACATGAACACACACAGCTATGACTAGGATGCAGCAGAACAAACTGTTCTATAAATTCACAGCAGTTTCCTGTGAATTCCAGAAAATACATAAACTCCTGCAGAAAATGCAAAGTGTCAGTGGTGTCTTGATATCTCCCTGCTGAAAAAACTTATTTGAGAACTGTAATACACAATAAAATCATCCACTTAAAAGAGGTTTTCATTCCTTCTAAGATGTTGAATACTTATCTCCCAAGGGATTCATTTGTTTGAGGCAGATACTGAATGTTCCCAAGGCCTCACTGAGAATTCTCTGCTGAATGAATGTAAAGCTTCTGAAGCTTGTGCCAAAGCAGAGATGAGTAAGATGCTTGTAGCTGTGTGTTTGAAGAAACATGTTAGGTCATTTTCTTCTAGCTTTGAAAACAGAATAAGAATTAAAATAAGATCAAACAATTTTATTATAAAGGAATGAACATAAATTTATGAAGCTTGATTTCTCTGCCAATTACACTGGTTTTGCACTAGGGCATCTGCATGTATTTTAAGGTAATTATTCTCAGTGAGGGCTGATGTAAATGTAAGACCTATGACCTTAGGTCTGAGAAGATTGTAATAAGCTCTGGATACTTGCCATAGGCAATATTTTGTGTAGGTTCAAACAAATTCAGAGGATGCATTTAGTTAAATTTAAAATTCATCATAACTATATTCCTGTTACTTCAATTTACAAGAAGGCTTTTATCAAAGACAAATATCTTGATAAAGACTCATGAAAAGGATAAGTAACATGCGGACTGGCATAATGAGTATAGTTGTTTTCTGAAAATTCTTTTACTTTGAAGTTTCATAAAATTTCAACTCCTTCAAATATACAGGACAAGTATCATTATATATTTGAAGTGATTAAAACTGAAAAGCAAAGAAAAAACAAGTGTTCAAAGATTTAATAAGAAATGAAAATTTGTATACTGCTTAAAGATTAGCACATTCTGATAACATCTTCAAATGTTATCAAGTAGGGATAGTTCTGTGGGTTGGTGCCAGGGAATAGAAGACAAATCCCTTCTTCTAGTTGCTAACATGGAATTACTTTCTATATGGAGAGGAGGACAAGGTCCACAGTGGAAAAAGTCATTTGCAAGAGAGTTGATTCCTGCTCACTTGAAAAAAATGAATATGAAGAAAGGATGTATTCTGTTCAGAGAGAGAGAGAGAGAAAAAAAAGACTTGTTTTGCTAAAAAGTAATTAAAAATATTATTTTCCTTCCTGTCTCCCGTGTCCCAATCCTTTTTTTTTTTTTCCTTTTCATTCTTTTGGTGTGTGCTCTGCAGGTAAGCATAAAATTTACATATAGCAGTAATATGACAAATCTGTAACAGCATCTTATGACTTTGTGGTCAGATAGTCAAATCCTGGCTTTGCTAATGTGAATTGTGAAAATGTAATTGATTGATATAGGGACATGTTCTTGATGTGACTCATGGAAAAGGCAGTTGAATTTTTTTAAGTTTTGCAGCTAAAGATTGCTTTCAGTTTTGTTTCTAAACACAGGAAATAAATAGTCGTTTTTTTGCAAACCATGATGAGTTCACTTGCATTTTTATTCCTTTGTTTTGCACAGATACTGCTTGGAACATTATAAACCCAAACGTTTTATTTATAATCCCACAGAGTGTTGCTCATACCAGGAAGACTTAAAATTTATGCAGCCTTTTCAGTATGTTTCACCATGTTTTGTCTTCTTTGTTCAAAGCCACATTGCAAACTTTTTAATGGAATTTGACTCAAATTTTCAGAGTGATAAACCCATCCAGAAAACTACTTGAATATATTTTTTAGGAAAAAAGATAGCATCATATTAAATTTTTAGGATTTTTTTTCTTTAAGTCATACTTGAGATTTTTGAAGAATCTTTCCTTAGAAAATATTATTGTACACTTATGCATACTGTGAGAAAATCTGGTCACAAATATTCATTGTACAGATGTCACCCCCAAATCTATCTGGGAAGCAAACAGGAAGTGTCTGTTCTCATCAAGTAGTTTCTAGCAGTACATTTCAGCATATGGCAGCTCCACACATAATTGTCTTTATTTACATATTATTTGTTGCTCACGGGAGGTGAATAGTTAAGTCACATGACAGGGTTTCTACTCCCCAGTCAAACTGGTTAACATTTTATAATTGGCAAACAATGTGCAATAAATTGGAAGTGAGAAAGTGAACTCTTCTGCTTGAAAAGAAAGATCCTAGTTTTCCTCTTTGGATAGGTGTTTAAGTGATGCACAGCTAGGCCTCAAACATCCATGTGAAAAGCATGAAAGGCAAGACAAGCGTGACTGAACTGAGAAGCCTCTAATGAGCAGATTGAATAATCTGGATATTGTTTATAAAGCCAGTAAAAAGTTGTGCAGACTAACAGAACAGAATTAAGAGCCCTAGAAAGACCCTCCCTTCTTGCACCTATTGAAATACAGCTGGGGTCACTAAAGCACATCTTTTTCACAAGTGTCAGAGCTTTCCATGGGAAAGTGGGCTTGTTTCTGTTGTTGTTGGGAAAGAGCAACACACGGACATTTTAATGAAGTAGAGCATAAAAGGCAAGCCTTTGAGGAAGGTTTTTGAGAGGCCAAGAGAATGCTGTGGAAAAGCATAAGGTTGAATAATGCCAATACTGCTGAATTGATGGGAAGGTTCTTGTGGGTATCAGGTTGGAGAAGTCACATGCAAAAGGTGTATCTCAGTGTTGCTAGAATTGTGTGCTACTGCAAAGCTAAGGAAGGGCATTGAGATCGTGGGGTTTCTGTCTTTTAATAATTTGAAATCTCACTTGAAAGATAAGAAGGAATAATATTTCAAGTAGGAGTTCAAGTCAAAACCCCAGATCTACACATCCGTCAGCCTGAGGTAAATTTGGTTCTGGAGCCAAATGTTGCTGCCTGGGCTCAGTGCCAGTGATCTAGTGGTGACTCATTAGTAGCATGTCCAGGATAAATGAAGGCTTTCTAGAGGCATATTGATTGAAGGCCCAGTAGTGCCAATAGAGTGATTCCCTACCAAGAGCTTTAAATCAAGCTGTTAAAACTGTATTCCTGGGGATATTATTAAAACTCCATTATACGTCTTGGGATCCTGAAGAAATGTAGCCATCTGTCTACTTGATGAATCATTGAGATTTCTGATAGAAATATCTAATCTGGTACTGATCCTGCCCATTTCTATCTAGTTTAAGTTCCAGTAGCCAATTACTATCCAATATGCTATAAAATGAGCCATGTTCTTGTGAGTATCTCATATGCATCAGTGGCGCTGCAATACATTTTGTTCACACTTTACATTTATTTAAAACCTGCCACTGTTATTAAAGAGGTTGAAGCAAGTATCCATGGCATCAGGAAGGCAGGAAACATTTGCAGAAAGAGAGTCAACTTTTCTATTGCTATTTGGGATTCAAAAGACACATCCATTTCATCTTCAGGCAACTAAATAAGTCAAAAGAAAAAGTATATAAGAAAAAAATGTTAGCAATTAATCACATGCTTCAGAGACCTCAGGTTCCAAATGTAGGCACAATGACATTTAAAGCTGAATTTATAGAAGTGAGTAGTTAAATATGCAAATTACTACTTTTAAAATTGAAAAATGAAAGTTCCAGTATCAGAAAAAAAGTAAGAAAACCAGTTGTTGCCTCTGCTTTGCAGTTTATGCATCTTTACTGGAAGGGCTGCAAGGAAATTAAAATATTTTGAAGAACCTATTTATTGCTGGAGTGATGGTGGGTTATTTGGTGAAGGTTGTAGGTGAAAGGAATCATCTGTAAATGTACATCAAAATGTTAAAGTATGCAAAACTTGTAAAAATGTAGGAGGTGAAGATGGAGAGTGGGCAAGGACATAAGCCTATCGGTTCTTTCCAACTTGTTTGCATATTTAATCTGATTGAGAATATGTTTATGTAAGCCTAAGGAATATCCCTGAGCCCACATTTTCAGGGAAAACAAATTATACAGGAACAGAGAGAATTTTCAACCAAATTCACTACTTGCATCATGTAACAACTACACATTTTTGTCCAGATTTCCTTCCTGAAAAAAACAGTCACATTTCCTGCATAAGTATGATATTTCTTGGAAAAAACATAAGGATAGTGTAAGGATAGGCTTTGATGCTTTTTTAGTTCTTATAAATGTCCCAATTTGAAAGGGATAAAACCACCATAAATTTCAAAGGCATATAAGTATCTCATAAAAAGCTGAATGAAATAACTTCCAATTTCAACATTAAAAGTTAACTACTATTTTTAAAAAGGCACTTAGGTGAAAAACATTGCTGAAAATGTATCTTGGTAGAGTTAACACCTGGTTTTGTTTTTGTGGTTTGTTTGTTTGTTTGTTTTGGGTGTTGTTTTTTTTTAATAGTTCTTTCTTGTTTTCAGATTCCCACTGTTTTTTTTCAAGTTTGGGACAGAGGGCAATTTGAAATAAAATATTCATCTATACATATCACATCTATTTATAAAGATGGGACATGTTTTTTCTGTTATTGAGCCCAGATATTTCTTCATTGTATCTACCAATAAACTTAATCCAAAATTTAGTACAAAGTATTAACTAGAACCAGTTAAGTGTCAAATATTCTCTTCTTAATCTGATCTGATTTTTTTAATCAAAGAATAATACTAAGCTTCAGGCCCTGATACTTGTATAGAAACATGTATGTTGCTTTCTAGAGAATTTTGTAGGCTACTGATAAAGACTGACACAGCAATAGCTATTTTTAATAAAGCACCATGGAAGCACATATGGATGAAAGGTAAGGTATCCAGTAGCAACAGCAGCAAGCAAGACATGGACTTGGATGACTTCATGATGATTTATTACCCTTTAATAAATTTGCTAATATCTTAATAACAACACCATAAGAGAATGGGACCATAACGGTAAAATGCAGTGAGTGAAATATTAAACAAAAGCACAAAATAAGGCAAATCCTCAGAGAGCTTGAATTAGTCAGAGTCCATTTAAATCAAGAGAGGTAGACCGGTTAATGCCAGCTGATCATGGAGTTCCACAAACTTGTCTGTTGTCCTCTCATTAACAGTGAAACAGCTAGTGATCTTAATGCCCTAAACTGGGCAAAGCCTTTGCACTGTTTGAAAACCACATTATTCTTCTGGTATCATAAATGGAATTTGGAGGTGTAAAGAGGTTAAATGATTTGCAAAGGTCGTAGGACAGATAAGTGGCAGAGCCAGAAATAGATCTGGTATGTCATGACTCCTTGCAGTAACCACAGAACCATCTGGCTTGTCAAAATAAATCCACATTTAATTAGGTGATGTTCTAAGGGCAAACAAAAATGCCAGCATAGGTTAATTGTCATCTAATAATTTGTCCTCGCAGCAGTTCATCTGTAAAAAGCCATTGTGTAGCCCAATTTATAATCTGTTGCATCACAACTTCTGCTACATGGCTGTTAGAAAAATCCTTCATCTTTGTCCTCAAATGCAAACTCGAAAGATGTAGTGCTGATTAGGCTGTGCTTTGTCTGGAGGTATAAACAAGGAAGTTTCTTGATTTATTCCACACAACTGAATGCAAATACCAGATCGTTGCCCTTACTGCTTTCATTCATTCAATGCATTAGCCAACAGGGAAAGAAACCCCACCTGATTTTATTGAAGGCAGTTCTAACCTGTAATTCACTACAGCTTCTCCTTTGCAGCAGTCCAGCACTGAGTAGAGTGAGGAGATCTGTCACCCACAGCAAATGGTGCAGCTCAGCCAGATCAGAATCCTGGACTGGCCAAGACACTGGCATGTCTCTCACTTACTTTGGTAGAGTTTGAATTTGTCCTACGGGTCCTGAATTCCTTAACACCAGTCTTCTTTTGCCTTCTATTTCCCTATATGCTGCCTTCTTTCATCCTCCTCTTTAGCAGCCACCAGGTACAGCTGGTGGTGCTGTTATCTCCACCCCTCTGCTGTAAACACATATTTCATAGTGGGATAACTCTTAACCTTCTCCACATTAAGATGCTAAATATCAGAGCATGTTTTGCTCACATATTCTCATTGGCTGCAATTTAGTCTTTGCACACTTTACTCCTATATTCATCTTTCTAGAAATGTTACTTTAATAGGAGATTTTTTTTTTCAAGTTTCACTGAGCATCTCAGAACATCTCATTTGCCTGCAGAATATAAAAGTGGCCATAAAATATTCTGCAATATTAACAGTGCAGGAAAGGCTGTACATAGGAATAAGGGAACAGAGCCTTAGCTGTTGGAATTCACTTCCAGTAACCCAAAGTTGCAACGACTTGCTTCAGTTGAGGACCTTACTTACAACCTACAATAGCATCTGCCCTCTAGACTAAGATGACCTTAATGCCTTTTATTGTGAAGCTTTGAGGAAAACTGTATGTCATTTCGCAGGGAAGAGAGAGAACTGCAGACTCTTCTTTTGAGGCCAGCTATCATTACCTATGCCAATCACATCCTACTCCAGCAACAATTACCAGAGAGTATGAGAATGTACCTGTAATCATAAAGTAAATTAAACATATAAATAAGTTTCATGCAGGTAATTGCAAGTAAAATGAAAATAAAAAAATGCAAGCACATGAGAGAGAAAAAGACGAAATGAAAATGGAGACTTAAAATGAGAATGTGATGAAAGACTTTGAAGATCTACTTTAATTGATGACTTATATTCATATCTATGCAATTCATGAAGAAAGAATTGGAAAGAAAATTAAAAGAATAAATTTAAGATATATTTTAAAATTATTCCGCCTGACTGCCTTTGCTGTTGCTTTGTAATTATCCAGCCGAGTTATTCAGTTGACCAGAATGACAAGATTCATTCATAAGTTTCATTCCCACTTGGCACCTTCTTAATTTCTGCAAGACCCTTTGCCAACTTATTAAAGGCCTGCCACTGCTTTGGGCAATAGTGTGGCTGCAAACTTTTTAGCTAATACTTCAGACATGAAATCTGCCAGGTGTCTATTGTACTATGGAGACATTGGCACCTTCACCATGCTTCTGAAACACGACCTTTAGGAAGGAGAAACAAAATCTGTACTCTTCATATTTTCTTAGTGTTTAATAGGTCTGTGATGGTGCTATATCTGCAAGTTAACAGATCTTACTGTCAGAGTCTCCTGCTGCTTTCTTCTGTCTCTGTGTCCAGTAGTATGACTATGCACTTTTACTCTCCAAGACCATAAGCCCCGAAGAATTACATTAAATGATTTTTCCCATTCTATTTTGGTGACCTCTGTTTCAAAGTTTCATTCTTTCTTTGAGGTGGCCTGGGCAGGATAGCTTTCAGACCCTACCAATCACACATATGTAACTCTGTGAAGATATTGCTGTTCAGATAACAGGAGGCGAATACTCTACATTCAGATAAAATTTCTGGAGCACATGATGGGCTCTGGCAGTCCAAAGAGTAGAAGAACAATAGGGGAGAAAGAAGAAATGAAGTTTTCCTGACTGGAACCTTAAAATCATAGCATGGCCTGGGTTCCCCCTTCAGGGAAGGGACCCAGGAAGATCATCTGGTCCAATCCCTCTGCAATGAGCAGGGACATCTTCAGCTAAATCATGTTGCCCAGAGCCCCTGAACACTCACTTGAAGATTTCCAGGGAGAAGGCCTCTGTCACCTCTTGGCAACCTGTTCCAGTGTTCACAGTAAAAAATTTCTTCCATATGTCCAAACTAAATTTACTCTTATTTAGTCTGTTCTCATCTTTCTTATAAGCCCCCTTCAAGTATTTAAAGACAATAAGGTTTCCTTAGAATCTTCTCTTCTCAAGGCTGAATAACGCCAACTCTCTCATCCTGTTTCTGTAGAAGAGGTGTTCCAACCCTGTGATCATTTTTGTGGCCCTTCTCTGGATTCAATCCAACAAGTTCATTTATTTCCTGTGCTGAGGAGTCAAGAGCTGAACATAGTACTGCAGGAGTGTCTCACAAGAGTGGAGCAGATACACAAAATTTCCTCCCTTGACCTTCTAGCCATGCTTCTTTTGATGCAGCCAAGAATACAGCTGGGTTTCTGAGCTGCAGGTGAAGACATGGACAGGCCATGTACAGTTTTTATCCACCAGTACCCTCAAGTTCTTCTTAGCAGTGCTGCTCTCAATCCCTTCATCCACCAGACTGTATTGATGCCAGGGGTTTCTTCAACCCAGGTACAGGACATTACACCTGCCTTGTTGAACCCAATATGATTCTCATGGACTCATTTCTCTAGGTGTCCAGGTCCGTCTGGATGGCATCCTGTCCATCAGGCATGTCAATCACACCACTCAGCTTGGTGTAATCCTGAAACTTGCTGCATGTCACTGATGAAGCCATTACACAGCACTGGTCAAAGTACAGACTCCTGAGGGACATCACTCATCATTGATCTCTGCTGGATATTGAGCCATTGGCCACTAGCCTCTGGATGCAATCATCCAAACAATTCCTCATCCAATTAGTAGTTCATCCATCAAACCCATCTCTCTCCAATCTGGAGAGAAGGATGTTGTGGGGGATCACAACAAAGGCTTTATGGAAGTCCAGACAGATAACAGCTGTAGTCTTTCCCTTGACCACTCATATGATTACTCCATCATAGGTCACTAGATCAGTCAGACAGGACCTGCCTTTGGTGAAGTCATGGTGGTTGTCTCAAATCACCTCCCCGTCCTCCATGTGCTTTAGCATAGCTTCTAGGAGGTTCTGTTCTGTGATCTTCCCACACACAGAGGTGAGGTTAACACGTTGATAATTCCCAGAGTCCTGCTTTCTATCCTTCTTAAACATGGATGCAATGTTTCTCTTGTTCCAGTCTGCTGGGACTTCAATTGACTGACATGACTTTTTGAATATCATGGAGACTGGCTTGGCTACTCTATCAGCCACTTACCCTCAAGACTCTGGGATGCATCTTGTCAGGTTCCATAGACTTATACGCATTCAGCTTCCTCAGGTGGTCACAAACCCAATCTTTTCTTGTTCTCTTACAGTGGGAAGAACTTTGCTCCCCCAGTTCATCTTGTAGTCCATGAATATGAGAGGTGAGGAGAGATTGGCATTGAACATTGAGGCAAAAAAAAATTGTGGAGTACCCAGCTTAATCCTCATCCATTGTTACCAGTTTGCCAGTTGCGTTCATTTGGAGTCTAAATTTTTTTTTATCTTCCCTTTCTTTGGCTGATATATTTATTGAAGACCTTCTTATTATTCTTTGCACCCCTTGCCAAGTCCAGCTCCAGCTGAGCCTTTGCCTTCTGGACCCTATCTCTACACAAATAGGCAGAATCCCTATACTCTTACCAGGATACCTGTGCCTGTTTCTTAGAAATAGTAATTCAAATTTGCACCCTTTATAATTGAGTGGAAATCAGAAAGTGTATGGAGTGTGTGGGTGAATGTATTCTTGCCTGTATTTAAAAAAGTTATTTCTCCCAGAAGAAAGGAAAAGAGGAAAAGGGGAAAAAAGGGAAAAAAAAGGACAAAGGAAAAGGGCAAGGCAAGGCAAAGTAAGGCAAGGGTAAAGGCAAGGGGGAAGGTGAGGGGAAAGGCAATGCAAGGGAAAAGGAAGGGCAAGGCAAGGCAAGGGCAGGGCAAGGCAAGGCAAAGCAAGAAGGTAAGGCAAGGCAAAGCAAGGAAAGTCAAGGAAAGGCAAGGGAAAGGCAATGCAAGGCAAGGCAAGTTAAGGCAAGGAAAGACAAGGCAAGGAAAGGGAAGGGAAGGAAAGGAAAGGCAAGGAAGGGCAAGAGAAAGGAAATGGAAAGGGAACGGAAAGAAAAGGCAAGGCAGGGCAAGGCAGGGCAGGGCAGGGCAAGGCAAGGCAAGACAAGGCAAGAAAGGGAAGGCAAGACAAGGCAAGACAAGGCAAGGGAAGGGAAGGGAAGGGAAGGGAAGGGAAGGGAAGGGAAGGGAAGGGAAGGGAAGGGAAGGGAAGGGAAGGGAA
>JAWWEV010000043.1:59705807-59737620 GCA_035583235.1 Hafferia zeledoni
AAGGAAAGGAAAGGAAAGGAAAGGAAAGGAAAGGAAAGGAAAGGAAAGGAAAGGAAAGGGAAAGGGAAAGGGAAAGGAAAGGGGAAAATGATAGCTATAGAACAAGCTAAGTTTAACAGCCTACCAGTATTTCAATGAATGTTTTTTTTCATAGCTCTTTTCATGTGAACTCTGATCAAAAAAAGCTTTACAAGTTTAAATAATAGAAGAGCATAGATATTATACTGTAAGAATTACAGACCAACAGTGGCAGAAAGATGCTGCCTGTAGAACATATTAAAGAGAGATAAAGGCCAATAACAGAAAGAAGCGAGTGGAAGAAATTAAGATGTGCAGGCAGGGGAATGAAGAGAGTTTTGCAGATGAGATCTGAAAAAGGATGGAGAGTCAATGAGGCAGAGAGATACTGGAATGCTGTTGCAGATGGCCAGAGATTATGCTGGGGGACAGAGGAAGCTGATGTTATACAAGAAGGAAGGAGGTGAGACAGACAAATGCAAGTCTGAAAGTGCACTAACAAGGCAGGCATTTTGCAGCCATTGCCTGAGATGGATTGGATGCTCAGGGATTTCTCTGGAAACAGGGGTTTTGAACTGGTAGTTTTGGTATGACAAGTACAAGATAGTGGAAAGTATTTTCCTTGCAGTGAAGATGCAGAAAAGCCTGACAGAGACTGTATCATGAAGTGAAAGAAACTTGGAATTTTACAGGGAAAACAAACAAACAAACAAAAAGCAATGGTCTATTTTCAGATATAAATTATTTACTAAATCCAGGTGGAGTTTGCATAGGGATAGGTTAAAATAATAATAAATTTCCCACAGATCTTTAAGTCCAGTCATCTGGTATGGCTCTTCAAATTCCTTTGCTATGCCTGCTGTGCCTCTTACTTACTCCAAGTGGTTTGCCTGTGATGGCATCCTTTCTAGCAGATGGTAAAATGGTATTCCAGACATTTTGTGTTTTAGAAATGGCCCCCTTTTATCATCTGCACTTTTAAGGGCAACACATGTTGAATGTACAAATGTAGCTCTGCACATGAGACTTATACTCATGAATGTGACTGATATCCTCAAGCTGATATGTTCAGTACTTGAGTCTGCCTCTGTAGAATCAGGGAATTACAAGTTGCACACGCTCACTTTCCAACCCTGACTACTCGTGGTCCCTAAAAGTACTTTTTGTCTTCTACCACTGACTGTTGCATATTAGATTTGACCTTGGTTCTCTCCTCGTGGGATTATATCTGAACAGTGAAGAATATTTTAGTCTTGTGATCAAAGCTTATTATATGGTGTACTTTTGATCCTGAGGTTTTATTAGATTTTATTTTTCCAGAAGCAGTGAAAGGAAAACATTCCTATGTCATTTTCTCCATTCCAGACTTACTCCCAAATTCCACATGAGGTCATTTCTGTGCAAAAGAACAACTTGAGAAGAGTTTAAAAGTGAATTTATTTATCTAAGCAAATACTTACAGAAATACAATGACTTCTACAATGGTTGGTTTGTGGGCCATTCTGGTGCTCACTAAACCTATAAAAGCAATAACTACAAAGCCAGCTTGCTTTAAATTAAGCCAGTTGCTTTTGATCAAAACAGAAATATTCTACTAAGACTTAAGAAGTTGTTAATAAAATACCCTCGTAATCTTCCCAAAATTTCAGATAACAAAACAAAACAAGACTAACTAATCGACATATTTGTTTTTCTCCAGAGGCTTCAGAGATTGTTCTGTTTTTCTTCTCAACCAAATGTAAAAGTAAGTTAAGAAATCATGCCAAAATATGCTTTAAGAAGATGCAAGCGAATAAAAGGAGCTGAATTCTTATTGATCTGCAGAACCCTTGCACAATATTAAGTAGATACAATCTGCACCAAAATGCTTCTATGTTTTGTCAGACAACTTAATTTAAATGAAACTTCAGCTAAAATGGTAAAACAGCAATTGCTGGGCCACCTATTTGTCAAGCCATTTTGCTAAAAATTGTAGTCATACTACAGTAAAATTAATTTTCAAAGTGACAGTCAAAGTGTGGTATTTTCTTTAAGATCTGTCTGCCTATTTCCTGCCCTCCTCTTTTCATACTGCGATTGTCCATGTCATGGACAATTAATTTTGTTTCCCAACAAAATCTGATGGTTGAATGCAATGTATTACTGAGTGACTTGCAATGTAATGAAGACAGTAGTGATATCACAGTCAATTCTTACCTAAGAAAGAGAAGAAAGTATAGTAGTATAATATCTTAGATTTTTAAAAATATATTTTTAAAGTCAATTTGGTAGAGTAGGCATCTGATCAGGATTCCTGCATGTATAGGGAAATGTTTTAGGTAATATACAGGGGCAAATGTACCTACCAGGCAGATGTCAGGGAATGTTTGTATTGCAAAAGTACAACTGCATTTCAATTGCCTTTTCTTTCTTTCTTTTTTTTTTTTTTTTAAGTGTATTCTTTTAATACACTGCTCATATGAAATAACTAAACACATAAATAAAAATTAGATCAATTTTTCCTACCTGCAGACAGCAATCTGGCAAGACTGATGAGTTTTACACTGTTCCTTAAATACTGTTGGCTTTGTCTCTCACAGCCAATGGGAAAAATAAATGGAAGAAAGTAAAGTGATTCCCAGAAAATGTTTAGCCACCAGCTCTCAAGTCTTACACCAACAATATCTCTGATCAAGAAGTGTTAGTTTTCTGATAATTACGTCCAACGTAAGTGGTAGTAATGTTTTAAATTCATTTGTCTCTGAATAACATATATCACCATTTTCGGAAAAGAAAACTATTATGATTCTGATGGATAACTTGATTTGGACAATGTAAACTATCTAACCTGTGTGCCTGGTATAGTACTAAAAGGTTTTCAAGTATTATCTTGTGCAGAGAACAGAATACGCTGACCCTTTGAACAGGTGGCTTACACTAATTAGTGGAATTAGGGCTAATAATGTGCCAACCTAGTCCCTACTCAGTGGACATACAGAATTGCTTTGTTCTAATTTTTCTAGCTTGATTACAGTAAGTTTGTGAATAATATGAACCTTCCTTCCCTGTGAAGGACAGCCCAGAAAAATATCGATTAATGGCTCAAAGTTCACTTAGACTCCTAAAGTAGGGTAGAAACAAGACTTAAATGGTTTACATGCTATTCCTTATGGATTACTAAATTTCTAGAAGTATGAATTAAACATTCAGAGTTCAGTCTTCTCAGAACTACTTCCAGAAAAGGAGACAGAGCAGATGACAGTGGTGAAAATACATGAAAGTTCTTCTAAGCAGAATAGGTCAGTACACTGAGAAAGATTTGGAAGACATAAAGAATGTTGAACAAATGACAATATTGTTTTCAGTGTTTCCACTGATTGTCTATATCCCATAGGGATAGTGAAACTGCCCTGATGTCTAAAGCTTCTTGGAAAGCACCGTCCAAAATCTCAATTATAAAAAGTGAATGTTATCACAAGTGGGCAAAGATATATTTGGGGAAATAATTGTGAACTTTGAGCATGAAAACATAAATTTCTTGACAGGTATGGACGCTTTTTCGGTAAGCATATGTATTCAAGGAATTGGTTTATTTGAAAAAAGATTGCCAGGAATGATATTGTCACAAATGCTCATAGAGATGTTACTCAAAATCTCTGTGTAAAAGCAACTGTGTGCAGCTGCCAAAAAGGAGTTCTACTCCAGCCACTGGATTGTATTGCCTCTTTCCCCATTTCTCACTTTATGGAAGCTTGGCACTTGCTGGACTGCCCTGTGAGTGATCAACTCATTACCTGAAGAAAAAAAACCCTTGCAAATTAACAAAGATGAGAAACACTTAAGGCTGGAGAGTCTTCTGCAGGATTAGTAGGTCGAATTATATGAGAAAAGGTCTACTAAATATGCAAAAGTGGAACTATAACCATGTATTCAAGAGTATGGGAGGGAGGAAGAAATAACTGTTTTCCATTTTTATGGATGTTGAATTTTAGTTCAGTTATTTATCATGTGACTTCTTGTATTCACACACCACACTGAAAAAAATACTTGGTAGTTATGTAGCTGCAATTTTGAAAATTCTTCTAAACCAGAAACAGAATGAATGCTGTTGACAGACCGCAAAATCTTCTTGGATCAAGTATGCAGTGAAGTTCATATGACTGTATATCAGCTCTGTGGCTAATTTTTTAGGGAAAAGTCTATTCTGTGTTGGTCTTCCAAAGCAGATCATATAGATTTGAAAATAAAGAGGAGGAAGTAAGGCTTACTTGCAGTAAGATGAAATAAGTTCCTCTGTGTCATCTATAGTCTCCACAAGATAGGGCTGGCTCAGAAACAACACATTTTTGACTGAAGAATAGAATAGCTACATTATATATGGCAGGAATATTCCAAATATCAAAGAAAGATTAATCCAAGCCAGTCTTTGTTACCACCCCTACCTGAACAGCATTCAACTGTGAGGAACCTGTCTGACTGTATCACCTCGAGCAGCAAAAGCTCTCATGATGCTTTATCAGTAATAAGCCTGTGAAAGGAACAGCCTGAAGGAGCAGAATGGATTCCTGCTCCTATCCTAAATTCATGTCCATTAAAAGCAAATATTCAACTTTAAAAAGACAAATAAAGATATGAAAAGAGACTAAACAAAAGCAGTAGCATCAACAGCTTCCCATAACCCTTTATAGCTCTCTGGAGTGATTACATCCTATTTACTTCTACTCCTTGAAGCCCTGTTATTGTATTCTGCCACAGGAAAAAAAAAAAAAAAGAAACAAAACCAAAAATCCTCTTTAATTATTCTTCAACGCTTTCTGCCAGCCAGACCCTATGCCCTGAATTGAAATCAATGTTAATGGCTTTTGAGACTCCAGTATAGATATATTTTTTAATTGATGTCTCCTCTTCCTCCTGCTGACCCAATTCTCATTTTCATTATATTCAAAAACACATTGATGTTTCACTCAGATCTGATAAATTATTTTAGCTCCTTTCTGCAATAACTAAATTTAATATTGCTTTGCTGGCACAATGTAATTACTGGCACAAACATCTGAAATTTGTGTACAACGGCTGAGCTGCAGTGACAGAAAGCAGGTGGTTTGGTGGCTGTTGCGATTCAAGTAGAAAGCAAACAATAGCAAGCTACTGGGTGAACTTATTACTAGAATTCTACATTTGAACCTCTTCCTTATCCATCAGTTGTAACCTTTATTTCATCTGGCAGGTTAATGGCCGTTACAGACTGTGACTGTTTATAGTTATGAAGAAGGCACATACTTAAGAATTTGCCAGACTAGGGAAGAAGGAATCAAAAAACCAGCAGATGTGTTTAGAATGACCATAAAAATATTTGGGAGGCTGGGGGTAGCGTGTGGAAAGGTTTACAAAGATTTCCCTGTAAGAAGATTGTGAAACAAGCATTCCAAGGGTCATTAAAACTGAATTTCTATTGCACTGTGTTTTGTAGTTGTATTTTCTGGTATCCAGTGAGGGTGGAGCCTATTCTGTGATATTTCTATTAATTGGGGTACCCTTTCTGAAATACAGTATCCTAAAAGATGAATTTATTTCTTCTTTTTCTCCATCAGGTTTGGTTTACATACTGCTCTGACACAAGAATCTTTTAGCCTGGGCTTCATTGATGCAGGAGAGAGGCAGGGAATTTTACAGCTCAAAAAGAAGAGTAGGCAGCTAAAGTTGGTGGAGTGAAGGAAAACAAGTTCATTAGATGTCATGCTGTGATGTTTCCTACAGTTTTGCTTCTTGCCAGAGGTGAATTTACAGGGTTAGTACCTACTGCGTTAGCATTTCCTCCTGTGGTGGGTACGATTTCATGCAATGGCGGGGGGGGGGGTGGTGGTGGTGGTGGAATGTCATGTCTCCATAGACTTCTGTGAGCACTGTGCCTGCATGTAGCTGTACTCATAGCTAGTTCAGCAGCCACAAGTCTGGGATTTTTGGTGTACCAGTCAGGAGGACAAGCTGTGTGAGGCAATGTGCCTGAGCTGATCTGCTGCCTCTGTACTGCCAGGACAAGACACAAGACCATTCATAGTTCTCCACCTATTCTTTCCTGGACATCATTGCAATGAATCACATCTCTCAAGAACCAAAATACTCAAACACAGGTCCTGTAGGAGTCTTATGAAACAGCTTACTTGTCATCAATGCCATCCAGAGAAACAGGAGCATTCAGTCTCTCACTCTTTGTGATGAAGTTTGCTGCCTACTGTGACAAGAACATATTCACTGGGGGAGAAAGCAAAGTCAAAGAATTCCTTTTTTTTTTCCCCCGAGGTACAGTTTAGAGATATTTCCATTGTTACTGCTATCATTAGATACATAGTTATGGTCTAGCTTGAGTTTCTACAGGATGTTGTCTAAATACAGGGCAAAAGCGTCTGATCTCTGCTCCAAGCAATTTTGCAGCCTGCACCCAGAGATAAAAGGTGAATTCAGGAAGAAATGGAAATACAAGGAAAAACTGAAACAGCCTTGTGTCAGTAGCAAAAAACATTAGTCTCAATATAGCAGAGTCAGCCTGGTTTTTTCTATTGCTCACTTGAAAGCTAATGGACAATTGAAGGGGAGCTTTGAAGATGTTTCTGGTAGCTCCATTGTAGCACAGATGATCATAAGGGAGGAGATTTTTGTCTGAAGAATCAATAAAGAGGTCCTGTGGTTTCTATCTAAGTTTTTGCTCCCTTTAGTGTTCATTTAAGATTGTTGCACTGGATCTATATTATTCTGATTGACACTTCACAAACCTATTTAAAACTATTTTATTTTTATTTTTTTCTTTTTCTTCTCATTTTGTAAGCTATATTTCACTTACTCTATTTGTTGAGGTAAATCCTAAATTAAAGGCAGAACACAGACATACCATGACGGCTACTAGGTGGAATGGAATAATCATCAGAAAAAAACTCCTTGATATTCTTAAAATGAAGGCCTTGTCACAAACTCTGTGCTTATGGAAAAGCTGATGGGATACTTCCATTTTTTGGTGTATCATTCAGAATTGCCCGTGTTTGAGGAGATATTATACATCAAAATCATGATTCAAAACGGTGAAAATGAAGAGGTAATCAAGGATGATAATGGTCACAGCAAGGTGTGATAAATCTGGACAAAAGTGATGGTTGTGGGCAATAAATCCAACAACCTGCTGGGCCTGGCACAGAGCCACCCGAGACAGCCTGATTGCCCATAGTTTTGAAGGCAGGCATAAAATGAAGCATCCTTTAAGTTAATAACACTCACATAATAAATATAATCTTTTATTAAAGCATTAGGCCTATGACCAAGGCAAAATTAGTCTGCCTGAGGGCATGAACACATGTGTTCAGAAGCAGATCTTGACAGGGGAAAACAGGATGGTGAGTGCACCTGCAGGCTCTTATTTTCCTTCCCTTTGGCTTCTCTAGCCCTTGTTCAGCAGCCGTATTCTCAAAAGGCTGTTCAGTTCTGAAACTGTGATGTCTTATAATAAGATTATGCAGTTCTGCTGTGTTGGAAGCGAGTGGAACCTGAACCTATTAGGATCACCTAGGGTCAGATTTGGGAGGGCGCATCCTAAGGATAGTCTGGATGTCGGTAGTAAAAAATCAATCATTATTGTCTAGTCTGAAGACTGTAATCCTTGCAACCACAAGTGTGAGCTTCCAGTTCTGAGGTGAAATTGGGAAATCATTGAAGGTGTCATATTTGTTTTCCTTCCTGACCATCAGCTGGTCAGAGAAAGGGGAGAAGGAGGACTTATTAGGGGGAAGTCAGCTCTGAAGACTTGTACTAAAGGTCTAATGGAGCTATAGGCTGATATCAGCTCTGCTGATAGTGTAGCTAACTATTGCTGTGCCTGTGATCAGAAGAGGTCAACATACACAGAGGTGTGGGAGATGTCTCACTTTGCTCCTCTCCAAAGACAACCTTCTGCCCGTGATGAGGCTTCTGATACTGCACAAGAAGAGTGCTCTTGATGATTCCCTTAAGTGCTCCATACCCTAATCAGCAATGGCTTTTTGCATCCCAATGGGGAATGGTCATTTAGGCCTTATTTCAGTTTTGTTTGCTATTAATTTTTATCCCATACTAGTGTTTATATGGAGACAGCTGGGAAACATCTTTCTCATTCAGATGCCTCTTTTGCAAAGACCTGATTGATTCTTTTCACAGACTCAGTACCCACAATGTGATCACCTGCTGGAGAATGTTTAAGTATTGTGACAACAAAAATGACCAAAATTCATGTCTTACACATGCTGAGGGATTTGTGACCAGGACATTATACAGGAAGATGCAGAAAAAACTGATATATGACAAAAGAGTACTGTGATGTGGGCTGTGCTTCATGGCCTTGTGCGGTATGCACTGATCAGCTGGGACAATGTTGTCCATCAAAAGCTTTCCTGTATTGACTGTGAAGGCAATGCAGCCAGTCCTGCATGGGGCAGATACCACTACATTTATGTGCCCATGATGTTTCATCATGACTGTATTCTTAATACCCTGAGGGCTTTGTCAAGGGTGTTTGAGTGATCAGACCCCCTGGATTTCATGACACTTCTGGGATGACCTGAGTTATGGAAATACTGACACAATGATTAGGATTTACCCTTTTGTCCACCTAACATATCTTTGGCAGGTAATGTGTGAACCAGATGCCTTCACAATGCTCCAGGAAGAGGAATGCATTTGAACTTGTCTTCTGGACAATCAGCATGAGGAGTATGCCACACCACATCATCAGGAAGTTATCCACCTTTTTCTGATGGCACTGAATACCCATTCACTATAGTCCTGTATGCCCTGGAAATCCTCCCAAACGTTACAGCCCATAGTAGATTCAGAGATGCTGGAAGATTTTCAAAACCATATCTCTGCCCACTCCCAAATCCTTTTGTTTCCCAGAATGACTTAAAGGGGTCTATCAGGATGCATTCTTACATCCTGATATTCTCAAAAATTCACGTTTTTGATCTCCCAAGTCTCAGTCATCTCATACTTCTTTCTGGATAACATATTACACCTTTAAACTGCAGAATTCCCTAGGAAGCCAAGCAAGATTCTTGAGTTATTACTAAAGCATTACATATGCAAAGAGCCATTATAAATCATTATTATAATGATAGATCTATCAATTCATTGAATGCTTTATAGGTAAATAAGGATTATATACATACCTCTGGAAATGTTATTCTCCCTAACTTAGCTGCAGTCATGTAAAACATCAGGCTAATGGAATTACAGTAACATTAAAGAAGGAGAACGAGATCTGGGCTTTCCGGTGTAGGAATGCCAGATATCTAACCTACCATCAAAGGACAAGAATCATTAAGTTAAAAGGTTATTTTTAAGAGTAGGTGAAAACATCCTGCATATTACGAAACAGGGCCTTTGTGGTGTTCTGGCAGCACAGACCTGGAAGTATATTGAGTGTCTGTAACAGGTAAAAATGGGAAAATCATGTCTGTTTTTCAACCTGGTTTTTGAATCAGCTAAAAAAAAAAAAAGGAGAAAAAATAATTTAGCAGTAATCCAGTAATAACTCTCTTTTTAGTGCACTGTAAGGCATTGTTTGAGGATAGGCAAATGAAAGACTATGGATTGATGACATATAGCAACCACACAGTACACATCAGTACCTACCATGGACATTGTTCTATTAATTGGTGTCTCAATTGCCAATTATAATTTTCAGTACTTTTGACAAGCAAAATACTTGCAGTGACTAAATGGTATATTAGGTGATCAGAAAGTCTCTGATGCATTTGTGACATAGAGAGCTGATGAGAAAGAGTTTGCTGTTCCTGTTCACTCACAGACCAGACAAGAGAATAGTTCAGATTGCCTTGTAATAAATCTGGCTTCCCCAGTTCCCCTGGGAAGCCAGCTGGCAGCAAGGTGCTTCCCAGAGCAAGGTAGGTAAGGAGAGGGGTTGCTACTCTGGGAAGGTTTCCAGAAGAAAGGATGGAAGAATATAAATAGGGAAGGCGGGGGGGGGCGAAGAGGGGGGCAGGAAGAGAAATTTAAAAAAGAGGCAAATACGATTTGTCTTCTTTCTAATGAGAAGAGCAAGGCATGAAGTTGAATTCCCTGAAAATGATGAGTGTGTGGGTACTCCTAACTGTATTATTTTAATGGCTTGGATCCTAAGCAGACTGCACTAATGTATTGATATTTCAGAGAAACAGGGAAACAGCATTTACTTAATGGCTCATAGATTAATTGAGTTTCAGACAGACCTGGACAGTGGTCAGCAAACCTCCAGTATATCACCTTGACAGCAGCATCTTTTGCTGAAGAGATGTGCAGATGGCAGTGTGCAGCTGACATCAGGTTTGCCTTCTCTGGGAATGGCAGAGATGTGTGGGAATTCACACCATGGGAGGAAGAACAGAGAGTAATGAGCAAAAAGAGGGAAAAAATGTCAATTATTATAAAGACAATGTGTCATACTGACACATCAGTGATTTGAAATACTTAGATTCTGTTTAATGGCCACTTTACTCTTAGCTAAATCTCTTATTTTATCACATTTCTTCTTTGTGGTGTGGTGGTGGGTTTTTCCAGGTTGGGTTTTTTGTTTTTTTTTTTTTTTTTTGTGTGTTGTTTTTTTTTTTTTTTTCTGCTCCTTATAAAACCAGGCCACTTCAGCCCTAAGTTAAGGCATAATGGAATCAGCAACAGCCAAATGTTCACAAAACTACTCTACATCTGACACATACCTTTTCTGACATGTCAAAACAGCTATAAGATTTTTGGCCTAGTCCTGGAAATTATTTTCTATTTTTCCTCACCTTTCCAGATGTTTTCTGTCAGTTAGTCATGTCACTGTCTAGCCAATGAACTTGAAGAAAGTTAATGAGACAATTATTTAGGACACACTTTAGTTACTAATGTTACCTGTAATAATATTAGATTTCTCCCCCTTCCCTACCAATCTTCATGGAAATTGTAGGAACAAAGTTATAAATTGCCACACGTTAGTTTACACCCTGACTGCTCTGGGCATTCCCAGCTGTCCCTGCCTCCATATCAGTTGTATCAACAGTTGTTTGTGTGCTTGTAACCAAACCAGGTGATGGAATGATTTTTTTTTACTTTAAATAACCCCTGAAAACCCTCCCTCAACAACAAAACAATCAACCAAACATGCATATATTTTTATATCCCATAAAGACTACTGTGTGGTGAAAACAATGTTGCCAGGTCTACCTTACACAAACAGATTTTATGCCCAATTAAGTCTTTCTTCATACAGCTGACAGAAGAGCAGAGAGCTGGCTCTCACTCTCGCTCAGTGCATGGGTAATTGGGTACAAACATGACTATGTGCTCTCACCAAACTCATGTCACAGCCTGATCTGATGTTATGACTGGCAACATGAATCAAGCTTGGAATGGAGCAAAACTTGAGAGGGGATGGTTGTCCAAGAAGGAAGAGAGGCTTCACTTCTAAACCCCTCACTGAATCCTGCATTTCTCATTGACAAGCAAATTGAGTTTGGGGGATCATTTACATTTGTTACGCCCTCTCTGTCTTGCCCAGGAGAGCTGGTTGCACTTGGGGTACTGTGGACAATGTGTGGTGTAGTGATTCATCACAAGGGAAAGTTAACTGCTGCTGACACAGAGCCCTTCTAATGTTAACAATCTTTCCTTTAAGACAGTATTTCACACTGACAAATCCCAAACTGAGAAAAACATCTTAAATTCAGCCCAAAGAGTGGAGTTTCTGGGTGCATTTGCCAGGGTCAACGTGACTTGTAAGCAATAAAAAACATCAACAAACTTCCATACTCAGAATTTCCAGTAAAGATATTTATGTTTGTACTAGAGACAGATGGAAAGAGACAAACAAGTTCTAAATTACACACATGCTCTCTGCTTATCTGTAATAATTCTGCTTGGTGTGGCAAAGATACCTTTGCCAAAGACAGGTGCTGTGCTAAAATGCACAACTGTTCTTTTTATTTGCATTTGCAGCTGGCTCTGGTGCCAGGTTTGAATGTACAAATTCAAGATTCAGAGGTTTTAATTATGTCCCTGTGTTTGAAAAGCAGGCTGTTTATAATGTCACATTCTCAAAATGAATCCCAAAATCTGAAGCAGGGTCTAAGAAGATGCCCAAAAGACATATTGCTCTGTAAGGATTCAGTGAAGATATGCAAGAGCATCCATTTCCACTGGAGAGCTGCTGCTCTTGCTTTTTTCTCAGGACTGGCATGGACCAACTCAAAATACACACTCTTGTTCTACTCAAAATGCTGCTGTTTAACAAGTAACAAACAGAAAGAAGAAAACCCACAAGTTCTCTGCCTGATGCTTGGACCTCAAGACTCATTCTGGAACAGTTCACATCTGTAAGGAATCAAGGCACTTTAAGTAGTACTTTTATCCCACTCATTTTGATGGCCTTGCAGCATCCAGGTCGTTGTGTGCCACTGGAGTCAGAGGTGCCTCAATCTTTACTAAAATTCACGTTCATCATCTTTATGTCTCACTTGAACTTTCTTACCTCTTACTCTCTCGTTTTGTCTGCTACAATAAAGCTTCAGTAGTCCTGTATGTCCTACACTTTGAGGGACTACATGGCAGATGCTGGTGGGACAAAAAAAAAAAAAATAAAATAAAAAAAAATTGTGAAATGCTTTTTATTCCTCTGTGAAGGAAGCTCAGGATTGCAATTACTGAAGAATAAGAATGGAAGTTTTCTGAAAGTCTTGAAGAAATAGTGTGGTAAAACTTCTAAGCTCTGAAGAATTGTTTTCCTCATAGAGGTTTGTTTTTTTGGTTTTTTTTTGTTGTTGTTTTTTTGGTTTTGGTTTTGGTTTTTTTTTTTTTTTTTTCCAAAGGATTATGAAGGAAATTTCATATTGTCAACTCAATCCCCAACTAAAAGGCTTTCAAAATCTTCCTGTTTTTGAAAAAGGCTTTCTAAGCCCCTGAGGAACTAAAGGAAGCTCATGAAAAGTAAGGGCTTGCAATGTTTCAGTCTGAGATTTTATGAAGAGGGTAGAAAGATGGGCAGCAATGCTCAACCCTTGCTTCTAAATCGTTGGCTAAACACAGAACTACTTTGACCTTCCTCATCCCTGTGTAACTTGTTTTTGACTTTTAAAATGTAATCTAATGAAAATGATCTGCTTCAGAAATACTGAGGCTGCACCCAAAACTTTTTATTTTCTAAGTGCCTGTTAAATACTGTTACCAAAGGCCAAATATCCACAACATAATGTGGTTGTCAGCATTTTCACTGTTTACAACAGCTGGTTAGGATAGGTTTATGTTAATTTGATATTGGCTTCTTGTTTGCAGAGTAGGAGGGTGAAATAACCTCCTGGATAAACTTAAAAATAAGAGAAATGCAGGAAGCTAAATCCTACAGTTCTTCTGGTTTATTTGGAGATGTGATTAAATGTGAGAACTAAGGACTTCAAATTTTAGCCTAGTGCATTTTGTTTTCTGCTGCATCATTTTCCATTTGGACTCAGCAAGAGCCCAATTGCCTATTGATTAGTAGATATCCACTATAGAGGATTGAATAGGTGCTTTTGCATATGCTGAGTCCTAAATGCAGAAAACTGAGCTAATAAAAAAGAAATTGACACTGCCTTTTCCTGCAGAGCCTGCCACAGCTTTCTCCCCACAGCTTTCTCCAGGGAAATTACTCTCTGTTCAGTGAACAGCTCTGAATTCCATTAGGGAAAAAGTGAAAAAGCATCCAAGAAAAGGTGCATTATAAATTATATCAAATTATCAGCAAAAGTGGTGAGATTATGAGTTATCTTGCAACACCTTTTTGTGACCCCAGCTGGTATCAGACATCTTTAGGCTGAGCTGAAAAGAATTCTGGTCTTCAAGTACTTTCAACTAAAGTAGACAAGACAGGAAAAAAGACAAATAAAAGAAGTTTCCTTGCCACCATCTGAAGACATGAGGCTGAAGTGAGGGGCTAGGGAGTAACCTGGTTTAGATTACAAGAAAAAAAAATTGAAAAGAAGAAAATGAATCAAATCCTTGGTCCTGCATCTCAAAGGAATTAGTTTTTCACTTCCATTGCAAAATAAATAACAAGAAATGCAGGGGGAAAATGATAAAACTGTTTCAGACAGTCCTTTAAGGGTCTAGAATACCATTAAATGAGTAAATTTAACTTAATAACATTTATAGTGATTACAATTTTCAGTTCACAAATATGCTGTACGATTTGAGAGTTGCATAATAATGTATTTTTCAAAAACTTTCTATGATTGTCAGTTGATCAACAGTCATTTTGTGAAAAATACATTGAGGATATGAAATTTGAGAAATGAATTCAATAATTTTGTTCAAATCTGTAGTTTAGTTCAATTTTTATTTCCTTTGACTGTGACATGAGCCATCCTTCATACTTGAATGTTATCATTTGTGGTTCATTAGAGAAACTCAAATATAGTTCAGACCCCAAACTTTTATGGCATGTTCAGGTATTCACATTTATGTCTCCCAAATGATGCTTAAAAACATGTTTAGAAATGTTCTTAGTTTACAAATTGTGAGCCCGCTCTATTTTGAAACCTGACATCAGTTTCTGGCACTGGGGATAGACTACACTGTCATTACTGCTGAGCTCATCTCTCCAGACAGGCTGTGTAACATCTCATCTGTCTTTGCTGTTCTCAGGGCTGTACACCAGCAGAGCAAATCCCTAGGGGTAGTCTTGGAAAGTATAGTGGTTTTTTTCAGAGAGATAGGTGCTGCTGGTTCAATATGAACTCACTACACATTATTTTGCATGATTACTATTTATATATTTGATAGGCCTTTGAGGCAGCCTCTGTTGCACTTCATTTGAAGACAATGCTCAATAACTCCTGACCATCAGAATTACACAGGCAGAGCTGGAAATACACAACAAATTGTTCTTTCAGCATAGTAAGAAATAGAAAATAGATCTCTGCATTGGCTGACTCATACAAAGATATTAGCTTTGATAATGAAAGCAGGAAAAAAATGTTCAGTTGTCTATGAGGAGACTAGTGGGACAGGTTGACAAGAGGATAAACATAAACTATTCAGTTTCATTTAATATAGAATCTCATTCAATTATACAAATTTCTTTCCACAGCACTGTACTCCTGTAACTTCAAGGTATGGATATTTGTCTCTTTTGTAGGCAATAAAATGTTTGCAAAGCAGAGAGTATATTATTGTTAATCACTTAATGGAGATGGATGCTTTATCTTAATACTGCATAATGTCTGCAGGCCTCATGAGTGTCTTAGAATAAAAAAAAAAAAGTAATGTTAAGCATTTCATAGTCTGTCCCTGTCTACTGTTGATAAAAATGAAGGCATTGGGAGAGCTCTTAATGTCTCTAACACAAAACTGCAGTCTTTGCACCAGGAAAAGGAAGATACTATAGTTAAGTCTTAAGACAGTAAATTGCTTTACAGCTCTTCAGATCAGCTGAAAGGACCTGATAATTTAATTTTATTTTTTGTAATTATAGGTGGATTTTTCCTTCTATGACTTTATTTTTAGGTTCTTAAATATAACTCCTTCCTTGCATGGGGTGGACCCTTTCAAGGGCAGGTTTTTTCTGTCTTAAAAATAGTTTCAATCTATACAGATTTCATTAAAATTATTAACTTCCTCATTTATTTCCTACTCTTCTAGGTAAGCCTTATTCATTGCCCATGATCTTTTTTTGTTGGTATAATTCATCTGCAAATGTAAACAGGAGGCTGTAACATCAGTAGAAAACAAGGGACCAATCAGCATGGCAAGACCTTGATTGTTCCTGAAAAATCCAAATTGTAATCAATTCAAGTATCTTAGTGTTTTCAAGGCAAAACTGATGGAAGCTTCAAGTATTTGATGGCCCTTTCATCTTGTAAACTCACATTCCCCAGGAAACCCATAGCAGAAACCCAGATATGAAACAAAATAAAGTGGGGGAAAGATAATAACTACTGACGGTTTCACACTATAAAGGCACAGGGAATTTGTCAATTTGTAGAACATTGTCTGGGAATTACACTCCCTCTACAGGGATGCTAAACTCCAGCCTTAGTGCTTCCTTGCAAGATGTGACAAGAATGTAAAGAGCAAATGTTTCATTTAGTGATACCACAAGCTATAACAAACTTCAGGGAGAGTGAAATGATAGTGATGACCCTTCTCCACAGGGTGGAGAAAGAAAAAGAAAACACAATGTGCATTATGCAGAAGAGCTTCTCTCATGAAAAAAAACAGGGATCTGGAAACAGAAGGAGATTCTGAATTGCCTGTGTGAGGCAGATTTTAGTCAGACTGTCTTGTTCACCATAGTACCAGACTTGATATTCATTCTCAGAAACCCCTTGCAGTGAACAGCCTGGTCACACATACACTAGAGAAAGTGTACATTTAGTACAGAGCCTATAGTGGGAAAAAAATGAGAAACAGGAGACACAGATCAGTAAGTGGCATTTCCATCTTTATTACTGTTCTGAGGAAAGTTTCTGTGCCTGTTGCACAAGAAAGAAGCTTCAAATTAGGGGGCATGTTATTCTTCTTTGAGAGAATATTAACTTCAGTTTGTGGCTAAAATTACATGGGATACCTAAATAATATCAGGCACTATCGATATATTTTCCCAGATATCTTCTGTAGAACAAAAGAATCCCTTTCAATGCATCAACCTTAGACAAGTACAGATAAATGTAAATCACTAAGGTCACTCTGCACAACCACAATTTACACATATGTGCATTACAGAAAAATAATCTGACTTCCCAATATGGCAGCATTTGGTACTTGAGCATCCATAACAACACTGATGGCCTGGTACCTGTTCATCAAATCTGGCAGCTCTCACATATAAGATAATCAGTTTTCATCTCTGAAAGTCCATTAAAGGGGTTAAGAGAGAGCATTATTTCAGTAATCTGGAGAATAAATACTATAATAGAACTCTTTCTAGTCATCTTGATGACTTCACTCTCATATTCAATACTGAATGTATAAAAGCAAGGAGAGCTTTGGAATTTGGGTGTTTTCTCTAAGGATCTATTTGCTAAATAAAATACTGGCAAAATAAGAATCAGAGGGTAAAGTCTCAAGTCCTGTCTTCACTTTCCTATTTGTGCTTTACTTAAATACCTCTCCTTTTATACAGAAGAAACATTACTGTGAATGTGTCAAGTACTTGAAGACAACCATAACATACTATCCCTGCATATATGAGTTCATTTTGATGCCCAAATTCTTACATAATACTACATATAGGAAATATCTTTCTTCTTTCATTAAGAATCCAGCATAAGAAAGGATGCAAGTTCAGAGACAGTGAAACTCTTATGTAATTTGTCTTTAGTGGTGATGTGTTAATCCAGAGATGTTAATTTACCAATATATGTTGCACTGTAAGACTTTTGTTCATTTTTCCTTGCCTAACCAAGTAGTGTGAGCAAACATGTTATAAGGATATATGTGAGATTTTACTAATGGGGTGAACTGAAAAATCATTCAAGATACAGAGAGAAATACAGAGAAAATAAAAAAAAAAATAGAGAGGGTAATGAGACAGAAAAGCAATGTGGCAAGAACAAACAGTTTGATGGGAAAGTGGAACAGAGATGTATGCAGAAGTTATGGTCAGAGAACTGAAAATGAAGATGAAAAAGTGAATTTGAGGGTAAATTCAGAAGTAGGCAGTATGGGAGCATAGAGAGACCATGATATAGCCCAGGAAGGATTTCAAAAAGATTAGTAAACACCACTTTGATGAAAGAGTGAAAGGTAGTTAGAAAGAGAGAGCTCTCCATATACTTCACTCTCTCAAAACGCCGTTCCACTGAACAGCAGGACACTTTCTTCTTTCCCAGACTACTGGTGATGATGTCCATAACCTTCCTGCACCCTCCCTAGACTTTCAATGTAAAAGCCCCTCTAACATCAGTAACAAGGTACCACCTCAACAGTCCCAGCCCTACCCTCAAAAAGTTCCTGAAAGGCTTTTCTTTTCCTTTTATATGTGGCACCTGGACATTGCCGGGATATGAAGCTCACCTGTTTGGTTCCAGGCTTTTCTCTGTCAAGATTCTACATTGCTTTTGGAACTGATCTAGGTAAAAGCTGATACAAACAGCAAGTGGTTTATGGGATTTGCTTTGTCCATTGTGGGGATTAGGAGGACTAGGTAGAAGTAACTGTGATGAAATATGTGTGAGAGATTATTTTACTGGGAGCTCAAGAGGAATGTGCTTTCAGGTATATTGCAGTGAAAGCACTAGCTGAATTTAGTGGCTTGATTTATGAGCTATAGCTAAAACAAGAGTCAGAGAGAAGAGATTTTTCAGTCAAGGTGGCAAGGATATCAAGGTGGCAAGGATGTGAGTGTTGGTACTGACAGCTAAATATAAAAATCTTTAATGAAAAAGCACTCAATGAATGCCCTTCGTGCCTTTTCTGGACTTGGACCCTTCTCAGATGATTGGGAGCCATTAACAGTCTTTGTTTTAGGTTTTTCTAGACAAATTAATCTGTGTAGAATGATGGAAACCTCTTCAAGGTTCCTTCAAAGAGAAGTATCTTGAAAGTAATGATCAGATTAATCTCTCAAGTGTTTTCTTTCCCTCTCGCTGTCATTCCATTAAATGGAGAGGTCACATGAATATCTCTGTGCTTGACATCTCCATGGAGCCTGTAAATGTTCTGTTAGAGCCAAATCAGTACTTCTCATCTGCAAATTAAAAGCACACTGAAAATTTCTTAACTAAGATGCTATTATGCATGCTAAAAGCAACATTCAAAGTCTGTATTTGCTTCAAAGTCTGTATTCGCTTCAAAGTCTGTATTCTTCAGGAAAAAAGGGGATGTAATTTGAAAAATAGAAATAATCTGGGGGGACTTCGCTCTGATTTTCTTTGAGTATTGAGGCTAAAGTGTCACAAACAATATTGTGTTCAAGATTCCAGAGGAGAATATTTCTTTGATTATCAGAGAGATTTGCAGTATAGCTGAAAAAAAACAGATTCTTGGTTAAGAATGTAACTCTGTTGCACCAAGACCTCAATAGCATAAGATGATCTTTGATCCCACATGCATGTATCACCTAAGCAAAAAAGCAGAGTGAGAGAATACTTCCTTTTAAAAGAGAAGGAGCAAAGTCATGGACATATTCAAACTACAGTTTTAAAAGGCAGCCAACAGGATGTAGATGGCCCGCTCCCAAATCACTTCTAATGGCTTGAATGTAGAACCTGTCCCTCCCACAGCTGCATCCATGCCTGCAATTCAAGGCTATCATGCTTCTTCTCTTGCCCCCAAGGATCAAACTGTGCTGCAAAAGCAAGGGAGCATGCTGAGAGTCACCTCCATGGGTTAAGCTTTGGTTTCAACATCCACAGAAATCAATGATAAAACAACACTAGAAAATTTATAAGAGAAGAAAATAAATACCAAGGTAAAGTCCATAGCTTCCTTCTTTCAAAGTGGACTGCTGTGTTTGGATGATAGACATTGGAGATCAGATGTGTACTTTTTTGTTTTAATATATTTCCTGTGAAATCCTAACTCCTGAGGGGTTACATAAGCCTGTGTTTTCCAATCCTAATGAGAGGACACATCCATTTGTCAGGTAATGAATTTTTTTTCACCTTTCTGGTCAGATTTCCTAATGTATCAGGTGATATTGTTATTTTGATGTGAATGCTAAACTACTAATATCTTACTGAAGTATGCCATGATGTTCACAGACCAACATAGAGAGCAAGGGTGGAAAACTTCATATGTAACTGTTTGTCATTTATACTACCTGTAATGTTGTGACAAATCCTTGGATCTAAACCCACTTCGTATAACAAATCTGGTTACTCATCTAGAAAATGTTAGTTGTGCTAAGGCTAGAATAAATAACAGGGGAGAGATATTTAGCTAGTTGTGAGAATCTCATCTGAGTTACAAAGTGTTTGGCAGTTTGAAAACACTAGGATCTGTATCATAACTGTATGAATCCTTTAAAAATGGAAAGCTGGTGTTACATTTTTGTTAATACCCAGAAATAATTTTGACTTTAACCAAACTAAATCCAACTGTGCTGAAAATGTGCATATTACTTGTGTGGCACAATGGGCTTTGGAGGCCTTATTTTAGTGGTCAGATTTCAGGTTTTTGAGGGGTAATCATTCAAATCTTCATATCTTTCTTCTAGTGGCCAAAGCAGCTTCCCTTTATCCATCTTTTGTTGTGTTTCCCTGAGCAGTCCATCTAGATATTGACTGAAATAGAGATAAGTTCTAGAACCATGGATTCATGCTGAAAGAGTGAGAAATTTTGGCTAATATACTTGCAAAGATGCAATGTCTCAACCCACAGCATTATCATAAAAAGTTGTGAGGACAGAAAGGATTGTTTCTGTACCAGAACATGACACTCTCAGGCACATGATGCAACTCTTGGGGATTGTTCCATGTAGGGCTAAGAGTTGGACTTGATGATCCTTGTGGGTCCTGTCTAACTCAGCAGATTCTCTGATTCTGTGACTCTGTGACCTTCTTCTCCTGTAAGAATAGGTAAAAGAAAGAAGAGATGCATTTTAAAGTTTGAAAAACACTCTGAGGGATTCTTTTAGTTCCTTTGCATTTAGTATTTATTTTAGTATTTCTGCTTGCCTCCTGTACTTGAAACTGCATTTTTCCTCCTAAGTAGCTATGCTGTAATGTCTAGAGTACTAGGGCTAAATATTTTTCTATGTTGTTTTTGTTGGTTTTTTTCTACTCAAACTCTGGGTGAATTTGCAGCTACTGCCTCCATCTTCTCAGTTCTTAGGTTTTAAATCTGCAGAATGACCTAACTTCCTGCATCAAGTGCCTTGACACCTATGCAAGAAAAACACTGTGCAAGAGCTGAATGTCATCATTGCAGAACTCAAAGTAGAATTACTTTCAGAGGCTGTGAGCTGTAATCCAGTGAGAGTGGCCCAAGGGTACTAATCCAACTTCTAAATAGAAAAGTTGACAAAGGCAAATATGTTGTGTCCAAGGGAAAAAAAACAAAACAGATCATTGCCCTCTCCAAAGCTAGAACATTATTACTGGTTCTGTGATACAATTGGCTTTGACACTGTAGTTTGCATGCATTGTGCAAGACAAACAATGGAAGTGCATAGAGGTAAAAGCTGTACTGCAAGAACCATGAAGTAATGCCAGATTTTTGCAGACTGGTAACTTACGTAGGACTGAAGAGTGGAGAAAAATGAATGGAGAGAACTGTTAGTGAAGGAAACAGCTCAGCCTAATAATAGTCAATAGAAATTGAAAAGTTGCAGAGAATTTACAATCTTGAATTTAAAAAATCACTTTTGCCAGGGTGTTTGCTGATATTTTTCCTGCAAAATGATGTGGCCATACTGCTTACAAAGTCTGTGGGATCTCCCATACAGTGGGTCTGTGGGCTCACAGGTGAGCAAAATAAATGTCCTCTCTGCCTTTTTATTTTTTGCTCAACACTAGCAAACTATAGGACATCAATGGCAGGTTGTCAGATAGTGGTGTATTTTGTGCACTTGTTTTCTCCTTTACGATCCCTTGTGAATGCTGGACTGCTGCATTAGACCATGGTAAGAATAATTAAGACTGTAAAATACAGAATAGGGGTTTTTTTTAACAGTTTAATGAACAAACATTGAACACAGACACATTTCTAGGAGATAAATAAAGAAGACATTGATGGTAGACATGAAGGAATAGATCATATTTTATTTTTGAGGTTGGAGGAGGAAGAGAATTTACATCCAGTATGGAAGATTTTTTTTTTCCTTTGATATTTGTTTTAAGGAAGAAGCTATGCTCTTTATCATGACTCCTCTACAACAGCTTAGATTTATGAGAGAACCTTTTCTGAGGGATAATATGGAAACGCACTCAGTTCAGTGGCTTATCATTTCTTATTGGGCTGGGAGCTACTGCACAAGTGGGGCTGAGAGACAGTGGGACAACCAACATGCACGGCAGATTTGCTGTTTTGATTTCCTTTTTCTTCTCATCACTACATCATTGGAAGCAGTGAATGTGTACAAACAAGTGAAGCTAGGCAGAAAACAGATGTTTTCCACACAATCAGTTCACAAATAATGAGACTGCTCCCATGCATGCTGTTAGCTCTCCCCCTCTGCTGTTGTCAGTGGAACTCAATGAGATGGAGACAATGGAGAAAAGACAAATATACAACTATTCTGTTTATGCAAAAGTTGGGAAGATTTCACTACAAGCAAGGAAGTCTTTAAACCTACAGGTTATTTCTACAAATTCAGAAAAAAACATCACCACCCAAAACAGGATGTGTCAAAGAAGTATAAGAGCATGTGAAATATTTTGCTCACACCTGCTAAGCAGTGACCATACCTACGGGGGTTCTATAGCTTCTTTGGTTTTGTGAAGAACAGTTGATAAACAGAATATATTGAGGAAATATGTGCATCCAAAGTCTTCTCCTCCTTCTCGTCAGGTGGGAGGTTCAGAACAGATTCTCATTAATCTCTCCAGCATGACACACATCAGCAGTGTTACAAGCTGAGGTGACATAAAAGTAAAGAACATCTGTTACAAGTCCTGACAACCTCTCCTATTTACTTATAGTTTATTACAATATACATTCCAAAGGAGAGATTCCTTTTTTCTTTTTTTTTTTTATTCGAAAGAGATTTAGTTTTGTTTTTTTTTAATGAGATATTACTTATTAGCCTCCAGATATGCAAAAATAAATGGATCTTTTTAAATCTGAATTGTCCCATCTTAAACACAGTGTGAGGCTATAAAAGACCCTTCACTGGTGTAATTTTCTGCTGAAAACTGATTTGTTTCTCCAGTACAGCTCAACACAATACAGCAGACTTGGATACATAATGTTTTTTCAGATTGAATGCAAAAAAAACAGTTGCAGGTACAAAATAATTATACAGATTCCAGGTCCAGACTGATTTTCTTCTAAAGGTAGTCAACACAGTTGAAAAACTCCTGCCACCAAGGACTCATTTTCATTTACATTCTTCTGGTCATCAGAAAGGTGATAATATTAATTCTTGCACTTATGAATGACATATTCATGAGACGACAGGATAAATATTATTTCTCTGCAGGACAGGACTCAGATAAGTGTGAAAGTTGAGCTCTTAGCAGGCTCTTGATGATTTGATCAGTACTGGTGAATTGGCAGATAATTTAAGAAGAAGCAGGAAAAATATCCTAAGGTTATGTTGACAAAGAATTATTGTATTGGAATAGAAGGTGTCAGTGATATAGACTACCTTAAAACAGACTGAAATTTTGGTACCATTGATATAATTTTTTCTCTTTCAGAAAATGCAGTCACACATAATGCTCAGGAAATATTTTATTTAGAGCTCCCTTTCTACACTCGTAGAGGCTTTCAGGACAGCCTTCAGTTCTAGAGGCTGCAGTTTTAGAAAAGCAAAATACAGGAGACAAATAAATACTGACCTACTTTAATGATTAAAAGAAAGTCAGTGTGTTAATCATTGTGTCAGGCTGACAGTTTGTTTTGTAACTTTAAAACCTAGGAAAGAAAAATATCACTTATCTTTGTAGTTATATATTTCCTTTTGCGTGTACTGAAGGGGGAAGAGCACAAGGCAGTATAGTTTTTTTGTGCAAATTTACTGTCTTCAGAATGTAAATTCACTCCATAAATTCCTCAAAGATGAAGCACAAGAAACATTAATAAAATAAGAATTCAGCTATCTAGATATAGGTAACAGCCAAATGATTCATGAATTCTTCCAGAATTTCCACTTACTAAGAACCAGAATTTAAAAAAAAAACCCCAACAAATAAACAAACAACCAGTTTTTATTTTGCATTCTAGAAATAATATTTTAAAATGTAGGGTTTGATAATAGTCAGACCTAAGAGAGTCTTATGAGTATAGGAATTCTGCAAGGCTTTTTGATTGCTCTTAACAAGCAGGTCCCTTGTCTTCACAGTGACTTCTCCTACAGTTCTTCCTTCCTTAATATTTGTTTAGCCAACATCAAGAGTTGTTTGATAGCAGGACTTAGGTATGATTCCAGTTTGCCTATGTTTGCTGCTGACTTACAGTGAAAGGCACCACCCAAAGCAGCAAGCTTCAGACCCCAAACAGCACTACAGAACAGGCAGAGGCCCTGGAAGAAGAACAGATCATCAGTAAAATTTGCCCTTTGAGTATTTATGAGGTTGAAATGCAGCAATTTATGCTGATAAGCAGGCCAAGCACAACCACAAATTGCTACTTGACTGAACCTGTAACAGGGCCGTGGGACAGAGAGCCAAGGCTCTCCTGTGTGCCGGCTGCTCACCCAGCATACATCACAACTCTGACACTTTTTGGGAACAAAACCAATATTCATTCTCTTACACTGGATGAACATGACCCTGCCTTGTCTCTGGCGCCAAACTAAAACACTCTGATTTTCTTGTGGAAAGGACACTGTGCTTGCCAAAGAAGGAATATGTTTTATATATACAGCACCAAAGTTGTGGTCTGATTCCTTGCCACACAAATGAATCTATTTGAATGGGCTCAAAAATTAGGACTGCATGAAACACTACACTGAAAATATTTTTCATGTCAGAAATAGCTTTGTCAGTTTAAATAAATATCTGTTTGAAAAATAAGATAAGTATAGTTGATTTTTTTCACCAGAGGAAGATAAGAAAATAATTTTCTTTCCGCTTCCTGGTAGGGTTGCATTGTGAATGAATTACAGGGCATGAAGGAGCAAGAAAATGAGCACAAGAGTCTTGAAACAAACTGCACTGACAGGCTGCAGCTTTTTGGCTGGACCAACATCAGTTTGCAAGTAAATGTAACCCCTTCAGTATTTGAATGTTCTGCTGCACATTTTTCTCTAACTTTGGCTGTGATTTTGAGAAAGGAAAAACAAAATCAATGCCAACATCCTGGAATTCTCTGCAGTATTAATAAATGTACAGGTTCCCAGGGACAAAATGAATAATACGCGTTTTTGCCCTAGGCTGCCTCAAAATGTACTTTCTCCCCCAGATCATATTTTCCCAGGTATACACATCTAAGAATGTGCAGAGAACAAAGAAATGACATCCTGAAGGAAGAACCCCTTCATTTTCTTTATGTCCTAGTAGAGAATGCACATAAAATTTTTCCCCTTGCCAAGGAGGGCACCTTGGTCCTGCTGTGCCACATTGTTCTCTTGACCATCAGAAATGTCACTGTTTTTTCCTCTTTTCTCCAGAAGGCTTGTTTGTGAGTTTCAGCTATTTCTACTGGATTTATGAGGAGAGTCAGAGTAACTCAGTGACCGTAAAGGTTAATACAGCAATGTCTCTGTAGCAGCCACCTCTTAGATCCTCCTAAGCACCGACTCATTTCAGAGGCCTGTGTGCTTTAGTTGTAGGCATAAAGAGGGGTTAATGGGTCAGTCAATCTTACTATGTTCATCCTGAATGAGAAAAGACAGGGCTCAGCTCCGGACAAACAGCACCACTGACTTTCCCTGTTTCTCCAATGTGCCAGAGAAGGAGCAGAGTTGATGCTGCAGAGTTATCTCCCAGGCTAAGTCCAGAACCAGATGCAGAGCAGTGGATTGCTGGCTGCACTGCAGACCTCTAGTCCTCTTTCCTTAGTCTTTCACATTAGATTGCCAGCCTCTGTACCATAAAGATGCATTATTCTGATGACCACATGTTATATGACCATCTGTCTATTGGATATTTTTACAAAATCTGAGAAGAACTGGGATTTAATGCTTTTAGTGACTAGCTAAGTGTTGGTGCTGTTTAGAAAGCAGAAAGTTTAAAAAAACTCCAAACAACAAAATTCACCAACCCTTTTATAACATTCTTAATGTTCTGGAAAAGTTCAATACTTAATCAACACCTATTAGGTAAGTGTCTATCCTCTTCACTGCCCTGTGAGCCTTGCAATCATGCAAAAGTACACAATGTACTTCCATGTATGTTCTTAGAGATTGTGTAGTGAATTAACCAGGAAACAATCATTGCTGTTCTTTGTAAATAATATAAAGCATTACCAGAGTGTACGCAATCTCATAGATCTGGCAGACATGATTATTTGGAGCCTAACTTCACTTCCTTTTCTTATTACTTTTCATTAGTGATTTGAACAGAGAGGGGGCCCATACTTTCATGAAATTTGCTGACAATGTCACATTGGAAGCTATCAGCTACCAATATTGATAAGGCTTGGCATAGAGCAAAAATTAATGCTTGACCTTGCTAATAGGAATGAAATTAAATGCTAACACTGCAACATGCAAGACCTTATACAGAAGGGCTTATACTAAGACATTCTGCTACAAGCTGGGTCTTGCCTACTGGACCCAAGAATAAAAAATGAACCTTGGCACTTTCATTGATGGAGGCCTGACTACACCAATGGGATGTAGCACTGGAAAAAGGAAATGTAGTCAGCAAATACTGAAGATGGGGAGTATTTAGCAAAGAAATGTATTCCTGGGAAAGTGCTGGTGCCACTGTGTAGCACAAGTTTAGTCACTGCCCAGAAAGATTCAGTATGAGCTTGAACAAATGAAGTTTGTGGGATGAGCAGAAGAAAGGAGAGTTTATTTTGTCAGAATAAACTTGGAGAATTGGGACTCAAAGCTTACTGGACTGGAAGGTGGTATAAGATATGACTGCTCATTTTAAATGAAGTGTGTGCTAAAAACAACAACAACAACAAAAGGGATAGTAATTTGGGCTAAAGAATGATGCTAGCACAAAACCAGATCAGGATAAAACACTTATGACTACATCCAGATTATTTCAGGAACAATAATCTTGTAAACATTTTGTTCCTTCAGAAGTAGAGAGAATGGCTGTGGCTGCACCTTCCTGGGATAGGAGGAACTAGAATTCCAGACCCAATCCAAAATGGATGACTGAGGTTTCACTTTGGCTCCATGCCCTTCCACAGCAAGCACTAAACCTGGTCTGTGGCAGCCATGGTAAGTCTGGATTCCCAGACCTGAATATCTGATCAGCCACTGCAGGACTTTCTTTTCCCTAATATAAGCTTAATCCAAATAAATGTGTGCATATGACTGAGTTTCTATCTTATGCAGGAACACACAGTATAAAGATTATACTGACTTTTTGCTTTGATGTCAGCTGTGGAAGAAGCTGCAGTACTTGGCATAGTGTAACATTAGAATGTCATAGAATGTACCTGGTCAAATGTCATAGTTACAGATACACAAGATAATGGACAAATTTCTTCTAGTGGTATTAATTTACAGCAGTAGAATATCATGTGCCATTCTTATCTTTCCTTCAACAGCACAAGGAGCCCTAAACAAGCATTTACTGCATTGCTGAACTCTGGTCTGTGACTCTTCCTGTCTGGAAACATCCTGGCCGTTTCTGTAACTGAAACAGCTAATAAGCAGGTGAATATTCAGCTGTGTTTGCTTTTACATTTCCTGATACCAGTGATTCTAACTCAGGAGAACAACTGAAGGGACCTTTACCTGGAAAGCTCATAATTAGAAATAGTTAATTATTGGTTTGAATAAAGAGCAGTGATGACACATAGGATCTTGTGTTTTCTAAGACTGTTTCTATTCACAATCTGGTTTTGGGGGTAACTCAATGAACCAAAAGTATTTGTCATAGTAGGTATAAAAGTTCAGTAGAAAATAATTGAAAGTTGACTCAGTTTGAGGGCTAGGTTTTTATGGTAGATTGACTCCAAAGTAATACCCTTTTAACAAGGAGATCTAGTCATGCATGGAGCATTTCCGTTTGAAGGAAAATCACAAGATAATGTACACCTACAAAACCTCCTTCATAAACTTTTACTTCTGATCATGAATAACATCTTTGTCCTATTTAAATCAGAATCAGTATTTCTGATTTGCTTATATAGCACAATTACTGTTTGTGATCTTTTATACTTGGATGACATCCAAGTTGTTTATTCACAGTATGGCATTTATTTAGGAACAGAATAGGACAAAAATTAGCACTACCTAGTGTATTCCTCCTGGACTGCCAGATCCTCTTTTTAAAAATTATCTGGAAATTATTTTCTAATCCTTTAAATACTGTGCTTTGTAATGCAAAACTGTGAATTCAGATGGTGTGCTACTATGTCTTCAATGACAAGCAGCCATTGACATTCAGACAGTCCTGTTTTACAGATAAATCCAAGGACAGAAAATAAGAGAAGAATAATCCCATAAGGTTTTCCTTCCAAACTCATCCCTAAACACATCATCATAAGAAGAGACGGGAAAACATACTGCATTGTACAATATTTTGTGGCAGGTATTCTTCAAGGAATGCAGCTCTGTTCTTTCTCTTACATGTTGTTTTGCAAAGTCTCAAACCTATCAGCCATAGCCATTTACCAGTATTATAGATATCTTCTCACACCTATTAAAAGATTTTTATCTTTTTACATTTAACTTCACAACTTCTGTATGATTACTGCTTCTGAAAGATTAAGAGCACCTATTCAGATGCTTTCTCTAGTTTCTCAGCATGTTAAATTCTTGTTCCAGTCCCTGATTCTGGCTAGTTATTGTTCAGTTATATTAGAGAGGCATCTAGCTTTCTTCCAAGCTTACTATAGCTATAACTTCACTTTCCAAGGAAGTCTGTGTCATGAAATTACATTTTATTTCTGTATAAATGCAGCAACAATTAAACACACATTCAAATTTTTACTTAAAATGTGATATAGCAAACAGAGGGATTGTAGAAGCCAGTATCTTCATATTCAATATATTGGCTTCCTCTATGGTTCTTTGAATTGATAACTGTAATGATGATTTTACTACTGTTATCCTTGCAGAGCCAACACAGCCATGGGAGGCTGAGTTGGATTCAGTGTTGCTTCACACATCATTAATAAACCTGTCAACTCAGTTCTGCTTGCAGGACTTCTATTTCTGATGATGGAGAAAGAATGCAGTTCAATTTTCCACTGTGGTTTGGATTTTCAACACTAGCATTTAAAAACATTATGTTTTGATGTATAAAATCATCAATGTTGATATTGAAGCCTTTGAGAAAGGCAGCACTTGTGAAGTACACTTTTCAATTCCTTGTACTCTTCTTAATCAATTTTAAAAGTTTTCTCTTAATGCCTTTATATAGGGACAATAACTATTTTTTTTTAGGTAGGAATTGTGACAGAACTGATTAGATATGTCAAAGCAGGAAGATAGAGAGACTCCAGATGACAACTTACTTATGTGATTTCTGGCTTGTTGTGTGGAATCCATGCACAGTTTTGGCATTCCAAACCTCTGCTAGGTCTGTCAGATACATTACTGGTGGTCTTTTATTATTAGGTACATTAAAGGCTACTGTGAAGCAAGCAAGAAGACTCGTGTTGTGTCTTGCTTTGGCTGAGGTACAGGAAGGGCATGGCAGGGAAAAGTGAAGGGCAAATTACCACAGAATGTGAAAGAATTTACAAAAATGTAGATTTGTGATCAGAGCAGGGCATACAATGGGGTGAGGAATCAGCACATCATTAACCCTCTCATTTAACATGAATTCATGCATAAATGCAAGAGCATTCCCATAGCAGTCTCCTGACACTAAACAGCACCACATGACATAAAGATTATTACATACAGTGGTCCTGAATATTTCAAGGAAAGGGAGTTATTCAGATATGCTTTGAATCTTGCAGGCAGAATACACTCTTCAGAGATACCTGCACTGATACACCATTCTCATTCCCTGATGGGTCTGATGAAACAAATGCCCAAAGGATGAGCTAGACTTGAAGGGAAAGGGCAGAGCAAGGACCTTTTGTCCTGGCAGCAGTGAAGTTTGCTGGGATATGCCTCTACCCTAAGGACTGAGCAGTTAGCTGAGGAAGAAATCCTTACCTCTCAACTAAGTGTGCAGTAAAGTCATAAATAACATGTTTTATGGTTTTATCTCTTCATAATCCAGTAAATGCTGTAAAAATAGGTGCTTAGCTCTCACCTGGTCTAATTATCTTGTTTATACCCTATCAGGCCATAATATTGGACTGGATGAGAATCCGACTTAGACAAAGCTGATTCTCTGGATGGTGTGTCTCTGGCAGGCCAGACTGATGCCCTGTGGACTTTTGGAGTCAGATGCCTCAGGCAATGAGAGCTGAAATTCCCATCTTTTGCTTTGCAGGAACCAGGGAAGACAAGGCCATGCTACAGATCATCCTGCAGACCACCTACACTGGCAGGCAACAGCCAGTCTCTCTTTGACAAGCAGTATGTGGAGCTGAAAACAGCTGATGGTATGGGCTGAACACAAGTTATAGGAAGCACAAGGAATAAATAGAGATTACAGGAGGCATTTTCCTGGGGAATTAACCACCCATCTTCCAGAGCCACCTTACTAATTAATTAATCCCATAACTCCAAAATGTTTTAATCCCTTTTCTTACACTCTTAAACTCAATTTCTTTCTGTCAGTCACTTTCCCAAAGCAGTCATGGCAATGCCAATAATTGGTAACAAATTAAAGCAGTCACAGCACAGAGAAAACCTGAGGACATTACAAAGTACATGGAGCTGAATTTTTAGCCAGGCAGCAGAACAATTGTGGTACTTCTATGTGCTTGTACAACAGACAGCAGTACAAACCTCAGATAAAAAGTTTAGAAGAAGCTACTGCAGGATTGCAGCTTGTGGTGGTATAAAGACAAAGAACACAGATTTCAGGTGGAAAACAGATGTCATGTTTGTCACAGAGAGACCAAATTTCTGAAATAATTAAAGAAAATAAAATATTTGAGTAAACTGAACATAAGCCAGAATTCAGCCACTGATGCTTAGGTATCTGTTTCAGTGTATTGAAACTCACAGAATTCTCAAATTATCATGTCAAGAAAAGTTAAAAATGGACTGGTGGATACAGCTGTATTTCAAGCTCTAGTGTAATGACCAGAGATTCATTGACAACATTCCAGGTCAATTTTGGGGGTTACTGATGATGTAGTTCCCAGTAGCCTGGGTCTTAATAAAGAAGTGCAGAACAATTTAAGTGCAAATCGTTAGAATGCAGCATGGAAAATTCTGGGTGTCCCACTGCAATTTCACAGAAAAAGGGTGCTTAGTTCTTGAATTGGTTGTTTTAGTGAGACAGAATTTTCTGTTTTCACCTTGACTTCAATAACATATGCAGTTATTGCTGGTATTTCTAAAAGACAAAATTATTTGTCTCCAGCCCTTAGGGGCTGAAGTAGTCCAGACTCACCAATTAAAGGCTTTTAACAGCTGGATGCTTCCTAACTGCTTAGCAGAAACATTAGCTACTTAAAAAAGCTCTCACCAATCTGAACAGGGCTATGCCTCTCCAAAGCAAAGAATGAGAAATTTGTTTAAAGCAAAAGAAATAGTTTAAATTATACATTGTTCTTCCTTCAGACAGCCAGAGCAAGTAACTTTTTATGGCAAAATGCATGGCCCTATTTACTCCAGTGCTGATTATTCCTTGGAGGGGAGGATGAGACTGTCTGCCCATGGCCCATCTTATTCCATTTGCACTGATCCACTACAGCAGATGCTCTCCAACATACAGAAGGCATTAACTGGTGGCCTGAAGGAGTGGTGCTCACACCACTTCTCATGTGCTGCTGTGTAATAGAGTTGTCCATCCTGAGAAGGCCAAGGACCTCTCATGACTGACACTGTTTTGTTCCTACTCCTCCCAGCAGTAGATACATTCCTGGAGGTGAGTTTGTGGTGCCTTGTCAGTGTAGGTACAGAAAAATGAAAGGTGAGCAATTCAGATCTATATGGACCCTGTGAGAACTGAAGCAGCTACCAGCTAAGAAT
>JAWWEV010000043.1:59737720-59749782 GCA_035583235.1 Hafferia zeledoni
GGTACAGAAAAATGAAAGGTGAGCAATTCAGATCTATATGGACCCTGTGAGAACTGAAGCAGCTACCAGCTAAGAATAAACAAGGACACAGCTGCTACTGAGTGGTAGGGAGGAAATCACTCCCCAGAAGTTTCTCATGAGAACTCTTCACAGAACTCCAGAGGTGTACCCCAAAACACTTAAGATGAGTTCACCAAACCACTGGACTTTTGAGATATGGATTATAACCAATTAGAATCTGTTGTTTGATGATGTGAGGTCCAATTTAGTCAATAGAATGTAGCCTTAACTCTATATAAACCATGTGCAATGTGTAATAAATGGCTTTCACCATAAACCTCAAAGACTGGTTGAGTGAAGTCCTATTCCTCCATGGAAATATTGTTTACTTTATGTGAGCTGCATGGAACAACTCTGTCCTTGACATATTCTTTATTGCTGAGCAGTGTATCCATCCAGTGCTAGACTCAGGAGTGCAGATACTATATGGGGTTTTTGCTTTCTCTCAGCCTCTGATTAAGGAGGGAAAACATCTGCCTTTTTAGTGTTTTGCTTTCCTGTGTGTTTGCTAGCCAAGAAATTGAAGAGGGTCCTTGTTCCTTTTGACAGAAAGTAGTACAATTTGACTTTGTCTTTTTTTATGGACAGGTTTTCCAGTAGCCTCAGAACAAGAGGTAATTATGTGTCTTGCCTTCTGGAGTAAAGAAAGAGGGGTGAAACTTTATGTCTTACCATGGCTCCTGTCCTGCAGTTTCTGACAAACTTTTAGGGCCAGAATGGCACCTAAGGAGTTCATTGACTGAACACTTTATTTGTGTCCAACATTTCCTGGAAAGACAAGCTAGAGAGAAAAGGCAGATACTCAACATTTTTGCCTCAGTCTTCAAATGGAAGTGTTACAGCCACACTGCCCAAGTCACAGAATGCAAAAGTCAGGGACTAGGATCATGAAGAACCACCTGCTGTAGGAGGAGGTCAGGCATGAGACCATTTGAGGAACCTGAAGGTGTACAAGTCTGTGGAACCTGATGAGATGCATCTGTAAGTATTGAGGGAACTGATGGATAAAGTGTCTAAGCCACTATCCATCACATTTGAGAAGTGCTAGTCCAGTGAAGTTCCCATGCACAGGAAAAGGGGAAAAATAACTTTCATTTTTAAAGAGGAAAAAAGAAAAAACTGGAGAACTACAGGCCAGGTACTGTACCTGCAAAGTCATGAAGCAGATCCTCCTGTAAACTATCCTAAGGCACATGGAAAATAAGGAGCTGATTGATGAGAGTCAACATGCCTTCACTGAGGGCAAATCATGCCTGACAAATCTGGTTGCCTTTTATGATGGGTTACAACCTTGGTAGATAAGGAAGAGCAGCTGACAGACTCTCTGAAGTTGTGCAAAGCATTTGAAACATCTGTGCCTCTAAATTGGACAGACAAGGATTTTATGGATGTGCCACTTGATGCATAAGGAATTGGATGGATAGTCACACTCGAAGACTTGTGGTCAATGACTCCATGCCCAAGTGGAGAGCAGTGTCAAGTGGCAATTCTCAGGGGTCAGTATTGGGCCTGATCTGCTTAACATCTTTGTTGGCGCCACAGACAGTGGGATTGAGTGCACCCTCAGCAAGTCTTCTGAGGACACCAAGCTCTGTAATGTGGTCAACATGCTGAAGGGTAGGGTTGCCATCCAGAGGAACCTTGACAGGCCTGTATAAGCCTAATGCAGTTCAGCAAGGCCAAGGATAATGTCTTGCATGTGGGTCAGGGCAATGCCAAGTGAAAACGCTGGCTGGGCAGAGAATGGATTGAAAGCAGCTCTGAGGAGAAGTATTTGGGAGTATTGATTGATGAGAAGCTCAGCACAACCCAGCAATATGTGCTCACAGCCCAGAAAGTCAATTGTGTCCTGGACTGCATCAGAAGAAATGTGGCCAGGAGGTAAAAGGAAGGTGATTCTGCCCATCCACTCCACTTTCACGAGACCCCCACTTGGAATACTTGGATCCACTGTAGGGCCCCAGAGTTCTATGTATTGAATATCAAGGAGGACATGGACTTGGTGGAGTGACTCCACAAGAGGGCCACGAAGATGTTTGAAGGGCTAGAGAACCTCTATAATGAAGACAGGCTGAGAGGTGGGGTTGTTCAGCCTGGAGAAGACAAGACTCCAGGGAAACCTCCCTCTTTCAATCTCTAAAAGGGACTACAAGAAAACCAGAGAGGGTCTTCACTTAAAGGAAGGGAAAGGGGAAATGGTTTTAAACTAAAAGAGGGTAGGTTTGTGTTAGATATAACAAGAAAATTCTTAACTCTGAGGATGAACAGGTGCTCAGAGAACTTGTGGATGCCCTGTTCCTCAACGTGTTTAAGTTCATAGTGGATGGGTCTTCGAGCAACCTGATTTAGTGGAAAGTGTCTCTGCCCATGGTAGGCCTGATTTAACTGGCCTTTAAGATCCCTTCCAAGCCAAACCATTCTATGACTCTATAATTGTATGAAAGGTTGCCCAGAATTCATTTAATGTAGTTCTGATCTTTGAGGTAGGCTCAGGACATTAGTTCAAGCAGAAGTTTCTGATAGAAAAAAACTATTTCCCTTGTTGAACAGAAGGAGGATCTTTTACCAGAAATACTGTTTAGCAGTGAAACAAGTGCATTTGTAGCCTGATTTACACTGGGGAATGTACTCTGGCTAATCTCTGTTTAATTATTCTGTCTGCATAATTTCTGGTCTGATAATAATGATAAGCTCTTCCCTGATTAATATTCTAACCTCTTAAATATGTAAAAGCTACCTAATTTTTGACTGCTGCGTACCTAAACCAGTTATCATATGTTAATTAAAGGGTTTGTCATCAACTAGCATTTCTAATGTTTTCCCCCATAACACACTTGCAAGTACATGTCACAGGAGGGTTTTTTTTTCTCCCTGTTTCATTTAAAATAAATACTTTAGACTATTCCCTGTTTGCTTTTCCAGTAGAACACTCTGATCTCTGTGATTAAAGTTAAATCATTATATGAAAACTCCAAGAACATTTCTCTATAATTTTCCTTGACTTCTCTTGCCAGTCATCTGTGGTCTGATCTCTAAAACAGTATTTCCATTTTGCTGTAAGCATAAACATCATCATAGGATCAGGTTGCATGAGTATGGCTAAATGTCTGAAGTTATGCACCACTGCCTCTAATAGAGTGAATTATGCACAGGGAATGAAAATTACATTTTTACCTGATGCTATCAGCACTTGTTCATTACATAAAACAAAATGTAGTGGTCCTTAGTTTGTACCTGACTGTTTCCAAGTTATCTTACAATAGACTTAATTTTAAAGAATTTTGATAATTTAAATCTTATTTCATCATTGATTCTTAATATTAAAAGGACGAAACTACAAAAAGACCCACAAACTCCCACCAACAAATTACCCTAACCAACAGAACACATTTTATGGGCCTCAGTTCTGAATATTTCTTTGTGTAGTAACCAGTCAAAATGTCACTGAGTAATATTTTCAATCTCAGTGCAATGCTACATAAGTAACTTATTTATCTATTAAACAGCAGTACCAAAAAAAAAAAAAAAAAAAAAAAGAAAAAAGGTGTGGGATAAATGGCGCAGGGTCGGCTCCTACTGGGCTGGTATTTACTGCATGTGGGTTACTTTGATTAATTGAAAAGTCAGAAAGTATTAACTTCAGATTAAGAGAGTGTTTTGTGTAAAGACATGGAGACGCTGCAAAATGAAATACTGAGATATTTTCCTCGTAAGTGTTGAAAGGAAGCACTTGGGATTGAAAGCCTGGAAATGCTTGGCCTGGGAAATACCAGGTGGAAGATTCACATTTTTCATTTGTTTTTGTTCCATTCCAGCTTTCCTTGGTGAACAGCTGAGGTGAAGGCAGCATTTCAGTACAGTTATGTGGAGTGCAGATATTGCCTTCCTGTGGCACTATCTCCTCTTTCCAGTTTCTCTTGGCCCTGCAAGCAGGATAAGAATAGATGTGGACTGGTAAAGCCTTCAGTGATGTTTGCTGAATTCACAGGCCAGGGTGTCGACGCTTTCTTCATTTATTATTTTTTTTAAGCTGAAGGAGTTGCTACTCTCCTCACACTGGTTGTTGTCAAAAGTCTTGAATACAACCACACACAGCATGTCTTGCTCTATAGGTGTAGAGACTTCTTGCAGAAGCTTCCATGATATGAAACCATCAGAAAAAACATAGATAAGGGTCCAACTAACCATGTTCAAGAGGCAAATATTTTAATTTTCAGCTACATATGCTGACAAATGCCATGCTGTCTGCTTTCTAGGCTCCATTAAAAGGCTCATAAGCTCAAAGAAGGACCACACGTGCTCTGTACTCTGGTGCTATATTTGGTTTCATGTCTGCAGGGAAAGGCAAAGTGCAAAGTTACCTGTGTGGTATCATTACAAATATCTTGGTTAGAGAAGGTCATTAAATAGCCATTACCATAAGGGGTGCACTCAAAGTGTCTTGTGTGCCCGTGTTGGTACAGGAAGGAGAGTGACTTTTGCTAAAACTACAGTGTAGAAATGATTCTTTCGCGCTTTTGAAGACATTTCACAGTGATTTACTTATTCTGTTTTATATTATTTAAGATAAGATATCAAGATGCCTCTCACTAAATGTGTCATATTTTAAGTGAAGAATAAAATATGCTCCATGAAAAATCAAACACGTAGAACACCTGAAATGAATATTTCTCTTTTCAAACCATGAACTGTGCACTGGGATAATTGGCTTTTTAACCTTCCTCTTTGATATGATAGGCTTCTTGAATGGACATTTTGTTAAGAGCAAACATTCTGAAATAAGCTGAAGAATTACTGAGTTTTCACTGCAAACATCTGTATTTGCTGTGCAACTGCTATCCAGAGGTGTTGGATTATTATTTGAATTTAGGAATCTAAATAGATTTTTGAATTAATGGCTACAAACCATCACACAAAAGGCTTAAAAGTAACTTAATAATGTACACTCTCTCTATATAAAAGGAAACTTCTGTTCATCAAAAAAAAAAAAAAAAAAGATAAATTACAGAGATAAATAAATCTTAGAACTAACACTGAGTCAAGAAGTAAAATTAAACCATGACATGACACTATAAACTTTTGACTATTGCTGTCATAAAACACATCATGGTGTCCTAGAGATGTACAGCAGCAGAGGAGGTAGACAGTGTGATGACAACAGAGTAACTGCCTCAGAGTTGTGCTGTGTCTCGACAAATATATTCTTTCTTGCTTTCTTCTAAGTTTCAGTAAGTTAAGTTTTGACTACCACTTTTTGGATTTAGTCTAAGTTCCCAGCCACCTGTGTTCATTACCGAGAGTGACAAGAATAATCATGCATGACCTTTCTTAAGGGCAATAAAAAAACCTTTTTTAAACAACCAAATAGCTGTGTGACAATAAATTACAGCATAACAAGAACCATATGTTAAGGGGAAAATATTCTCCTAGCAACAGAATGGGAAAGGTGCCTATTATGGGATCATTCAACAACAAAACTGGTCTGTATCTTAATACGAAGAATATAAATGGGAGCAGGAAGCATTTCGTAGGCTACACTTCAGATGAGGAAGGGGAATGAAAAAACAAAGAATAGCAAAAAAAGTCACTGAATTTTAAATTTTGCTTCCATTCATTCACCTCAAATAGGAAAGTTTATGATTTCTTTCATATTTCCCTTTGCTTCAGACACTGCATATTCAGGATGTTTGAGTTCTTTGAGGTCATGGAAATCTTGCAGTTGCCCATATTTTGCTGGTGAGTAAAGCAATCTCTAGGAACTGACCATGTGGTGACCAAACATAACCAGTTCATATAAGAAAAAACCCAGATTTTTGATATCAGGTGATTTTGAGAATTGAACTTTTTGTTTTGGTTTGGTTTTTTGGTCTTCAAGTGTACTTCTTCTTTTTTTAAAAAAGAAAAGAAACATCAACCTGTTTCACTCTTTTTCTCTCCTAATAACTCTCATAGCAACTTGGCAAGTTGGGGGAAAAAAATAAGAAAGATTTTTCTAACTATCAGCTCTATCAACATCTAGGAGTTGTAAAGCCCAGCTGCTTTTCATCTAGCTTGTTCATCATCACCAGTAATATTCTGTGTGCCATAAAACTTGTATAATCACATCCTGTCTGTGACTGAAGGCAGACTCTACCTTCATCTTTCATAATTTTTTAAAAATTTTCTTGAAGACAGGTTTGTTAGGAGAAAAAATCAGCTTCATTCCTCATATCTGGGCTGCACTTGCAGTGATAAAAGGAGCGATAACTCTTGGCATTAAAATAAAAACAGATTTGATTGGACAGAAGGAATAGATTTGTAAATCAAGAAACTGTAACTGTAGTTTTGCAGACCTCAACCATGGCCTTAAGCTAAGTGTAAAGCTATATGGTAGCAAGATGATCTTCTTCCTTGTAATGACATTATATTGCTTTCGTGGAATTTTTTTAGTAGTTTTTCATATCTAGTAGCAGTTTTAGTAATGCCCATATAAACAGCAGCTTAGAACATGAAGTAACATGTGCTGTCAAGCTGTTTTCCAACACAAATCCTTTATTATTCTATTTATAACTAATGACAGATGCCGAATAGAAGCCTGGTTCATTAATTATGTGTATTTTCTTTCTGACTGTGCACCTGCACATGGGTTACTGTCAGGGCACTCAAGTGCTCCTATTGTGCTTCTGATGCTAAATTATATGTCTCAGCAATGATTCCAGTTTTCGAGTTCAGGGATGTAAGATATCTCCTTATTCAAAAGGAAACAGATGGCTGAGAATGACTGCTTTGTTGCATGTAGCATAGAACACACAACAAGGTAGGCATGACAGAGGGACTTTACCTCTCCACAGCCCCATGTGAGAAAGCTTGTCCCAGAAAAGTGGACAAAGAGGAATACAGGAGCACTATTAAGGCTGCATACAGAAGTTAATTAAAGAAAAGTGGTAACTAAAAAAACCTCAAACCACTAACAAAACCCGTTCCTCTACCCCAAAGAAACCAAACAAAAAACCCCCAAAAAACTCCAAACCAGAATATTCAAATTGAAACTATTGAAACTTAGTGCATCTCTTTTGAGAGTTTTATGTCTACTTTAACTCCAGACTATCTAACTACTTTTTGGAAAAGAATCAGAGAACAAGTTTCTATAGCATTTGAATATTTTAGGATTTCTATAGCAGTTGACTATCAAGTCTTAAGTGTTTGAAGGAATACACCAGGAATTCCCCACATGAGCCAGTCATGTTAGGATGGAAAAGTTCAGTCTGAACCTTTGTAGCAAGGACAAGAGTTCTGATTCTGGTTCATCTGCAAGTGTGTATAACTGCAGTATTTTTTGGTAGCTCATTCTTAAGAATATTGAGTTTCCCAAAATGTCTCCAGCTATGTCTAGACATGGATATTAAAGGAAAATCCTTAAAGCAGGGCAAGCATATTATGTTTCTTCTTTACCTACTGGCCCAGGACAAAAGACACGCACTTCAAAAGCCAGAGGTGGTATCTCTAGGTTTAATAACACTTCATGAATTGAAAGTAGGGTGAAATAAATCTTAAAATTTAGGTGAAACTTGCTGTCTGATAATTTCAACTGATGGCCTCTCATTTGTATGTTATCAAAGATAGTGAATAATCGTTCCTCATTTATCATCTTACCACTATAACTTCACAGCCCCATATTCTGCCTTGTTTAATTATTCCTTTTTTTTTTTTTTTCATGCAGATGAACTCTAGTTTATTTAATCTCCATCAGATGGAAAGCATTCATACCTTTGATCATTCTAATCACTGCTATATGCACCTTTTCTAGTTCTGCTGCATCAATTCTTCAAGATTCTACAACTAGAAATGCTTTTGGTTTTCATGATTTGGTCACATTGTGGATTAATATTGTGACACAAAATCTTCTGTTTTGTTTTCAATTTTTTTCCCCCAGTAATTACTTTTCTTTACTCATGACTGAACAATGGGCTGACATTTTCATAAAATTATCTGCTACAAGTCCATGAAGATGTTTCCTAAAGACAGTTTGGTGCCAATCAGTTTGTATTTAGTATTTAGGACTGGCCTTTTCTGTCAGCACCAATTTTTTTCAGCCATTACTTTGCCCAGTCATTTAGTACTCTGAGGTGGTTCTGCCTCTCTACATGGTATTTTATCATCTCACTTAATTTAAGGCTATCAGAATATGCCACCTCATTCTATACTTGCTTTGCCAGATAACTCCAAGTGAGGCACTGCATCAGCTTCAACACAGGCTCCTCTGGCAGTGCTCACCATCTGTGAAAACTCAGAAAGTAGCTCCTGTTCTTTCCCAACCTGTAGTCAGTTAGGGAAACCATCTCTATGATTTAATATTTTCTAGAAATTTTAGTTTCTTCATTAGCTTTTTGGTAGGCAGCTCTCAGAAAAATCCTACTGTACACTATCAAGCAGATCACATTTGTTCACAGCACCCTGTGGACAAAGGGCTCTGACTTGTGAGACCTGACTCCTTGCTGTGATAATCAGGTGGATTGTCCTCATTGTAGAAATGCTGAAGTGCATCAGTGAGCTGGAGCCTGTCTCCTGCCAAGATCTGAAGGCTTAGATTTCCTTCAAAGGTATAGCCACCCTGCCTTTGTGACTCTTCCCTGCAAAAGGCTGACCAGCCTCAAAGAATGCACCTCACAGAGGTAGCTTTGCTCCCATTGGGACGGCAGACCTCAGCCAGGACAGAATTACACTGGCACAGGGACTTTTCCAGGGCATGTGAAGTGCAGGTGAAGTTCTTCTCCTGCAGAAAGTGAAGGATGGGATAGATATGCCTAATCTACAGATCTCCTCAATTAGCTAAATGAAGGATTCAAATTCATGAGCTGTAGCTGATTATGATGTTTCATATTTGCATCATAATTTTTCTAAACAGTCCTAATTTGCTGCCTAATGAGTCTGTAAGATTTCTACCAGATGATGTTGATGATGTGAGGTTCAGTGCTTTTGTTTCCTTCCTATTTGAAAGTTTTGCCATTGAGCTGTCAGTGTTAAATGTGGTAATGATCAGAGGAGAGTGATTAGTTATCTCCAGTAATTTCTGCAGAGAATTTGGGCTCTAAGAGTACTGATATTCCCCATAATCATTCCTTACATGCATTCAGTACTGCAATACTGAACTGAGTGATGCATTTTTAGTCTACTGGGCATAAATATTATTTCTGTTTTTATATATTTTTATTTATTTATATTTTAATATATTTATATTACGTATAATTATTTGACAGAGTAACTTGACTAGCCGAGGCTGGCCTTTCAAGTGATTATCACCTCTCCACTATTTTTGTTTTCACTGTGAACCTTCATCCTGCAGGCTGCATTCAGGAGGTGTTCAAAGTGAGCTACAGTCAGTCAGCTGCTCCAGTGTAATCAAAGGATCCACTATGGAGCATGGCAGAGTCAAGAGCATGTTGAAGACAACAGTCCACAGCTGGTACCTGGTTTCCAATTTAGAAATCACCATCTGCCAGTGATTCTAAAGTTAAAAGTTCGTTCATCTTACGAGCAACAGCTCACATGAAATCTCAACTTTAATTATTTGGTTTTGGTAGAAGGAAGAAATTAATTTTCACCCAGCAGGTGAAATTTCCTGTCTTTTCCAGCTCTCCCATCAAAGACATTTAGCCACTTAGCAGGAAATGCTAGACAAACAACTTGTGGGTAATTTCAGACATTGGGAATATTTTCATTCCTTGGGTCAAAAGATCTTGACAGGTGCATTATTTTTAGAAGAAAGTCTTATTTTTGTTTGTCCCATTCACATGAAATAGCTCAGTGCATGGCTGTAAAGCAGTGACTGTCAAGGACCTGTCCATATTGCTTGACTGCTTTTATGTGTCTTATTTCTGGTGATGTCTTTGAAGAATCTTTGTTACTTTTGTATCCTATCAAATATCGACTTTGTAATGCAAAATCAAACCTCCTCCATGAAATGCTGTGAGGACTCTACAATATATAACTGTATGGCAAATACAGTTAGTCTATCTACCTCAAAACCTCTCTTCAGCTACAATTTGATTAAATATTCTTTTTTCAGCCTAAATCATCTCTCAGCTTTTTGCTATATCCAATGACAGAGGCCAGAAATGGTTTGAGAGAATGAAAAAAAATCTTATTATTTGTTCTTGGTGGGATTTAACTGACATAAAACAATGTTGATGTTCCTAATAATTACCTCTATTATGCTCACACCTAAACACCAAAAATGAGATACTTAGCCATTGTCTTAGGTTCTGTAGAGGCAAATGAGAAACCTCAGATTTATACTAGTTGCAAATCTGGTTCAGCCTCTACAAGCAGCTGTTTCTAACATATTTTAATACCATCCACATCAAACTGCTTATTGTTATTGGTTTTAGGGCAATACAAAGAAAGAATTTGGAAATAGTCATGACTGTGGCTTATTGTCTCTCTCCCTCTGGTTATTAAGTTGTGCTGGCTTTGTCTGGAGTACTTAGTTGTCAGATATATAAGTTTAAAGGATGGGTTGTATTTGTTTGTTTGTTGGGGTTTTTTTTTGTTTTGTTTTGTTTTGGTTTTTTGAGAAGTGGAAGTACATTAGAGTAGCAATAATCTTTTAACTAAGAAAATTACCCAAATAATAAACTAAAGCATCTAATATTTTGAAATCTCACTGACCAGTAAAGAATAACAACTGTTATTCTGAAAGGACATCAGAATTTCACCAGGACTACCAAACTAACAGTGAGGTTATCCACTGGCAGAAACTCATCTGTATTACACATATACATATATAGAACACTGCAGATTTTGGGGATAGACAGCAGGAGCTACAGGCAAAAAGAGGGGAACGACCAAGCCATCTCTCATATGGGTTGATGATCTCTGTATGGGTATGAGATTGCCCTGACACACAGATATGACAAGTGGAGTCAGTCAGCCATGAATAAAAGTCAGCTTGACCACTGTCTGAGCAAGAGAGGAAGATAACCAAGTCTCGAGACTCTGAAATTCATGGAAAATTAATTCAATTTTTCAGAAACATTCCTGGACCAAGGTTTCTTCAAGGGGAAATCTCACAGATTTGATTTTCAGACATGTTCAGAAATCCATATCTTCTTTCTTCTCCTCTAATTTCTATACTCCTGTTTCTACCAACAGGCTTGAACCCATGTCAGTCCCCTGACTACCACACTCTGCAGTCCCTTCTCAGTAGACAGTGAGCGAATACACTCACCTTGTCCTCCCATGACCCTATGTCTCTGTATATATTTTTCTGGGACAACTCATGATTCAACAAGCATTTAAGACTTAAAATGTTAGTTTTGTTAACACACAAGCAGAAGATGAATTAGAGGAAAATAAAGAAAATACTGGAAAAATGAATTTAAATTTGCAGAGAAAAAATGTTAACGTACAGGGGGTATGAAGCTCTTCATATGATCAAGGAGATCAGTCTGGGATTTATAATACCTGTGTTGTGATGTTACTGTAGACAGGTCACACACACATTGTCATATGGTCGGCTTACACAGGAAGGAGACTCAAAACTGTTTTTTTGAGAAACTTGGATGAGTTGCCTTTTGAAATGTATCAGGAAATGTGAGAGGTAAATAAATGACTGTGTGGCCAAAAAATTAGGGTAGTATTTTTTTCTTCTACACAGGCTGGAAAAATTAAAAACAAATGCGCCAAAAGTTCAAATGCAGTTGAGTGTCTCTGATCAAGCTCTTTGACAAGTTTTTTAGATGAAGGGGTAACAAGGTGAGACTCAGGACCTAATGTTTTAAAAGTGTTAGCTTTGGTTAAAAGCTGTGGCTACAAATCCCAGGACCACTCACAATCAGCAAAGACTTTCCTCTTTGCAGTTGTGTATAAATGTGCATGTGAAGTTTCATCCCACTCTCTCTTAATCCTGAGCCAAATTTTCCTTGTGAATATAATTACTGTCCTGGGAGCATGTACTCACTGCAGATTGTAAGCTACTGGCTTTCCCTGGGTGTATTGCCCACATTATTGAGTGGATCTTAGAT
>JAWWEV010000043.1:59749882-59763450 GCA_035583235.1 Hafferia zeledoni
AAAACAAAACAAAACAAAACAAAACAAAACAAAAAGACAGAAAAAACAAAACAAAACACCCAGCAAACTGGCTGAGGTTTATGGTAGAAGAACTGCTGCTCTTTCAGTATATTTTTAGAGGAAAGTTCCTCTAGAGGCACACAGGATGGAATTCCGCTGACTTCACACCCTGTCAGACCCTGCTGCAATAACTCCACCACCACACCTTGGTGTCTCCCACTCAGCTATGCAGCAGCAGCCACTGCAGACTCAGCCAGATAACACAGGGAGAGTTATACATAGGTCAGTAAACAGGAGCTCTAAAAAGTTAGAGGCTACAGTTGTGGTGTACTTTTTCAAGCTGAGATTTTGTCACCCCTTTTCTGGCACCAGAAGCTGCAAGTGAAAACAAAAGGCTAGATCTGTCCAAATATGCTTGCACAAAGCTTGAGAAGGGAACAAGATTTACATAAAATTAAAGAACAGTGAGGTGGATTCTTTTTCTGATTTCAGTTCTCTTTCAGAATTGTGAATTGTCAGTTTAAAGGGAGGTGTAACTTTTTTTGCAAATGAATTTCATCTGCAGAGAAGAAGAAAGACTGAATGAGCAGATGAGGTGTGTGTAAATAATATTGCCATGTGGGAAGATCTAAACAATTTGGAGTGATCCTGTGAAGAGTGACTTCTCTTTCCAAGTGTAAGAAGTTCTCACTAATGAAAGAGTACATTTTAAGACTACTTTCAATTTTTCCATTTCTGGCTTAAACACATTTTCTTTTCTTATCTGTTGCTGTCAACAATCACCACACCCAAGATGTAAAGTCCTTAGAATTCAATTCCTGCGTATGGTGAAAAATTGACAAAGAAAACTAAATTGCATATCCAGTTGTCATAAATTTAAGTTGACAGCTATAAAAGCAGCTGAGAAATACCCTGAATGAGTCTTTAGAAATTGCTACCATCTAAATAAAACAGATGCATTTGCTTGTGTCCACAGCCAGACACATATCAAAGCAACATCTTTTTGTTTCATTCCTCAATCAGCTTTGGTAATCTCTTTTCCATGCTAGAAATAGGCAGAGATTCCTGTGTGCTCATGGGAATGACTGGAGAGAAGCAGACAGAGTAGGACTCATCTGAAAGTTATATTTATCCAGGCTCCACCTGGACAGGCAAGCTGGGAGTGTAGGCATATCCTGAAGAAAGCACATCCCATCTATCACAGGCACTAATTGAGGATAGGGTGAATTGTCGGCCCACAGCTTGTCTCCCTCCACTGGCTATAGACAGAATTCAGCCACCTCAGCTAACTTTCAAATGTCTGAAAGCGAGTAAGATGAATCTCCATCCCAGATATGCCCTGGATCCATTAGTTCATTTCCGATAACTAGGTGCTTCCCAGTATGCACAATACCTTTCTTTCTCTCTCCCCTTCCCATCCTGTTATCCTGAAAAATGATTTGCCTTACACAATAGCCAGCCTATATGTAAGGGAAAACTGGAATTATTCTTACCTCAAAATAAAAGATGAGTTTTCTGTAGAAAGCTTGAGGAAACCAAGGTTCATTTACCTACTCACACACACACACATAAAAGTCTTCAGGAAGAAAAATTATTCTCCTTTGAAAAGTTTAGGGTCATTTGTCATTCCATCAAGATTTTTTCATAACCTCTACCTGCAGATTTTCTCCATGAACATTATTAAGAAATCGAGTTTAATTATTATGGATATTTTTCCTCCTGGTAATCACTTTGAATAATCATTTTAAGAATCTTAATTTTTAATGGTATAACACTTTGCACAAGGCTTGAAAAATCATAGCAATAGAAAAAACTTTTTGCTAAATATTTAATTGGAAAAATCAGCACGTCTTTCAAGATAAAGGCTTTTTGTTCTAAAGATCCAACCATATCTAGTAAATTATTTTTCTTAAATTTTATGCCTGCAACACTTAGAATAAATGAGATATCTTACAGCTTTTTTAATAAAGGAGATAGAATTATTCTTGTTAATTTACCGATTTTATTAAGAAGCAGATGAACATCTATAACTGGAGAGAAAATGGACTTTCAGGAAAACTAAGAGATAAATACAGTCCTGGGTATGTAATGATACTTTTTCTTCATTACTCCCCACCTCATCATACCAACTGAATTACCTCATTGTTGCTCCTGCAGCCATTTTCTGTGTTAAAAATGTAGTTGATCAGCAAATGACATTTCCTCTGAACACAGTTTGGACTCTAAAGGGACTCTAAAGACTGTAGAGTTAGATTTAGTTTTACCTCTTGGCTTCTGGGGTGGAAGGACTAAATGACCTTTTGTTTGTATCTCCCCCCCCCCCCCCCCCCTCACTTGTTAAAGTGGATTAAGTGCTTTGGGCCAAATTTACATAGGTTTATTTTGTATCTAAAGATAGTAGTTCTGAAATCGTCATTTAGACTTCCATGCAAATACTACTGTGTGTCTATTAGCACTATGGTCCTGAAATGTGTTTCTCAAGTTTCGAGTAAGAGTGTCCTGTCATTATTTTATTATAAAGTCTGCAGAATTGTAAATTGCTTTGCTACTATTTGTACTCTTAATATATAATCTTTAAAATGGGGATAACATTTTCTATCCTATCTATACTCTGCAGCCTGCTTGGAACAGGGATGGTCTGTTAGAGCAGAGGGTGAGGTGCAGTGATCATGGACTGTCTTCTTCCATCACTGGCAATAATAGCAGCTGTAATTAACAGTAACAATAACACATCACTGTTGTGTAGAAAGTACAGGCAAGTTGGGTTTTCTTGTGTTGCTGTTAATATAAAAATATTTAGATAGATTTGTTTTAGAAACGTGGATTTAAATTTCTCAATCCAAACAAAGTCGTTTGGAACTCATGTGGGAAGAACACGATGTACTGGCTCTCTTTAGAAGCAAGAAAAAAAGCGCCTCTTACTGTGCTGCCACAGACATATTTATTATTTATTCTATTTCTTTGCCCAGTTTATTTTTCAACACCAATTAAAAGCTTATTCCTGCCTCTGAGTCCAAAATACCTTGGGCTTCATCCACCCTGGGTATTCACCGTGTTTTGTCTGCCTCTTTGTCTGCAAAAAGGATCAGCAGCCCAGCCTGCTCACTGCAAATATTGAATCAAGACATCATCAGGTTATTTATTTTTTCAAAATGTTTCCTTTTTCTGGGGATGGGAACCAACATTATAAACAAGGAGGGATTTTTGCCTAATAAAATAAGTGTCTATATATTAAGCAAAAATGAAATGAAGACAGTGCATTGTCAATTCTCTGATTTACTTGGTTGCTCCAACAATTTTTTTGTAAACATACTGTCCTGTAATTGAATTTTAGATACTGGAAAGTTGTGACTGGTTTTCTTTACCCAGCCACTGTTAATTCTGCTTGGCACTGATGGTTTTATCTTCATCTGGGTATCAGTCTGCTTGTTTCTAGAAAATACATATCAAGACTCGCATTAGGCATTTCAATGGCCCATAAAAAAAGTTCACATGCCTCCAACACATAACTAAATCTGTCAATGAGTCAGAAACCACCAGATATGAGTTTTGTTCAGTCCTCATTCAGCCATGAAGATCCCATTGCAGGGACACTATGAGATGTGCAGAATGGTGTGCTCTGTCTGAGACACCTAGAAAAAATTGACAAAGAACCTAAATTTCCTAATTCTGACATACCTCTTCTCCCATGCAGGGACACTGCAGAAAACAGGATGAAATGGCTGCAGGGATTTCCTTGCAGAACTCTGCAGACCTGTTTTCTCATAGCTGCACCAAAAAGAAACACTGCAAAGGGCTTACAGTGTTTCTTAACATGCTGGGACACAGCATCTGGAACCATCTGGAAATGAGTGAGTATCAAGGTCCATGGGCCTTTCGGTGCTTATCCTCTTGCTATTTGTGATAGCTCTGAGGCTTGGGAGAAGTAAGTTCAAATCTCTTCTTTGCAATGGATTTTCTTTGTGACTTTTGCAAGCAGACACTTACTGCTACAGGTAAGTCCCTGCATTGGTCCTAGCCCAGTAATCCTGGGTTACACAAAGACTCTGGTATTACTTTTCTCTTTTCCCCAAATATGCCTCCTAATTTAGACTGTGGGAAGGAACTTAAGGTACTCTATTATCCTAGGAGAATGTATCCACAGGTGTGAAAAGACTGGCATGCTGATGGCTCAGACAATCACTCCGCAGACTGAGGGTCTCCTTCCCTCACACCGAGGGATTTCTAGCACCTGGGGTTTCTATCACCACCTCGGAGGACAGGACTACAACCACCATCAGAGTTGCAATGGCCAGGTCTCATCACTGGATCTGCTGAATCTTTCCAGTCGTCTGGGGGTCCACAGCCCTGCTCCAACTGCCTGTGCTGGCACTGCAGCCTCAGTCTATCACTGACGCTCCAAACCATTCCTGCCAGTCTTTAACGGGTGGGGAGAAGACAGCTGCAATCTCGTTTTGGTCCGAGGTGGGCTGGAGCTTGGTAATTTTCTGGTTAGCTTAAGCCAGTTTTATCAGTATTGTTGTTTAGCACTCTTCTTGGTAAAGAGTTGGGGTTTTTTTTCACTTACATCTGGGCTTATTTGATCTCTCCCTCTCTCTGTATTGGAGAGAACCAGGGATATTGAATTGGAGGAAGGAGACTTCTGTCTGAGCTCTCGACCTTTCCAAATTGTCTCCAACTAAGACACTCCCCATACTGTTGTACAAGTTCTGGATATTGTAGACTGCCTGTCTCACTGGCTGCTTCTTCCTACGCATCATGCTCAGAAGAAGATCTGCTGACCTCTGCAGGTAGACTTTTGAAGCAAGGCAAAGAGGTACTTCTCTGTGGATTGGGAACACAATCGTACAACCTCAGGTGACTTGACCACAGCAAAAGTCATGGAAAAAAAAAGATACAGGATGGAAGAAGGGCCATCAAGAGGTCCAGCGACATGTCATGCCACTTAATGTAGACAGTCGTCCCTCCTCACATGACATGACCATCACTAGGTTGTGTTCTAGGACAAATTCTACAGCTTTGTCTTAGAACTCACAACACTTGATGATCACTAGAGTCAAGACTGCGAGGTACTTCTCTGCAGAAATAACAGGAACTATTCACATACTTTAATACAAATAGAAAGATAAAGAAAAGAAAAATAAACAAAATCTGGATGAAGATGGACTAATTATTTTCCTAAGGGGCAAAAATGATCCCATAGACTAGGTTATGAAGGGAAGAGCTCCACAGCCAGATTGTCAGAGGGAAAAAAATGTTGGCATTCTGCAGAGGCATAACAGCTCCCATATTCATTATATGATTACACTTGATGATTAATTCTCATCCAAGGCCCAGCTGCTTCTTCCAAAACTGCTATAGGACTGCTTTCACTGGAGCTACTGGCACAGCAGCTCTTTCAATGCAAAGGGGAGTTCCCTGTCTAAATACAGCAGAAAGCAAAGATTCACACTGCGAGTGAAACGGAAACCTAACAGAGGACTCTCTCTCCATCAATTACACCATACAAAAAGCTACTTCTTTTTTTTTTTTTTTTTTTTTTTTTTTTTTTTTTTTTTTCTGCCAACACTGGCAGAAGGTACCAAATGAACCAGTGCAAGAACACAAATAGATCTACACATTCCACTGGAAGGCTATCAGCACTTTTCTAGAGCAGCCATTCTGGATCTGAGCCATCAGGTCAGACTTCCATAAGGTTTCCTCTCTCCAGTGGCAACACAAAAGTTTACTTTTGGCCATTAACCTCAACACTTCCCTGCAGCTGCCCATCTTGCAAGGTCTCGGCTACTCTGGCACAGAGTGTCGGGTCTGCCCACATCCTTCTGGAAGGGAACACATCCTCTTCTGTAGGGAAAACCAAGGCAGGGACAACTCACGCAGAGTAAGAGGTATATAGTCCAAAACTCTATTCTTTGCTGCATAATTTTGTGCTGAAGTACTGGAAGCCCATCATTTATATGGCATTTCTCTATGACATTGTAATTTGGGAATAATGGAGTGGAATTGAGTTTGAAAAGCATCAGAGGATATAGAGAATGCAAACATTTACCAACTCTGCTGAGGAAGAGCCAGACAAGAAAACAAAAAAGAGAGAAGTGATATGTATATATAGGATTATAAAATTAAGGTTATATTTCTTAGCATTTGTACAACAAAGGGACATCAAATCCACTCAGTTTAAATGCCGTTGTCTCAGAGGGCATGCAGAATAGAGAAATATTTATCATGTGTTCTTCAAGCTCTCCATTTTCTGTCTAGCAGATGTGTAGCACCCATTTGTATGTAGCCTCTTCTGCACCTCTTTCACTTTGAACTAATTAAGTATCTGTGAAATTGGCAGATCAGTGCTGTGGAAAGGGAAAAAGGATTCAGTAAATGCAAAACGTATCTTTGCAGTTAAAATTGCTTTGTGAGCCTTAGCCTTTTGGTACCTTCCTTGATTCAGGACAAATTTGTTTTAGCAGGGATTGCAGCTAGATACAGATTTGCAAACTGGCTGCCGTGAAAACAAGCTCATTAAGCTCCCCCAGCAAGACTCCGTTCCCTTTTCACACTGTTAGTGCTGAGGATGACGGTCTGCATATACTGACTTTTAGTTTTCTTCGTCAGGTTTGGGGGTCTCTCAGGGTATGAAGACTGTTTGCTATTGGCGATCATAAAAATAACATCTTTTCCTTCCTCACTCCCTTTCAGGCAACATTTGGACATCATAAATAAAGTTCCTAGGATCCCCAGAAATACTGAGAGCATAAGGCACTAGGAAAATTGTAAATTGGTGTGACAAAATCCCAGGTAAAATCTGAGACAAATTAAACAGACATGAAGGCTTTTGAAGAAAACAAACAAACAGAAAAAACAAACCAAAAAAAAACAAGCAAAACCAAACCTTGTGATTACCTATATTTGACTGTAAAAATTTGTAACATTGTCATTCCTAAAACTGCAAAACTTCCTTGGTTTGTGTATTTTCAGCAAGTTTTTTTTTTCCTCGCATACAGATGTGGTAGGGCAAAAATTACTTATAAATTCTTGCTACACTTAAAGAAACTTTCCCTAACTTGCAGGAGGGGTGATGTTGACACTTGGATTCTCTTTCAGGATCTCTAAGTGAATAGGACAACCAGAGGCTCTTGCCACACTCTCTTTAATTTGCTACTTCATTTGTGCTTAGAAAACAGAGGACTGCAGTGTTGTGTATGGCTTTGTCTATGCTACTCCCTGCTCCTGGTGGCCACTGGCAGGCAGAAGCAATAACAGCTTTAGGAGACCTTACCCAGATGTACCAGTGATCACACAGCAGCTCTGTGAAGTCTGGGTTTTGCTAGCCCAGCCTTTTCTGCCCTCATCTGCAGCACAATCCTACTGTTGTCACATCAGTCCAGGGCCAAACCAGGAGGACTGATATCAATTGTGAGGCCTAATCGTTGCATTAAGAAAGAACAGAGTATGTCTCATTTTACTGCAACATCTGATTTCTCTTAGAGGCATGCTGGCATAGAACGTATTTTGCATTGTAATAGCAGTCTCCCCACTTCCTGTCTGCTGGAAGGAATAACTCAGTCATCATCAGCATGCTTGGCAGTGTCTCCTATTAAAATACTCTGCTCTCTAATTTCTGTGACATTCTTCTATGACACTAGGCTCACACAGAGCAACTGGAATCCATAAGCCAGTAAAGACACCAGATGTAGGTCAGGAATTCAGTTTGCCACTAGGGAGTTTCTTCACAGATTTGTATTTGCTACTGTCTTAAGATAAATATCTTTAAAAGTTCTTCAGTGTCAAAGCAAACTGGATAAAAGGTCAAGAGGAGCTTTTATTCTACCACCCTCTGCATTCGATTTTTCTTTCCCTTAAAACCTTGATTAGTCTGTAATTTTCTATCATTCTCCATATCTTTATTTCCCTTAAAAATCCCTGCTTAAGTATCCCCAGTCAAGTTGTTTGTGTGGCTGATCTATGAGCTCTGTATTAGAGATTCACACACTATTTCCAAGAAGGTTGGCATGTTCATACACAGGGCAAGGATCAGTTCTGGACTTAGCTTAAATGCTTTAAGTCCACAGTTTGGTGCATTTCATCATTCCAGAGCTTTTTTTTTTCCTGTCAGAAACCTTTCCTAAATTCATGAAGGACTATCAAGCCTTTGGCACCACCTGCTCTACTATTCCTGGCATCTTCCCCATACAGGTGAAATCCAGTAATTCTGGTTTGTGAAGGAAATAAGGATACAGGATGTCAGGTTTTGTGGGTCAGGGCCTGAGAGATGACTGTAAATATCTTCCAAAAATTTCTGGGAAGTGAGAGTGCTAAACATATAATAAATGTAGGTGGTTTGACAAATTAAACTCTTAGGCATGTTACAGCAATTGAAAATTTTTATTTGCCCATAGGACAAAAATGGGTGTAAAGGTCACCGGTCCACCAGCCCTAAGGCGTTAGTTGTCACTGTCAGGATTTTGAGCTTTGGCAAATAAATGGGAAGAAATCCCCTAAAGGACATGATCAGGACTCCATTGTGACCTGCTGTTAATGGTCCTGCCCCTTAACTCATTGTTCTCCATTGCTTAGGTTTCAGGAACTTTGCAGGGATTTATTTGCCTTGTAAACTGCATCTATCCTCTCTTCCCCAGCTAAAGTGGGGCCATTGCCTCTCTTTCCATGCAGACACCATGGTAAAAGAGAAGATACTAGACTTTCTGCTACTTTGTGTAGCCATAAGCCCACAGATTTCAGGAAAGCTTAAATGATTTCTATGGGCCCAAGGAATTCTAATCATTAAAGAAGGGCACTTTGTTAGCTGCCACCTAAAAATGTGATTTAATACCAAACCCAGCTTTTGCTGGCATTCTTTGGTGAGTTGGGGAAATAATTTGAATTTAAAGCCAAAAAAAGATAATGGGCAAGTCATCAACTGGAACAGAGCAATTGTAACAAAGAGACCACTGATGCAGTTAATGTCTTCAGGTCAAGTCGAGTATCAGCTGTTTGTGCATGAAGATAATCTGGGTTTATAATGTGGAAGTAGGTATGTGTGGGATTAGGTTTGGAATATTTCATCAATTATGTAGCTGCAAACTAACAAAAAATAACAATACTTTGCATTTGCATAATGCTTTCATCATCAGATCTCATCTCGAAGGACTTCATAAACATTAATTAAGTTACCTGCCCCTGTGAAATACATATTAGATTATGATGATTATTTCAGTTTTTAAAATTGCAAAAAGAAGTTAAGTGACTCACCCAAGGTCACCTTCATCATGTGTAAGAGGGCTGTCAGCTCACAGTTAGTGGGGATGCAGTCTCCAGGCTTAAAGGTAGGATGGGGTGATCTGGGCAGAATAAAGTGATATAAAGTGATATTGCTTGTCTCATGCTTGTACTATGATTCTATGATTTTAACTTTTTCTTAAGACTGGTTGCAAGAGAAATCACTGGCATAAGGAATAACAGAGAACATCACTGTGACCAAAGAATAATGAGAGATCAGCCTCTCATTTAGGCATAAAAATAGATTAATAGTAACTTTTTATTCATTATCTTCCTCAGCTTCTTTTGTTAATTTACAGCTTTAACTAGCACTGAGATGGAGAGGTGACTGCTAAGATCCCTGGCAAATCCTACCTATTTTAAAGCATTGGTTACCATGAGATATCCAAGTGACATGAAAAAGGAGTAAGCTTTGCTCTCCTCATCTTACCATGTGTGGAGAGTGGGAAAGTCAAGACATAGAGCAGCGAGGTGAATTGCCTTTCACAAGCTGTGCAGCAGGAAATTTGGTATATTCCTGTAGAAATGAGTCCTTCACTGTGCTTGTGAACTTGCTAGAACTTTGAATAGGTCTTTAAAAAGATAAATTTGGAGGCACTCTTATATTGTAACAGAATAGAAGTGAATAAAAATGATATGACAATGATAAAGCCTATATCCTATCTTAATTATGTATTCTCTCTGCCATGCCTCCATCCAAAACAAAACACCTTCAGCCCCTGACTTTGGGTAAAAGATGCTCTGTGATGTAAGGCTCTCTCTTCTGGGAGAGTTCCTCTATGGATTTCACCTACTGGAGTTCTGAAAACCTAAAGAACTTCTGGGGGTTTATGATCTCTCTGCTGTGCCTTTGAAGGAGGGATGGAATCAATAAGTTTTCAAAACAGCAATAGCTTGCTAAGTGACTACAGCACACATAGCAGTATTGGATATAGATAAGCTGACAGTCTGTATCTCTCCATCTCTTTGAGGTATGTCAGATAAAACTGCCTGTGTTAGGACTGTACATGCTTACCTCTTGTCACTCTGGGAATTTGGAAACTGGAAATAAGGCCTGGCATAAGTGAAAACAGATGTAAATATTCTCTAATTCCTGATGGGTTCTTAAGGGTGCTGGGCACCTGCTCCACAGCATGAACTGACCTAAAGTCTGCTGAGACTGATGAAGAACAAAGACATCTTCTCCTACTCCTGCAGGAGAACAGCAGCTATGATTAAACAGGGCAAAACCAGCAAAACACTGCCTTACTCACTGAAGTCAGCCTGGACTTTGGGTCTGGGCTGACCTCAGATCAGGAATACATCCACTTTCCTCATCATCTGGCCTGATTTTAGAGTTCATTATTCAAGAGTCACTGTACAGAGTGGCGAAACTATTTTCTCCTTTGCCCCTCTCTCAACAGGTGGGGGAAAAAACCCCAAACAAACCTTACTCTTTTGCATGGGAAACAAAGCAGGAGGCATGAATTTTAGGCAAACTCTGTCTATCTCTTCTAGCCAAAGACCTATTCACTCTCAATTTGCAATCCTGCTGGCTGAAGAAAGAATGATCATCTAATTAGTATCCTCAGTAACATTAAAGCTGGTAGTTCACAACACAACAGGAACAGATAAACAAGCTCACAGTCACAAACTGATTGATGAGAGACTTTCAGTGGATCACACTGAAGAGATTTAAGGCCTCATTTAAAGCCCTTTGAATACCATTTGAAGTTTTTCATCAATGTCACTGGAGGGTTTGTATTAGTTCTCTGATGAGTGAGACATGTGCAGAGTTTTACAGGAAGAGGGTTAGGGTTTTTCCCTCAAATTGAGAAAGCTTCTGTTTCTTGGCAATACAAGAGATCTGCTAGCTACTTGTTTGTGTGTGACCAGACAGCTTCTTTGGTTGACCTCTATGATTGTTGGTGATACAGATGTGCCTGAAATGAAGAAGCAATTTATTTTTTCTTCAAATTTCATGAACTTATAATAAATACATGCCTAAATAAAAGAAAGATTAAATATTTTTGTTAAGTGTCGTGAGTACCCTTGGATGCCAAAACTAATTAAGTGTTGAAAATGTATCTATCTATTTGAAACTGCATGAATAATATGAGACATTGATAATAAAGTAAACCCCTTTGGATTTTGAACTCTCTACCTTTGCAATAAAAGGTAGAAAATTTAGCTACAAAGTTACACAGCTGAAAACCTATTCACAGATAATGCTTTATGTTAAGACAGGCACACTTTTACAATTTCCTGGATGCAGTGAAAAATATTATACATGTGTGTGTTTTGACAAATATTTGAAATACAGGATAGAATCCAAGGGGTTTTGAACCAGACATTTTGGAGTCTCTTAAATGAGACCTCTCTGACAGACATAGGACAACTACTCAGTATCCCTTGCCCCTTGTCTTTGGCTCCCCATTATTCTGCAACTGGTACCTTTAGGCCTCAAGTCCCAACCTGTTGTACTTCCCTTCTTTATCCCTTTTTGCTAAAAATCTGGGGTGAACTTTCCCAAGAGGTTTAAATAAAAAGATGACAGAAACTACAGAATGCTTGTGGGGTATTGGAAGCTCTTTTCAGAAATTCCAGCTGGGACTGAAAGGATCTTACTGAAGTTATTCTTTCTCATTATGAACTGGCACAGTACCTGATGTACAGAGGCCCTACAAACCTTGTATGAGACATTTTGTTAAGTTCAGATGAAGACAATTGCTGCAAAAATAGGACAAATAAATAAATAAAAAGAATTTACAGAATATTCAAAAATGCTTTTTAAAAATCTAGTACTTCAAATTCGGCACTGTTCTTCTATCCCAATTCCACCTGATTGTTTGTTTTGTAGACAAACTGGCGTTTTCAGCTGCAGAGAGATGAATTCCAAGGAGTTACAGTTCTATTTTTTGCTATAAATTAAAATTGCAGAAGAATAATTTACAGGGAATAAAATCTGTCTGCAGGTTATTATTATTATTCTGTAGTCTTCCTTAGACAGGAATGCTGTCAGTTGTTAAACAGTGACCTAATATTTTGCTCTCACTCCAGTTCTTGCAGAGAAAGGGAATTCTCTGTGCTATATTACCAGGAAATAGTAATAAAATATCTTTAGGTACATGCCTCTCAAGTCATACCATTACTGTTAATAATTCTCTCTCTCTCTTTTGAGATACACATTAGCAAAAGAAATGGAAGCAATTTCAATTTTTCCTGTAGAAGTTTGCCCATTACTAAATTGTCTTTTTGTCATAAAGCATTTGCATACACTATTTCTAGTGAGTGCATGAGTTAGTGGGTGTGCACATATGTCCGTGTGCTTGAATGCACACTATTCATGTGCCTGGTCATGCATGCATAGCTAACTACATGTATCAGAGGTTTGTGCAAGCAATTATAGTTTCTGGACAGTTATGATTATTATAAAAGGGTAATTAAGGATCCCTTGTAAGAGTTTTCACATCTCATTATGGTGGGAGACTTGTTTCTAAATACTAAATCCTAAACTGTCTTGTGATATCAGGCAGTGTTTAAAATAACCCAGGTGATTTGAAATGAATGATGGCTGATAATTCTTACTCCTGATAATTCTTACTACTGAATTACTTCTTCAAACCTCGCTAATTGCTATGAAGTCATATAAATGTGCCATATTCTTATTTATAGGCATGGAATTATTTCATGTTAGGACAAAATTAATCTGAATTTCCTTAAACATATCGTATTAACTTGGTCTCAGATAAAGCTGATGCGAAATTCAGAGATTCTGAACATGTTCTTATGTGTTTAAACCTAGAGTAATACTTTCAGGCTTTATGTAGTTATGACAAAATAATCTAAGCAGCCTCCTCTCTATTAAAAAAAAAAAAAAAAAAAAAAAAGCTGTTATCTTTGGAATTAATCTCATGGCCTGCATGGAATTAATCCTATCTAGTTTCAGTAAGCCTTTGTATATGTATTTATATGATCATACCTGAATTCTTTGGGCATTAGTGGATTGCTTGTGGAATTAATTCCCCAGCAGACTTCACAGTGGAATATAATCTAAAGTTGTTTACTAGGCTATAGCGTGATTTTCATCCACCAGAGGCTCAAACACAGCGATGCCATCAGTTATAGAAATGCAACACTGCTATTCCAGAAAAACTACATATTGATCTTATCCATACTCTGCATTCTGCCTCCAAATCTTGCAAGCTTCCAAATAATTAACTAAGTGAGAATGGCGGCTTTAAGATATTATGGAAAATCTCTGTCAGATGAAATAGGATAACATCAGGAACTGTGAAGAAGCAGTTTCCCACAGC
>JAWWEV010000043.1:59763550-59851248 GCA_035583235.1 Hafferia zeledoni
TTTAAGATATTATGGAAAATCTCTGTCAGATGAAATAGGATAACATCAGGAACTGTGAAGAAGCAGTTTCCCACAGCTGTGTGCTGGATGCAAGAAGGAAGAGGAGAGCATTGTGTCAGAGGCAATAAATATAACAAGATGATTGTGAATCCTGGCTTGCAGCGTGAGTGCGAGTCTGCTTGATGGTCTGCCCTGGCTGGTCCAAACTAGTGCGAGCTATGGACTATGTCCACAGCCTGGGAGCTGGGGCAGTTCTGGCCACTGCCTGAGTACTTGCATTGGAAGAGCTGCCAGTTACTGGGTTTGTATGTGTTTCACTGCTCACCTCAGCCTTGAGAGCATCACAGGGCTGTATCAGAAATCACTGCAGGCTGGGTTCAGCCCACAGCCTGGGCCACTGAGGCCCCAAACATTTCCTTGTTGCTTGCTACTACCTAAGGGCAGCACAGTCAATGATGTTCACTGGGAGAGATCCAAAACAGGAGGCTGGAGCATGTTGCCAGGCAGGACTGAGTTGCCTTGGTGGTGATACTTCTCCAAGTTCACCACCAGGTAATTATGCAATATTTCATTTTACTTGAAGTCAATGTCATGCAGGTGAGGACTTAACGCTCAGTAGGTGGTAAAGCTTTGAGTCAGACTTTACATAGGTGTCTGTATTTCTGACCTTTGAGCAAGTTTATTTCTCACTTGTCCTTTCCCCCTTGTAGAAATATGCAGAATGCAACTCTCACTCACTGTTTCTGTCCTTTCAAAAATGCATCAACTACATCACTCTTTTCTGGGTTAGGAGCATGCTCCTTCTGAAATCAAGCCAGGCATTAGATACAACAGGATCAAATCACTGCAGAGAATAAAGCATGATGTCTTTGGAACAAAAATTGCGCTACACATGTACCTTCCTAGCCTTTTCTGAAGTATTGAACTGCAATAAATTGGAAACCTTTGTGACCCTCTGTAGCTTCAATGACAGATAGTGCTTTAAATATAATTAAATAAATATCCCAAACATATAAATCTGATCTGTAAAGATTGACCTGAAATCTTGCCTATCTGCTTGAAGTTACCTGGCAGTTCTGGTTTAGATCCCAGCTGAAAATACCAAGAAAATTGATTTTTTCCTTGTGAGAAGGCTGTGAGTTTGTGAGTGTGCATATACAAATGAATACACAGACATAGGCATGCGTATATAAAATTAGGACTTTTTTTTTTTTTTTTTTAAATGTCATCTGCATCTTGTACGATCAGTGAGTGAAAGTTTTAGGGAAGAGTCCAAGTTTATCCAAAGCAATTCAGTAGTGCTTCATTCATACTCATTTTAAATTTGAACATTTCTGCTCTTTACCAAGACATGCATGGGTAATAGCCTCTCAGGTAATCAAATTCAAACTATTGCATTGAATTAACTCAAAATTAATAACCAGAAAGCCCCAGAAGTGAATTCAGGGGAGCAATGTTTTAAAAGACACTGAAATGAGGGGAAGACTGAGCAGAATTGAAGAATAAAGAGAAGTAAAAGTAACGCTTTTGTGCTTTTTATGCAAAGCTCACGGCAATCTCTATCTTGTGGTTTATGGCTGAAATCAATTTATCTATATTTGGATATGCCTTCCAGTATTGACAAGAGCCAGAAGCACAGGGAATCTAGAAACACTTGCACAATAATTAACGATAGCCTTGCTGGCATAGCCCAGCCAGCCCTGGTTCAGCATGTGCTCTGGCCATCACAGCAAGCCTTGGGGGAAATTAAGTCAATAGGGAGAACAAACTGTGCGACACGTGAATTCGCCTTGTGCAGAGCTGCATCTTTTTTCTTCTTAGTTGAGTAGTGCCCCAAGCAAAATTGTTGTGCTGCTGTAGAAGCGTAGAGGAGGTCACACTAAGCTGTCTGGCAGTGGCTGAAGAAAAACTTGTGAATGAGAAAATAAAGAAGTTGTATATTTTAAAACATGCACTTTAAAAACAGCATTGCTGCAGTGGGCTGGATAACTGAGAGGTGTGAAATGACACAATGATGCTGAATTCTGTCTACACGATTTAAGGTCTGGCTAAACATCTCTAAGGCTCCTTGAAAGTCCAAGAACCATTGATTGAAAATCTGGTGGGTTATAATCCCTCGTTCCCACCAGGACTAGGTAAGTGATCATTCACCTGTATTTGGCATTGGTGAGGCCACACCTCGTGTGTTCAGTTTTGTGACCCTCACTACAATAAAGACATTGAGGTGCTGGAGTGTGTCCAAAGAAGGGCAAAAAAGCTGGTGAAGGGTCTGGAGCAAAAGGCTCATGAGGAACAGCTGAGGGAGCTGTGGGTGTTTAGCCTGGAGAAAAGGAGGCTCAGGGGTGACCTTCTGGTCTACAACTACTAGAAAGGTGGTTGTAGCAAGGAGAGGGTCAATCTCTCTTTCCAAGTAATGAGACAGGACAAGAGGAAATGGCCTCAAACTGCACCACTGGAGATTAGATTGGATATTAGGAAAAATATCTTTACCAAAAAGGCTGTCAAGCATTGGAACAGGCTGCCCAGAAAAGTGGTGGAGTCACCATCCCTGGAGAAATTTCAGAGACATATAGATGTGGCACCTGAAGACCTGGTTTAGTGATAGATTTAGCAGAGCTGGTTTAATAGCTCAACTTTATGAAGTTAGAGGTCCTTTCCAAATAAACAGTTCTATGATTTAATAGATGCATTTTGATGTGTCCACTAATGCTGCTAGTTGTAAATCTTTTCTTTTCCTTTCTGTTTGGACTCTATAGTGTTGAAAATTCTATTAAAGTTTCTAAGAGTCAGTTCCATTTAATATATATACCAGTTAGTTCCTTTGTGTTGCTTAGTAATTTGGGCTCAGTAAGGACCAAGAAAACCTCCAACAGCGGATTTGTTCCATGTTAGGAGAAGTGTTTATGATGACAAAGTCAACTGAGAAAAAACTGTCATTTGGGAAAGCATCTGATGGCATGGTCTTGTCCCTTTGACAGCAGAAGGGCTTAAGCTAATGTTGAAAATTGAGTATATGCTCAAATATAAAAAAAAAAAGATACTTAAATATTGAAAACAAGATACATTCCATGATTATGGACATGGATGACTGAGTGGTAACGTGTTTAAGTAGCATAAGGACAACAGACAGCTTTCTTGGCCCAGTTACATGTAAGAAAAGGCTTACACTTGTCTCTGTATGCCAGAGAAATTTAACTGCCCATAGTAAAAAAGCAGAATTCATGCAGGTGATGAGTTGAAACCCACTCCTCCTACCATCCTACCATCCCTCCAAAAAAGTTGTCAAGCCACAGTTTTCTACTTCTGAGGGACATGAGTAAGTATTACCTCTTCAAATGGCATTTGACTGTCAGTCTCTTAGAAGTTACAAACAACACAGGCTAAATTAACACAGATTACACTTGAGTATATGCACTACATATGAATGTGTCAAGACAACTGTTCTTCAGCAACTTGTTTTTTTTCTTTTGGCACTCAGGAGCACAAGTATAGATCTCTTTATAGGAACTAAAAATTTGTCTCAGACTACCTTTCAAATTCCTCGCTGATGAGAAAACCATTTTCTACTCTTTTTGCTATTGGAAGAATAGATCCTTTTTTTCCAAAATGTTAGTTTAAAATTTGCAGCTCACAAATTTCCAATTTGTAGATTTAGTTGAAAGCTTCATCATTGCTTTTCTTGTACTGGAGGAGACCTCCATAATGCATTCTGTCATATTTGTTTGGTTTTTGTGTTGTTGTTGTTGTTGTTGTTGTGGTTTTTTTGGCAAGTGATTTTAAGAATCTTAATGTAATTTATTTAAAAAACATCTTTAAAAGTTTTGGATGCATTTTGAAGAAAAATTCCCAGATGTACCTTCTTACATGGGAAAGAGGGAGTATTTCACCCATTTATCATAAAAGCACTTTAAAAAAGTGTTGAATCTCACTAGGTTCTTTAAGTACTCTTCAATTAACACAAGGGTATGGAATCATATATTCAAGGGAATTAGGATTTAAAGTTAAAATTACTATTATCAGACTATTTTCAGTAAATTTAAAAATTCATATGTTTCTGCTATTAAAAATTAACAGCAACAAAAGAAGATCAAAATGTGGCAAGGAAAACCTTCTATCTCTGGTACCATTCAAACAGTGAGTCAAAAATGGAATAGAGCTGTTAGCTCTGGTGAGAACATTTATCCCACTGGTCTGTTAAATATATTTCTTGGAAATGCATGTACTTATTTCATGCTTGGAAAGATACATAAAATCTCATAGAAGTGCTATGAGGGGATGAATAACCAAAAATGTGTTGTGAGAGGTAGTCTGCAGATAAATGATTAACCAAGCAAGATATTTGCTTGCATAGCAATGGGAAGAATACAAAGGCTTTTTTTGCTTGAGGGGTGTTTTGAGAAAGCAAGGGTGGAAAAGGGGCTTATGAAGTGGAAAAAAAAAAATCACTGATAGGCAAAAAAGCAAAAATAGCAATGGTATTCCCAGTACTGCACCTCTCAAGATCGTTTTGGGAAATGCCAGTCTCATCCACAGCTAATTCTAGATGTTCAAAAAGCAGAGAGAAAGAAAAAGCAAGCTAACTATGCAAAAGCTAAGCTCTGCTGGTCTTTTATATTAGCTCTCTTTAGCACAAAGATGCTTCATGATTCAGTTATGCAAATGAGGTTCTTGTAGAAAAGATGTGTAATATAATCAGTTTGGAACTGTAAGCATCCAACTTACTTCCATTACAGGAAATCACTGCCTGGTGCTGCCAATCCCTCCTTCACTTGCCATGATCATCACAGTTGTGGATAATCTATTCAGTACCTCTTCAAAAATAGGATAGTTGGAAAAGTTATGGGCTGTTTCCCCCTTAATAACACACCCCACACTGTTTTCCTTTCAAGCTGAGACACACACCTGTCCCTGTCCTTATGGGGAGCTGGGAGGCAGGCATTGTTTGACAATGACATACCAGAAACAGAATCACAGAGTCCATGAGACCCTATTCTTTCAAATACCAGTTTTATATTGGTTTGACTAGAGTCAAACAGGATCTAGAGAGAGGACAAAGTCCATTTCTCAGCTGTCTGCTTCAGCACCAAAAGTTCCTGCTGTGGCAATAGGAAATGTTTTTATTATACTCCTCTCCTTCCTGAGGGGATCCACAGTCAAGGAACATTAGCTTAGCCCTTGTGAAGCACATATAGCTCACTTGATTATAGAGCTTGACAAGCATAAATCACCCTAATCAGAAGTTGGCAATGAACTCTAATAACTTCTATACTACCTACAAGAATCCCTGATGCTGCAAGTTTAGTGATGATATCCACATCTCCTTTGAAAAACTGTGTTAAAACTGAGAAAGGACCTGACATCTGATATACCATCTAAAGTGGTACCAGTCTAGTGACTGATTAGTTACATGTAATTTCCACTGCATTTAAAACAGGGATAGAAAACCTCAAAACTCAGGTTCCAAATACACTTTCCCAACTCTAGAAGACCCTATTATCAAGCTAAGTTCCTCTGATATTTGAATAGTTGTACTCTGGGCATGATTTAGTCAAAGAAATGAAGATACTCCAATGTATTTGATAGAAATAAACAATTAAATTTAATAGGAGTGGAAAACAAACAAACAAAACCCCAAGAAGCCCAAACTCAAGTGAAGGGAAAAAAAAATCCCCAAAACTGAAACAAAACAAAACAAACCAAAAGAAAAACCAACCAACAAACAAAACAACCCAAACTCTGAAACTCACAGATTATATCCTGGGACCATATAAGACTGATTTTTAGGATACAATATGCCAACTTCACCATCTTTGTCCTATACATCTCTGAGCAATGGCACAACTACTATCTAACAATGAAACATGTTAAAAAACTGTTATGCTGTGGCAAAGTGATTTCTTCCTTTGAGCTTTTGGGCTCTGTCTGCACTGGAATAATGAAATATATCTGAAGTATATATGGGACATTTGAGGTATCCTTGATCCAGATAACCTGTACAGCAAGACCATGAAAATGCAGGTTTCATCCAGAAACAACAAAGCTCCACACAGTTAACATGTGTCCAGTTTTGTGGGAATACTTTCCAATTCCAGGAGATTCAGGGTAAGTAACTCTCAATTAGATAATATATATCTATCTCATGGTGGAACTTTATGATCGAGAGCAGGTGGATGGATGACATTCAGAGTGCTGTCGCATGGCTGTAAGGTACAAAGACAGGTTTAGTCAACTGAAGAGCACAGCAGGCTCAAAAGTCATCACTCCCTTTCACACACCCTGGGACTGAGCATTTAATTATTGCTCTGCACTGGAAGATTGCCATATGTTGCATTTTTTTGTGTGTGGCCTGTTTGTCTCTTTGTTAGATAAAATCCTGCAGGTGAATTTCCATGTACATTGCAAAGATACACATACTTTTTCCAGACTTCTGGACTTCACAAGTGGGAGAAGCTTTCTCATAGTTACTCTGAGATTAATATTCAACATTGTTATAATTTCAAATGCTGTTGTCAGACCAGGTTTGTAATCTGAGCTCTGATAGCATCCCTTTATTCCTTTCTTGAGGATCTTATTGCATCCATGATATTATTTTCCTACAGCACATACATCTTTGTTTTTATTCTGACTTGTCTTTGCCTCATTTTGTACAGGTATATTGATCATGTCATTAAACCCTCAGATCTTCCACAACAAGGAGTACATTGCACTAAAGTCAATTGTAGAACATCTGCTTGCTGTAAGAGTGCAGATTCTCTCCTTATACATGAGACCCTGTCTGCCTTTTCTAAATGACTGTGTAATTTCCCCCTATTTTGTTGCTCATGAACTATGCTGTGGGACGTGTTCTACCATCATGTTACATGCTTGGATTTTACACTGGGAATGACTGCTGGGATTTAGTACCAGAAAAAATGTGACAATGAACATCTAAATATACAATACAGAGTAATTGTTCCCAAGGTAACTATAAATCTGGGCCAGGGAACAGAGTTTGGAAAGGTACTACTGACGTTTATAGAATAGCTGCTTTAAATTATGATAGTCTCTTTCACTTCAGAAAAGCTATGACAACTCATGCCAGCTATAGAAGTACACCTGAATTTATTAAGAAAATTTAATACTTCAGCACATTTCATGAAACATGAGAGCTAGCACATTTAAAAAGAAATGCAATTCAGAATCCCATGTTAAAAAATGTCTAGTCTTTAAAAGGGCATGACTCTATATATTTGAATATAAATCTTTCCCTCAAGATCTCATAAGCAAGTACAATGGAACAAGCATTTAAATTTTCTATTTAAAATTTCATGGATGGGGTAACCTGAACTGTATATGTCCCTGCTTTTCTGGGGTGAAAACTGGGGTGCAGGTTTTGTTTGGTCTAGCATTCTCTGCTGGTCTTCAATCTACTTAATTCCACCAGCTTTAATAAACATTGCTCGGTTCACAGCAGCAGCATGGAGAAATTGGCAGATTAGCCTTGAATTGATATGGTAAACCAAATAAATCTGCTAGGCTTTTTTCTTCTTCCTTTTTGCTGCTGAATGTGCAGCTCAAGCCTGAGGCAGGCACACACATATAGACTGTGGCTTGCTGCAGGATGAAGAGCCATGAAGCATGAAAGAGTTGATTGGAGTGAAAGCTATGATAATCACGCTTTCATCTAAGCATCCTAGCGGGGCTTCAGAGAGAGGATGGCTGTGTGCAGAAGGTCAAGAGTGGTTAATATTAGGACAGCCTAAATGACACCTCTTAAACAACTGCTGTTGTGCTTCAGAGAGTGATGCTCCAGACGTGTCAGCAGTGGCAGGTACACAAAGCTTGTGTTGGAAATTAGGATTTTAGCAGTGTAGCTGGCAAAGACAAACAAATAATAGCCAACAGAGCCAAACCTCGAAAGCCATACTCAGACTCAAAGGTCTGCTTCAGTTTTTCAGGAAAAAAATCTAGTAGAAAGTATAAGGTAAATTCTCAATTCAGTTAAGTCAACAAAATTTGTTATCTGTAAAAATGGAAATGTCACACTTGTAACTTGAAAAAAGACTGAAACTGACTGAATGCTGAATTCTGTGAATTTTATATGACATTTAACATGAGAGTTTTCTGATCACTACAAGTTTTCTATCCATTTTCTTCAGATTTCTACAAGACAGTTATTATGTTCACTTAAAACATAATATATTAAAGCACAGTATATTTCAAACTACCTAAAGGTAAAAATAGGATGTGAACATGTGATAGCCAACTGGATGGGGTTTATTTGCTTGTTAACCCCAAAGCAACAAATCTGTTTTAACAAATATTAAACAAAAAGAGTGAAAACAATCAGCACCTTTTGTTTGCCAGGAACAAAGGAAATATCAGGCCAAAGAATTAATCTTTTCCAGAAATTTATAAGCATCTGAAAAGAAGAGCTTATAATGAATGTGCTTCTTCAACCAGAACAAGCACACTGTGACTGCAAAGCTATCATAACAGAACATACTGCACCAGTGGGAAATAAACACACATCAAGAAATCTTATGAGTATGCTACAACATGAGTAATTCTAAAAAGTATAACTGCCTCCCTACAGTTACTCTGCAGGCATTCTTCTCATTCAGAGTGCAGTGGGAAGCAAGCTTTGTCAAAGTTCTTTGGGTCCATAAGATATTTCAGGAGGATAGTCCCCTTGAAATTTCTGTTCCTAGCTTATAGAAACGCAGGTCACTTCTGCCACACCCTTTGAGCCTCTCCAGTAATGCATGTATACATGGAGCAAAAATATTAACAATGCCTTTATTTCCCTGCAATACATCTTGGGTTTTGTGTAGAGGGCATTGCTTTCTCCTGTTCTTTGTTTCTTTGAATGTTGCCAGTGACTCCAGCTTTCCATTCAGCAGTGTAAATTCCATCTAAATCCAATGAAGTTAGTAGTTAAGATAGTGTCTTCCTGGGTCAGTCCAATACATTAAACAGTTTAATGTAATTTCTTATGCAGTGGGAACAATTCAGACAACCCTGAGGACACAGTTATTGCTAGGGATCCTTTGGCTGCATCTTTCATGCAAGAAACTTTTCACAAAATGTCAAACTCATAAAACTGTACATAGATACAACTTATCATTGCATTTTGTTTCATAAGTTATACTTAGCTCCCTTCAAAAAGTATTAGGAACAGATTGTCAGTTGCAGTAAATAGCTATAGTTCAGTTACAGTCAAAAAAGGTTTTCTGATTTATGTTCAAAAAGATATGACCTAGAGGAGAGTACAGTTGTTATCTCTCCATTCTAAGAAAACTCTACCCATATCTTGTGTATTAATTTTTTATGTCTTAAGAGTTTCATTTCCACATAGGGAGTAACCTGCTTCCCTGATACTGATGATTTTATTCCTTAAGTCTCCTCATTTTTACACTTTTCTTGATTTAATTAACTTATATGAATATTTTCATTCAACTATTATGCTTTTTTATTATGAAAACTGTCATGTACTTTAGCGTTGTATAACTTTGAATGGCTGCCTATTCCTCTGTAGGTCAGCATTTAGGGAGTGCATGGTAAAATTAAACCTTGTCCCAGAGTTTTCAAGAGCTACCTCCATAATTTCGGAGATAGATAATAAAATCATTGACATTCTAAACACACAGTAGATTCCTACTTAAAAGTAACCCACAAAATCAATGAAAGTGGACTTTACGAGGATCAGAGCTTAGAATCCTTCACAGTCTGCTCTACCATTTGCATTTCCAAGCAAGCCTGTTTTTTTGACCTGTGCCCTGTGAGTTCACATCTGCCTTTATGTGCTGAAGCATGTACCAGAGAATGCGAGTGTGCTGTCACACTTTCTCCATCCCTCAGTGTTTATCTCATCTTCCTGGAACCTTCAAGGGTCCACAGGATGCAACCTGTCCCATTTCCAAGCTCTAATCCATTGTTACCCTCATTTCTGCTATGACCACAGCTGTATCAGTTTGTAAGTTGTTCCTTCATGCACTTTTTGTATACACTATATCCATCCAACATGAAATTTTTTATCGTGAAAGTGAAATATGTTGATAGTCTGGAAATAGTACTCTGATAACACTATCAGCTTAACAGAAAAGGAAAAAAAAGTAATGTAGAAGTGGTGGACAAAATCATGAAGAGTGACTGGCTGTTCTGCCGCTGAAAATGGAAATTGAATAACAAAATAAAGAACTTATTTTCTCATAGAGGAGGGCCGAGATCATCTTATTTCAGTTTTGAGACTTTAACCTCTCTTGGTTAGGTGATCCAAAGTTAAATCATTAGAAAATTAAGCCACTTGGGTTGTACTCAGCACTTGCAGTTGAAACTAGTCCTAAGTGGCTCTAGAACACCTGCCACCACTTCAGCTGTGGGGAAGTGTGTGGGACAGGACAGTCTTCAGGGTGGCTGTGACTATGGAGGATATCACTGCTCTGGAATCACAAATACAGCAAGACAAATGAGATCAGTATGTCTGCAAAACTGTTGGTTCAGCCCAAAAAACTCCTCTGTGCTCCAGAGTCACTTTGAGTTGGCAATGTTAGCAGGGCTCCAGTCTGCTCAGAAAGAAATGAAGTTAAGCAAAGTGACTGAGTTGAGAGAATGTGTAACCTGCACAGTTGCAGGTATAAAAAAAAGAAGAAATGGATGGATTAGTGCATTTCATACGCTGTGCAAGTATTCCCACAAGCTTTGTAAAGTAATGAGTTTGATGCTTGAATAGGTCAGTGACTCTGAAGGCAAATCATTACATTGGTTTATCTTCCGCCCTTTTTTAAACTTACCATGGGATCTTTAATTTCCACATGGATAACCAAACAGATCCTTAATTTAATATGTCCTCTGAACAACTTGTCTTCTGACAGTGCAGCAGCTACCCCTACCACCCCCAGCACTGCACTGCACTATCAGCACCAGGCATAGGCACTTTCATCTGAATCCAGGATGGTATCAGCCAAAACTAAAAATGATAGCACTAGAAATCACAAGGTACACCGACTTAGCACTATTCTGGTTTCATCCCTGTTAGCACTAACAGAAGTTCTTGTTCTTTGTAAATTTTCACTTCAAAAAGAATTGTAGATTAAACCCTTTGTTCTAAAATTGTTGGTAGTGACAGTTCAGAAGAGCTTCATAACCACTGCCTGGGACCCAATGGTCTTAAGCTCTTCTCCATTACTCAACACAAACTTTTGGTTCATCTTTCATCTAGAAATTCCTTTATCAATTTTATCAGAGACCTACTAATACATTTAATTATATGTATTCAGGTTATTTTGAATTTACTGCATAAAAGACACAATTTATAATCCCAGTAATGAAAAAGAAAGGTTCTGATTTTTCCAGGAGAACTGGAAATGCATTTGTACTGTAGCCCTGCCCACCCTCTCAGAAAATCAAGGTATTTTATAATATTCTACTTTGAATAAGTTCTATAGTAAGCTTCTTAAATGCATGGTTCAGAGGATCCATGAGAAATTGCAAAGTTTCTCAGTTTCAGGGGATTTTGATCTGAAGGAGCACAATAGGGATTTCAAGTAGTTTCTTGGAGGTAATTAAGCACCACATGGAAAGTAAGCATCTGAATATCCCTGAATTTTTACTAATATATTGCTGCAAAAAATTCTGCCCTTTTGCACTATTGTTTCGTTCTGCAACCTCACAAAACAGACTTGGGCAGTGACACACAGAAAATTTCTGGCACTTGGCCAGACCCAGATTTATCTGTTTTCCCATTGTTCCACATCAGGGGGCTTACCAGCAAAGTGCCCTGGGGAATGACAGAGGCTCACAGTGGGGTCACCCTTTCTCTGCCTTATTCAATTGTCAGTCTTTGTACACAAGTCTCACAAGGACTTTGTGATTATGAGGAAGTTTGGTCTTCACTGGAAGTATAAACCTCATGATAACAGCAAAGGTAATACAAATACTAATGCTACCTTTTCTCCAAGATATCTCTACACTTTCTTTCCAAAGTCATCTTGCTTATTTTTTGCTCATGGAAGCTGACTCTTCCATTTCTGCTAGATATCTGCTAGTACTGCATGGTTCTTATGACATTATCATAAAGTTTTCCCGAGGCTACATCTTAACTTCATTTGCTATGCATCACCCAGAGGTCAAGATAGCTCTACATGATGAGATATGGCAAAAGGAAAGGATTTCTTGCAAAATACAGAATCCCTTTCAGGGCAATTTAGAAGCAAAATAAGAAGTATGATGGAGAATGACAATTGTAGTTATAACAACAATAATGTGCCAGAAAGAAATAAAAGCCAATCTTGACTAAAGATGAATTTGTATGACTGACAGGTAGATGTCTTTATTTGTTTATTTATTTGTTCACCTTAAAAATTTTTGTTATAACTAAAGAAAAGACAGCAAACACAGAGTCTCTGTGGTGCCAAAGACCAAATCACACTTTAAACCAATTAACTCTAGATGTGAAAAGTAATATACATATCAAAAGAAAATGTTGAAAAATTAAATTATTACTTCCCCTTTCCCTCTTGGAAAGCAGGGGCACCTTTGCTGAAAAAGGATTGTGAATCTTCATTAAGTGAAATTTTCCCTTTTCCCCAACTTTACCAATTATATATTTTGGGAAAAACCAAAGGGCCTATTATGGAGAGCAGGCAGATTGAGAGAATTCACAGTACTTCTCCCAAGATCTGTTAATTGTTGAAAGCATCTGAATTAGCCACCAGGAGATGAAGCTGAAATTCTTTAAGAATTTATCCATTACACTCTGTCACTTCAATCAATTAGAATGACAATGCTGTTCAGACTCTGAGCATTCCCATACATATTTTTTACATGTCCTGTACCTGAAAATGAATGCAGTGAACCAACTGATGCCTCAACTGAGCACCAAAAGAGGGAATATCTCAGATGGTTTGTAGCCTATGTTCTTTTTGGCATATTTTCTTCTGATATTCCCACTTTTTTCAACATTTTTGACTAACATTGAGTTCCTCTCCATATCCCAGGTTAATAAAACATGATTTTCCAGTCCCTCATGCCCCATTCTGCATTTTGGCAGACAATTATTCCTAAGTGCAGGTGGTTGTATTTATGCCTGATGAACCACACAATTTTTCTACCAATCAGCCAAAAATATTCTGAATTTTACCTCTTCCCCTCTGTGCTCACAGGTCTCCCTAATTTACTGACCTCCTCCAGTTCATATGCTCTGTGCCTTCACTCTGCATATAAATAAAGATAGGAATTGGTATTGGGTTCAGGAGAGATTTCTGCAGAAATCTACTTGGTAATTACTCTTCAAGTACAGTTATACATGAACTTTCAAGCTTGCCTGCAGTCTAGTCTGCCTGAAATTCCTACCAGCCTCAAAGGTATCTTTCACTTCTCCCTTAAACAAAACCCTTTGCCTTGTCACAGTAAGTTATGGCTCATTTTCTCCACACCACTTGCTCTTGACAGATACATGTGGGCCATTAGCCTTGTTTCCTACAACCTAAATGCTTGTGAATCCAAGGGCATTTTGATCCAAATGACTTCCCCAAGGTCACAGAGGGAGTCAGTGTCACCACTGGGGTGGAATTTAGGAAAGCCCGGATATTAGTCTGCTCTCAGACCACGGCTTTCTCAATGCTCTGAATAAAGTTAAAGTTTTCAGGAGTTATATAAGGGATTGAAGACTGCTTGTTAGGTGGTGCTGGGCTGAACACTGAGGGCATAATTGTCAAAGAGAAAAGAAGAGATTTACTGAGCTTGAACATTCAGCCCAATGCTGAAGGATTGAAATCCAAATTTTGATTTTTTTATATATTCAAGATGAATCAAATGAAAAACTAACTCCAACTGTAAGCAGAGTTTTGTCTTACAGGATCAAGGTATAGAAGTGACCAGAAAAGGCTTGTATAAGTCAAATAAAAAATCCAGAGAGACGTTTTACAGAAATCTCTTTGTGGCCAGGATTGAAGTGAAAATTCAACAGGTCAAGAACAAATGTCATAAAAGCATCTGGACTTCAATCAATAGATTGAGCAACTGTGCAGAACACTAAAAGCACTAAAAAAACTAACACTAAAAACAGAAATGGAACATCACTACCCTTTCCTCAGAGGGAGTATTAGTGGCAGTTGACATCTAGACACCTTGAGAACGATTCTGGTGCCCAGACCCAGGCCTCTCATGACATCTTGGACATGGCATGCTGTTCGAGGCATGTCCACAAGGCTGACAGTCATAAAAAACAAACAAACAAAAAAAACCACCAAACAACAAAAAACAACCAAAACCCCCCCAACAAAACAAAACAAAACAAAAAAACACCAAAAAACCCCCAAACACCCACCTATGTGAGATTGTCCTTTCTAGAATGGTAGCTGGAGTTCAGAGGTCCTACTCAGGCACTGAGATCTTATTCTTAGCTTCTGAAGTGATTGTAGCCTGAATTGCAAGAAGGAGTGGATGCCTGGTTCTGGCTACTGCTGAAAAACATGACCTGTTTGCCCAAACATCGTGAATAAGCAAAACTTGAAAAAAGGTTTGCAGAAGACAAGATGGTTATGAAATTTTGCTTGAACTAACTTTTTAATTTATTGTCTCTCCAGAGAGATTTAAAAGTCCTTGCATTTCTTCATCAGGAATCAGTAACATGGAATAAAACTAGTAACAAATACTCAAAGAAGAATTATTCTTAGCACACATACACAAAACAAATGGGTTTTTAGTAAAAAAAAATAATTGTCAGGAATTTATTTTTGATCAGATTTAGCAGGATTTAAATTTTGTGTATTTTAGCTTTCCTCAACATCAGATTTGGTTTGTTACGACAGAGAAATCAGTCTATTTACTTTTTTTTTCCAAGCCAGTTCTTTCATCTGCAATAAAGAAGCAGATATTGCACTCCAGCTTTGACTTTGCTGTAACTACAACAATATGTAAGTGTAGTTCCCAGAGCAACTGCCAGTAGAGAGTACATCTTGACTTTTTGTTGTATAACAGAGGAGGAAAAGAACCCCAAACAAACATAGATATACTTGTGCACTGAAGCTCACATGAAAAAGGGAAAGTAAACAGCAGTAAACCATACCCTGGGGAAACAATGCTGGTCACTTTATTTGAGCCATATTTTCACCTAGGATTAAAGTGGCCTCACTTCAACATTTGACCTCTTTGAAATGAGTGTGATTTTTCTTCTGCAGCTGTTTCATCTGCCCTCCATGCAATCTGTGCTGAAGATCTCCATATGAGGAAGAGGGAAGAAGTGGTAGTAATTTGTTAATCAGAATTTGCTTGCAGAGCAGTTTCTTATGCTTATATTTGCTACAGAGAGCTGTTAAAATGTTGGTTTTTCCACTCCAAGCTTCCAGGATTAACTTGAGCAAAAACAAAGTACTGAATGCAACAGTGATCTGCATTACATCATTAGAAAGCTTTTGCTTTCCTGTTGCACAAAATAAGATAGTTTTTGTCTTAAAGGAAAATGGTTACTTTGAAATAGGAACCATATTAAAAAGCATCCAAGAAAAAGGAGAAACATCCATATCTCATTATGACCAATTAATATCCATGTGTACTTTTATAGTGCAATGGGAAAATATAAACAAGTGGTTATGATTTGTGGGCTTCTACCCACAGAGTGCTCTTTAGTTCATCAGTCTCATTTCTGTGACTGGAACAGTTAACACACTTCTCATATACTTAAAGAATGACTGCTAGGAACATGTGTGTGCTCCTAATAAGCTAGAATGCTCTCCTCATTGTAGATTCATCTTTATATTTTAAACAGTGAATCCACATACAAGGTGTAAAAAAATTTAAAAAAACCTACCCCTTCTAATCCCCTTTGCTCATACACTCATTACTTCCTGGTGATAATTGTTAGCTGCAGCATCAAGAAAGGATCGTGATCATACCTGTGAATTAATATCAAAAGACAGGTATTAATTAGAAAGCATGATGGTAGGTCTATTTATACATAATTACTGTGGTTGGATAGTTAGTAATGATGAGAGAGGGAATCATAAACCAAAAACCAGCAAGATGAATTTCTTTAAAATAGTCAGAATTTTACGCAAATTGTGACTAAAATATAAAGATAAAATTCTCAGATGGTGGAATTCAATGGAGTTTACTGCAATTTACACTAGTCAAGCATATGGATCTATATATACAGTTAAATACACCCTTCCTGAATAACAATAGTAATTTCCTTGCAAACTCTGCAATGTCTGGCAATTAGAGCAAGAGACCATGAGTCAGACCTCCTGAGATCTATTCTGAGCTGAGCTAATACTGCAATCCCCGGCTTCTGCACATGTGAGGATGGATTTCAGAAACTCTGAACACCCAGGACCCTAATTGAAGTCAAGAAGAGGCAGAGTGTGAGCACTTGTGGGAAAATCAGGTCCTCAGTTCCCTACAATTTGCTGCTGCCTGTAAATTCTATCTCTACCATTATCTGCCTTCTGGGGTTCACAGGTTGTCTGTTTAGGCATTTTCCATGTCATTCATTCAAATCTAATGGCTTATTCTAAAACAATAACGGAAAACAAAAAAAATGGAACAGATTGCCCAGGGAGGTTGTGGAATCTTCTTCACTGAGGCTAAGGAACTGTCTGGACACAATGCTGTGCAATGTGCTCTAGGGTGAATGAATTAAACAGTAAGAGCAGATTTTACTGTAGTAAGTATTGTGTTCTTATAAAGAGCAGTGAGAATTTAACAAATGCACATAGATTTATTTTTTGTTTCCTCCCAGAACTTCAGCACAAAATGCTATTTTGAAAATAGCAGTCAACAGTGTCCTGCATAGGATTGGTTTTGAGAAAGTAATTTTTCAAAAAAACTGTCCCATCAAAGCAGTTCTGAGAAAATATGTAGATGGATCAGTTGGAAAACCACTCCAGCTTGTCAGTGAGATTCTGCATTGACATTTGAAGGGGCTTAAGTCTGTAGTTGTGCTTCATTTAGCAAGCAGTAGATAGCTATCCAAGCAAATCAGTGCTTGCTATTACACATTTTTCAAGTAGCTACAAAATGAACGGGTTCAGAAACAGTTTTCTGTGTCTGCCCTTGGAGGTCTGCAATGCTGCATCTGGGTCAGAAGCTCCTGGGTATCTGGTAGAGGGAGGAAAATTGAGTGCCTGGGAATTTCAAGAATCTGCTGCAGAAATAATAATTTAAAAAGTCTCCAAACATATTCCCTGACAAAGTTTACTCTCTGACCTATTCCCTAATAGTCTAATAACCTTCTCTGCAAGAGCTTTCTTGTTTAAATTGCCAGCTGACAAATATAGTGCAAATGAAAAAAAATTCCACAGATGGCTTCAAGGGGCATTTTTTTCACAACGTGAAAACTCAGTGAGGTTGAGTAAGGGGGAGCAATAAGACTTCTCAGACCTGATTTCCACCCTAGGCTCTGCAGACAACTAATTTTCTGTCTGGTTCAGGACATTTATGTTTCTCACCTTTTCCAGCTTCTAAAGGGAAAATCCAAAGCCCTAATGCCCTCAGAGATACTTTGTGGGGCTTAGCAAATGTCAGTAAAATTTAGAGATGGTAGGATAGAGTCAAGACAGGTCTTGAAGTTTGTAGGTGATGCACTCAGAAGTGGGGCCTGGGCACTGGCCAGTGTCAGGAGCAATACAGCATGCCAACACATCCCATCAGTGCAAACTTTTCATAAGATAAACACTGTAAAATTGTGAACATTAACATTAAGTCTATCTTGCCTCACAAATTTTTGATTTTCAATATTCAGAAGGAAATCCAGGCTTCAAGTAGGTCACTGGGATTTTTGTTATTGATCTCAATAGCACCCAATTTCAGCTCAGCTCAGGTTTCTGTGACTTCCACATGATCCCAGTGCACCTGCTCCCTTCCCTTTCATCCCCATATACTTCTGAATTACAGTGGGTTAATAAGTTACCATGTGTCAGCCAAACCACAGGTCCTGATTGCCCATAGTCTTAGTGTGTGGCAAATATGAAGCAATTCAACTGTTTAAAAGTAAAGCTATTTCTTTTTCAAAATTTGCTGCCTTTCTTCACTGCTTACTCCAGTTTACTGGAAAGATTGAGCTACAATCATTATTTTGTTTTTTATCATAGGAAAGACACGGGCATAAGAAGAGGAGTTTGGGAAAGCAATCTTCCCTTCACTGTGGAAATGCCAAGATAAATTTCCTGTTCCATGTGCTGGGGGAAAGGTGAAACCAGAGAGTCAGCGTGCCACTTTCCTTTTGGTCTACTTGGAGATGATGTACTCTCCCAATAAAGAAATACAAAGATGATGTTTAACTGTTTTTTTACTTTGCTGACACCAATCCATTATGACTTTGCAGCCCTTAGATCAGACCAAGCACTTGGTTAAAGTAAAAAAAAATGCAGTGACAGGTTTAGAAATTTATGTGGCATTTGATCTTTCAGTGACATCTTTGCAAGACACCATCTAGTAAAAATCTATTGGGGAACAATCTTCCAGATGAGCTGCTTTGACTGGGTTTCTAGCTCAAGTACAAGCACAAAATGTGTTTCAGACAATGTCAGTGGTAGTTAGAGTGTTATTCTGTGCGCTGTACTTGCTGTTCTCAGGTTATAGAGAAACAAAAGGAGCAGTTCTACATCAGGCAATCAGAAAAAGGAGGTTTGAAAAGGTGCTACACATGCAGACTTAACTTATAGATATAAAGCAAGTGACAAAGCAGCTTCCACTGTTCCTTCCTATCACCATTTCTAAAAAATGAAACAAGTCCCTCAATATCTATATGGTAGATAAGTCAATGTCAGGGTAGGCCTCAGTAGTTCAATTTACATGTGTAGGGTTAAGCATGCCCAGTACACAGCCTGTGCAATTCCTTTGCTGTATCAAGCTCTACATTACACACCACCCAATTAAGTGACTAGATTTCTGCCAGAAACACAGCTTTGCCAATTAAACAAATACTTTAGTTTCTATTTAAGGGAAGACTCAAATGGCTTTTACCTAATACACACAGATTGTACACCATGAACAGCCCTGCAATAACAGCTCCCACACTTTCCTACCTTTCTGATCATGAGAGATGTTTACAAGAAAACAGGTAGGTATTGATACCATCAGCAGTCAGAGAAGTAGAGTTGCAAAAACAGATCTATCATGTAGCAGACTGTGGCACAAGGATCTCTCCTTTGTATGTTTCTTTAAGCCATAAATGACCTAAGGTGTCCACGGCTGTTGCTCTGAACACTATCAGTATTTAAAGCAGTGATCACAAGTGCAGCCATGAGCTCAGTCTCTCTTTAGAGAGACACCTTTCCTTTATTTGCCTGAAAGTTTTAACGCATCTCACCAAGATAACCAAGATCCACACTGGGTAACAACAGCAGTGCTTTTCCCTCCAGCATGTCAAACTTCAGCCTTCACCTCCCTACATTCCCCTACCAGCAGTCCAAGCAGGCAGCGTTAATGAGCCAGTCAATTGTATGAAGGTGACCATACCTGTCTGCAAATCCCACCAGCAATTGCTTCCTGGAACTGCAGAACAGCAGTTGGCAGAAGGGAAAAAAATCTCCTGAGCTAGTCATGATATAAAGGACAGAGCTGAAAGATGAAAGATGCAAAGTCCTTGAAGGGATTTGCTCCATGCAGTGGTTATTCAGTTCAGCTGCTGTTCACCGTACTGGAAACAGCTGTCATAATATTACCTTCACTTCAAAAGAACATAATGATTAAAACATTTTGGTAATTAGGAGATTCAGCTAGAGGCTGTAAACCAGGTGATCTACACTGCAATTAGAACTGAAAAAGGTAGTGTTCTCCCTTGCTCCCTTTATGCAAAATCATGATCAGAAATTACTCAGTACTTTACTTTCACTACTGCATAGATTGTACAACAGTGTGGATGAGTTCTGGCCCCAGCAAGGAGGGATGTAGGTGCTATTTTTCAAGACTTAGAGGAAATGAGTCAGGCATCCTCAGCCAGTTTAAAACAAGTTTTCTTCTGCTGAAGGCAATAAAACGTTATCAATCTTCCCTAGCAAAGGATTTGTCTTAGTGGGTGCAAGCTGAAACATTGCTGGATTAGAAGAGGCACAGTTTGCAAAGATGCAGAGGACTACTAAAGGTGAGGAGCAGTGAAGAATAAACACTTAGTCTAAGGGATGTTTGAAAATAATGCTTTAATATGGCTTCTCTCTGTCCAGTGCAAAATAATTTACCTGTAGCCATTTTTAGGGGTCTTAAATGTAGATGTAAGACAATTTCTAAAACTCAGTAGAAGCAAAGTCTCTGAGATTGACAAATAACAAGACTTGTCTCAAAGTGTCTTCCAAACCCCAATTTTTTAACGCCTTGATCTCAGAATATAGGAGTACTAGTCATAATAAAAGTCGCAAAAAATGTTACCTTTATCCTAAAGTTGAACTACAGAATCTTCCCAGAAATTAAGCTGCAAGAAAATCTCAGATATATTGGATAATGAAAAATAATAGATGAATTTTTTACATAAGAAAGTGTAGAAGTCATGTTTCTAAAAAAAAAAAAAAAAAAAAAAAAAAGCTATCTTTATGGCAATATTCTAGAGAATATGTTCCAAATTATGTGGCTTATCAGATGAACACAAAAAAGTTTGAAAACAGTTATCACTATCAGACTTATCATAAGTGCTTTATGACCTAGCTGGAAGTCTCATTACCTGTGAGTTGAAAGGATGTGTTTAAATCTGAAATCCATATTTTTATTAAGTTGCATAACCAAACAGACATTATGATTACAAAGTTGGAGGTGAATGATAAACTGCAAGATGTTGTCAACACCTGGGAAGATGGAATTCAAATTCAAAATTAGCTGGAGACATAAGCTTAAAATCAGAATAAAAATTCAACAAAACGAAGCACTCAGTATTCAAGAAGTATCAATATATGAGTAGAAATGGAGAAATCCTGTTCAGACAGAAAAGAATAAGACAGGGCTTATCCTGAACTGAACAGTAGTCAACAAAACAATGCTGTAGTAGAGAAAGGAATCATCATTCTGAGGTGCATGAATAAAAAATAATTAATGTACTCCTGACAGTACTATGGAGGCTTCAGCAAGACTACGATGCTCTCTTTGGGGCATTGTTATTACAAAGCTATAGACAAACTGGAGGGATTTTTGAGGAGACTGAAAAATCTTATAAGCAGTTCAGCAGCCATAGCCTGTGAGAAAAAAAAAACAGAAAGGATTGTGTGTGTTTGACTCGAAGTAGCAGAATTCTGAGGCTGAAGGGAAAGTTGGGGTTTTTTTAATCCATAAAGATGGCTATAAAGATGTCTATGATTGATTTGTTGCCTTTATCTACCGGAAAATGTATTTGTTATGGAGAAGAAAACCTGGAAGCAAACCCTTTCTGAAAACAGATTCTTCGTTCATTTGAAAGTTTATATGCCAGAAAAGCTGAGTTAGAGCTGTTTGGGAAGAAGACAAATATTCCTAAAGTTTTAAATTTGCTGTCTTCTTATTCTACTTATATTCCAGTGAAAAATTTCACTAAAAAATCAAAACATGGAATGAAAAAGTTTCCCCCCATCCCTTTTTTATCTCTATTAAAGCAATATGAAAAAAGTAGAAGTATCATCCAGAAGTCAAAGTACTCATTGGTCAAAAGACTTTGTAGTGTTGCCCTGTCACACTATAAATTATAATTCCCCTCCAGTCTCATTGAAGTAGATAAAAATAGAAAGTGTGAGGGTGGGAGGAGCATGAGGGAATCCAACTTTTGCCTCTAGGTTTGAAAAATAAATGAGAGAAGTAGCTCATTTCTATTATTAGCCACTCAGGGCTGCCAAAGGCAAACTTTTAGCAGACTTTGTATCAGAAGAAAATCCATTTATAACTTGCTTTGATTTTTCTTCCACTTCCACCCTAGGACAAGAAAATCATTAGGTAGAGATACATCATAAAATAAAAAATGTTATGTTACAGGGAATTCCTGTAACAAATTCCCATATACTTGGAGATACACTGTTTTACTCACTTCGACTTCTCAGACTTTCAAATACAGTTATGTAATAAATAGAAAACAGGTTCTCCAGCCCATTTTTCAAGCATCTTAAGTCATACACAGAGTTGGGAAAGTCAAACTTTAATCTTCCATCACATTTATGTAAGTAATTGCTGCTTTGCTCTGGCATATTCCCCACACTGGACGGCTCTGGTGCTCATCTGTGGAACTGCTTCTGATGAGGGTGGTTGTAGGTGGGATGCAGGATGGGAGGATGGGAACTCCCTGTCAGCCAGGAAGCAGATAGGCAGAATCTGCAGGGACAAAACCTGGTTTATACCACTGAATTTTTTCCCCCTACTCCCCCTTTTTTTTTTTTTTTTTTTTTTTTTTTTTTTTTTTTTTTTTAGCTGCAAAGGGAAGGGACCACTTTCTGTTTGTTGCATCCTCTAGAAGAAAGACAACCACTTTACAGGGATAATATTTCTTTCAATAAAATTGTATTTTCCAATGAAAATAGCTTTTATGCAGAAGTTTCAACACGCTCTAATGATAGCACTCAGACTGTAAAATGCACATTTATTTTGTCAAAACAGAGCACAACCATCAGCTAATTAAGCTCACCACATGTCTGTAAGACAGGCAAGTACTGTCAACTCTATCTAACAGAGAGTACAGTGAAAACATGAAATAAGTTGTTTGCTGAAACCTACACAGTGCAATAGAAATTGGGTTTACATATAAGAACTTCACAGTCCTTTTCCCTTTAAGTAATTCTCTAGGCAGCAGAGCTTCAATATGAAACAGTGTTTGACCCTAGTGATAGCATTCAGTATTCAGTACAGTATTCTGCAACAGAAAGTCTTTACAATACTTTACATCTGCAATTGCTGAGAAGTATAAGGCCACTTCACCTTGGAAAAGTGGGACATAAGAGTGAAGAGGTCATTGTAGAAAAGGCATGGGCAATTCCAGCCTGTCATACTTTGTATTTAAGCACAAGTGACACCTCCTGAGAGCACTCCCCAAATGCTGCTCAATCAGTGCATTGTGTAAGAAATCATTGCTACAGAGGGGACAAAGAGAAGCTCTCCCACGTCCTATTGTGCATGGATGATGTGGCAGTGTTTGAACAAATTTTTAGAGACTATATGATGAACCCAAAGCTTTCTCCAGAATCTGGGCTGAATTTCAGTTCTGTGTGATGGTTAAGAGGAATTATCTCTGACAGCCCCTGAACCACAATGCAGGCAGTGATTGGCTGATACACATGAGACATGCCCATTGCACAATATCTACCATAAGCCTCAGGATTGCACAGCTATTTGCATAGGAAGGGAGAAACGATAAGCAGAAGTTTTCTCTTTACTAATGTTTATTTAAAGTAATACTGCTCTGTGCTCGACAGCAAAGCTGCATTAAACAGCATCTTTACTGATGATTTCCGCAAAATCACCAACTCTGTCAAGGCCTTGATTTATTTTCAAAGGTTTTATGAAAGCTCTTATTTCTGTTCTGCAGTAAATTCTATACTGTGACTTTTACATAGGACAGAAATATCATGCTGAAATGAGGCGTGTTGCTATTTACCCCATCAGGACCAAACTCAGCTCTGAAAAGCCAGTGACTTCACAGCAGCTCCACAGAAACATTTCTGAAGAGCATAAACACAGGAGCTCTGAGGCTCCAGGCTGACCAGGTGTAAGCCAGTGAACTAACAGAGTCCTACAGAAAGATATAAAAATGAGTACACTTACAAAGAATAGATGACAATAGAAATCTAGGCAAATCTAGTAAAGTTTTAAAGTTACTTTGTTATTATTTGGTTTGCTTAATAGTATTTGGTACAAAATATTTTCAGTGTAGTATAATGGAAATACAGGATTCTCTCTGAAAATATTTTTATAGGTTTCTTTAAAGCTTGTAGCATTCTGGATTCACCTGATTTCCATTAGAAGTTTATTTTCTAGCAGGTTCCTCTTGGCAGAAAAGGTTTTAATATCAATCCTAAAATAAGTTGTAAAAATGGGTTAGCATTTCCTGACAGAGTGCTTTTTGTCATTAAATGCTGATTTGATTCAAGTAAAATCCTGTGTAGGAAGGTGACTATTTCAGTGGAAGTGTCCTCAGGAAAGGATTGTCATGGTTGAAAATAATGTTTCTAATAGCAAATCAAAGAGTGAGAGACTTGAGATATAACTGCCAACAGTCTACTATTGTGACTGTTCTCAAATTTTGATGATTAATTTTCAAGACCTGCAATTCTTCCACCTCCAAACGACTGACAAAACAAGATTAGATAGTGTCCCTTTCAGTCGTTTTTGCTGAAGCAATTATATTTTAATAAATGATTTAACATTCATTGACTTGGAGAAGGACTGGTTTTACATCTGAGTGAATGGGGACTATTGTGGATCTGGTTTCCTGGTCTGATTCTTGACAGTGAACTGAAAGTTTTCCTCTTATTTATTTATTTTTTTTCCAAAATATATTCAATGTAGAAAAAATTTAAAAAGTAATATTTTACCTGCTGCCAAAATTCAGATGTTGCCTTCCTCCTTTTTATGTGTTTGCATGCCAACACTATCATGGGAGCTGCATGATGAACTGTGATGCATCTTCTTTGATGTACCAACAGGGAGCAACGGTGGCTTGTTTCTTAATTCCATCTCCATTTTATCTTTTCATGCCAAAATGCCTAGAATGCCTGTGAGAACACCAGTGAATGGACATAAATGTGGAATGACACCTGCTGAGAGGGGGAACTATTAATGAAGCATTAGCAATTGTATAATCTATTTTGTGAGGCATTAGTTGAGTGTCTCTTGTGTAACATTAGTGGGCCTGAGAGTTGCTCTTCCACAGCTGCATAGTTGAATTTAGCTTTTGAGCAGAGTTGGTTTTGCTATATCACCTCTGGACTTCTTGGAGATAAAGCACATCGGTGCATATATCTTCCTCAGTTAGACAATTTTCCCTGCTTCTAATATCACATGTCACAAAATCATAGCAGCAGCTGTCAGTTATGAGATTAAAAGATGGAGTACATATGGATATGACTTCTGCTGACTACAGAAACTTTTATGCCGTGTTAAGGCTTCTTTGAATTTAATGATTTTGTAGGTGAACAACCTCTACTGGAAGTGCCTAAATAATGATACAAATGACTTTCAATTCCCTAGGAAAAGCTTGCATAGCATTCTTGCTTCCTCCTGCAGCCTTTTAAAAGACATCTTGCTACACATGCTAACAGAAAGCAGAATAAAGCCTTATTGTAAAAGACAGATAGGTGTGGTGGTTCTTTTTAGTACCCTCAGTAAATGATTTAATACCAAACAGGAACAGAAAAGTGCATCTCTGCAGGATGCATTAGCACAATATCTGCTTGCTCTCCAACTGCCTTGCCAGTCTGCTGAATGTGAAGCAGATGGGAATCACATCTTTAGTGTGAAAGAAGAGAACAGAAGAAGCCATAAACACGGGAGGCCATTTAACAGCTGAAGCCAAGCCTCTCTTCCCTGGAAGGGTGTGACTCCAGAAAAACCCTTACATTTCTTAAATTTAGTCAGGTTTTGCCTGAACTTTGAATGACAGATAGATTGTTCTTGCCTCCTTCCCTGGAGAGAGGAGGACAGCAGGGTAGGAGGGCCCATCATTTGAGCCCACACAGAGTGCTCAGGACCACTGCCACATGGGGATACAAACATAGGGGATACTTTATCCTCATTCCTCACAGACAGACAGCAGGATACCCTGCAGAGCAGCACTACCTCTCAGTGTCAGGCACATTCAAACTTCCCTCTTGCCCTAGCTGCAAAGTCATCACAAGTTTTGAAGGCTTCCCCTGAGTCTCAAAGCAAAGTTTTGGAACCAGCAATATAGACTATTAGACTATTATTATTTACACTACATGAATAATCCTCTTGTTTTCCTCTCTGCAGCATAAGCTGATGATGAACCTTTGTCTTAAGAAGTATTTGCTGTTTAAAATTTTACATAGATGTTGGTTCAAATTTTACATAGATGTTGGTGTTACCCTGGGTTTTGAATATATGTGGCTCTTAAAAGTGGGATCCAGTCTACAAGAAACTCTGGCAGATACATAGGCCATTGATGCCTGTCTGGGCATGAGGTCCATACTGTACATTCAGAACTGGTCCTGAATGTCGACACTTCTTTACTAATCCAGACCTGATAAACAACCTTTTTAATTTTTTTTTAATGTTTTAAAATTTCTTGAGAGACACAGGGACAAGGAGACTGCCCTTACTTTTTTATTATTTAGCTTTCTGTAAGATTTTTACTGCATTTCCTTAGTCTATAGCATGCTACATGTATTACACGCTTACAAACCTACGTCTTCTGCCTTTTTTTAGCGGAGAGGCATTAGTGACTGTGTCAAGTTTTTGCAGAGCATACACTTATATGGGTTTAATAGATGTCAGGGCCAGGAAAGCACATCACAATCTGCAAGTCTGACCTCCTCCTAACACAGGCCATTGGGTTGCTTTATATTAATTCCCACTTCACATCCAGTAGATGTCCTTGAGCTAGAATATCTCTTTGAGGGAAAAATAAAATATTCCTATATACATTTTCAGTGATGCAGAATGTATTACCTGCCTAGATACATTGCTACAGTGACTGAATGCTTCTGTTGTTAAAAATAGCATTTTTTGCTCTTGCATGAACGTTCCTTGTTACACTCAAGAGAAAGAAGATATTCCTTGCTTTTGGATGAAGCATAAGGAAAAAAAAAAATATCAGAAATCCCAAATTGCTGCCAATTTTGATCTATTCCCTAAGCATATAGATCGTAAACAACTCACACATAGCTGGGTTTAGGTGATCTAAATAGATTAAACACTCAAGACATGCATTATTTTTCTTAATATTCTCTGAACCCTTTCCAGCTGCCTAAATTCCCATTTTAAAGGACAGGCCACACCAAGATGTGATACTCCAATAATAATCACTTCAGTGCCAATTGCAGGAGAGAATGTAAATTCCCCTATTCAGCACACTCCCAGTTGCACATTTAAAGATATTAACAATTTTGACCTCTCTTTTCACATAAAACTATAATTCTCCACCATAAATCTCAAGTCTTCATCAGTGTTTCCTACAATAAGATCTATTACTCTGTAATTATGTCTTGTATGTTTATTTTATGAGATGTATGATTTTATACTTGGACATATTCTAAGAAATTTTGTTCCTTTGCAGTTTTTTGTCTCCTCATGGTGAAGTTAGTATCTCAGTATGTTCTATCACTGACATCTCTTGGGCATTATTTTCATTTTCTTTCATTTTACATAACCTGAAAAGTTTTTAAACATGTTTTACAAGCATCTTTCAAGATTATGGCAGAAGATTAATTTATTTAAATATGGGAAAAAATGTTAAATGTGCTCAGCATGAGCTAAGCCCTATGGGATCACAGTAGAGACAGCAGCTCCACAATCTTGCCTGCTTCTAAGAATATTTTAGAACTATTATTTAATCAGTTTTTGTAATATTTACAATGTACCCTGTTGATTTTATAGTATTTCAATTGATTAATGAAGAAGTCATCAGACATCAAGTTAAATGTTTTCCTTCTGCCTAGGCATGTTACATTAACACTTTTGCTTTTGCTGTATAACTTCATAGTGCTGTCTAAACATACCCAGTCAGTTTGATGAATCTTTTCTTCTTTAAACTCTAATTTCTTTATCAGTGAGGATACCTTACTGGTCATTCCATTATTTTGTCAATGATTCCTATCAGACTAAGGAGATCTATAATTGCTCAAATCATGCTGTTTCTTTTAAATAATTGCACAATGTTATCCCACTTCCAAACCATTGAAAATACCTCTTTGCTGGAAGAGTTGCTAAAAAGCCGTAGCAATGTTAATGGAAGTTCCTAGCTCAACACTGGGAACAGAAACGAAGGGCATCCACAAGGAAATGGAGATACAGTGAAGTGCAGACAACACTTTACTTCTTTTTTACATTTTTTCTGTCTCTCTCTAATGTTTTATTCTCACTGCATTTTGTCTCTTTTTCTTTCGGTGAGACAATAGTACAATTTTCACTTCTCAACAGCATTTTATCCTTTTTTACTTTCCTTTTTTTTAATTAAGAAAAAATATTTTGTGAGGCTTAAATTCTGTGGCTGTAATTCCCTTTGATTTATTTTCTTTTCTATTTGCTGCTACAATTTCTCTGTCTCTTCTATTCTGTCCTCTTCTTTGGTGTTTTCACACAGAAAGTCTCTCTGTCTCTCTAATCCCTTTATTATCGTCTTCCACATTCCATAGCTTGTTTTGTGTTTCAGTCTTTCTTTACCCTTCTAAATAAACAGCTCATCTTGGGTTTTCTGTGCAAGGAAACTTAATTCACTCATTATCTGATTCCTTCCCGTCCTGATCATGTCAGTTATGAGTAGTACATTTTCATGCTTTTTTTCCCTCATTTTCAGTCATTTTTTAAACACTATCTTTCTCTGAGGGACTGGTTTGAAATAAGTATTTATTAATGTGGATAAAAAGCCAACATCTTCTAGAAACTGAGATTACCTTTGACCTCCTGAAGTTGGTGACCTGTGGAAATTTTGAAAGATAAAGTGGTTTGTGAGTATTGGGTTACTACTTTTTCCCCTCAAACTAGAATGAATATTTCTATCCTGCAAATAATCAATTTTATTAATAACTGATTTTTCCATCAGTTAAGTCTACATACTGTGTGTGCAGAAATACAATCAGAGAGTCATAAAATCATAGAATTGTAGAATGGTTTTCATTGGAAGGAGTGTTAGATGTCCTCTTATTCCAATAGACCTGCCATAGGCAGGGGTACCTTCCACTAGATCAAGTTGCTCAAAACCTCATCCAACTGGGCCTTGAACAATTCTGGGGATGAGGCATCCATAACCTCTCTGGGAAACCTATGCCAGTGTCTCACAGCAAAGAATTTCTTCCTAATATCTACCCTAAATGCCACTCTTTCAGTTTAAAGCCATTCACCCTTGTCCTATCATTACATGCCTTTGTAAAAAGTTCCTCTCCAGCTCTCCTGTAGGTCCCCTTTGTGTCCTGGAAGGCTGTTCCAAGGTCTTCCCAGAGCCTTCTCTTCTCCAGGCTGAACAAACCAAATGACTTCAGCTGTTTTCTCATACGGCTTCCACACCAGACCCTTCTCCATCCTCATGGCCCTCTTTTAGACACTCTCTAATAGCTTAATGTGTTTTTTATATTGTGATGCCCCAAACTGCATACAGTGCCCAAGGTGATGCCTCACCAGTGCAGGATAGAGTAGGACAATCACTTCCTTTGACTGGCTGGCAATCCTACTTTGTATCGGTCACAATAATTCGGAGATTTAGTCTTTTGAACTTATTGGTTTACTGATTTAATTTTATTTTTTATATGAATGAGGTTATTATATGATTCACCTCTAAATAGATTAATTAAATGCAGATATCTCAGTAATACAGTGAATTATGTCTATATTTGCTTGTTTACTCCTTATAATAAAATATATTAAAAGATAGATGGACTGTCTTCATCCTACCAAACTGAAGCAAGATTCCTCTGCCCTGTGAGCACAGGGAATTTTGAGTAAGTAATCCCCAGCTCAAGTGAATGTTCTTGTAGTCTTGGGTAAGGAATCTCTGAGTCACACAAGTTTCTTTGCAGATTTATCCCCACAAGAGACACTGTGAGCAAATCATGTAATGTTGAGGTCATGGCTGCAAGGGCAACAGCCCAGGGAAATGCTCCTTTTCTTCAGATCCTGCTCATATTCATTTCAATTTTATTAATGTTCTTGCTGTTAAAAACTACTCTGTCAAGTAATTTGGAAGGATGAAAAATCCAGCTGACCTGAATCATTAGTCCTGTCTGTAAGATCAGTCAGACTTGTTTTCTGCATACTTTTGGGTGCACAGATCTGGTATCATCACCCTTCTGCTCCACACGACATCAAAAAGCCCTACTGTCATTGTACACCCACAGAACAAGTGCCAGCCAGATAAACATATGTCCTATTCTCTGTTATTGCTTATGTAAAGTGGCTTTGATGGCAAAATAGGGGAAAAAGAGCTATTTGCTCCACTGTCTAATCAGGAAACTGCTCTTTTAATGAATGTATTGTTCAGCTCAGAGCGCTTCCATTGAAATGAATTTGTTAGCCCCAGTAACACTGTCGCTCATCATGCAAATCAAATGGTGTTTTCCTTGGCTTCTGCCAGTTATAAAATACCAGTGCTTGTCAAATGCAAAGATAAATTACCCTGCCTTACCTCTGGTCTTATTTATAGAACAAAGGAGTGAGTTATTACAGCCCTGAGGACTACCAACTCTATGTTACACACCAGCATAACTTCTCCATGTTGTAGGTTAAACTAGGTCTTTAGGTGGAAATAAAATAAAATGCCAATTTGCTTTCAGATTCTTAAGAATGAAATTTCACCTGAATATCTTATTTAAGGAAAAGTTTGGTGCACCTGGAAAGAGGGAAATCTCTAATGGGAAGGAGATTCCTAGCCTGAGTTTGGTAGGTGTTTAGTTAAATAGGATAAATCATTCTAAAGATGTGTCTATCCACTGACTTGAACCAAGATTTAGACAACCTGATTGCAGAACAACGTTTACTTTTGATGTATCACAGGTTAAGTTGTGCAAACATTTCAACAGTTTTGTTTCTCCCACAGTCCTTTTGGATAGAAGTGAAATGCAGACAGATACTCTCCTGGGTGCAACTCTGTTCTGCCACAGATACCTGAGCCATGGAAATGGTCAAGAGAAAGGACAGAACTGAAGTAGCCAGAACAATAAGATATTGTTTTTAGGAAATACTCCCCATTGCCATAAGAAAAAAAAAAAAAAAAAGGCTATAATTGAAAGTCCATGAAGTTTCTGAGTGTTGTTTTTATTTCATTTAATGAATTTCAGAACAGTCCCAATGGGGTTTTAATATAGCAAATAAAAAATAGGAGCTTCTCAATATGCAGTGGATTTCCACACTCTCCTGTACAGTATTAAGAACACTTCATTCTGAATAAGGCAAACATAATTTAAATTGACAGCTTTCTAGCAAGATGAAAAATATGTATCATCCTTCTTATGTTTGCAGGTTGGAACATTCTTGGAACAAGCACAACTCTATTTAAATATTTAACAAGCTCTTGGAACACATAATGTGATGCTATAAAATAATATTTGCCTTTAAATCCCATTCCTAAGAAAGGGGAGCCTACCAGAACTTCAGAGAACACTAAAAGATCACACAGCAAAGCACTGTGATTAATTTCTGGCCAGAGAAACTGTCATAGGATCTGCAGCCTCCAGTTTTAAAGCTAACATAGAATAAGATGTGCAAAAAGACTAAAACATAAAAACTTTTAGTTGCAGCTCTGAGCTGCTAAAAAGCAAGGTGGATGAAAACAAATCAGTCTCTGTGCACTATGCAGCTACAGAAATGTGAGATAAGGCTGGTGGGTGAGGAAGAGATTTCAAGACATTGAACAACAGCTTGTGCTTAAATTCCTACCATGGGAAATGATCTGGCAAGAATCGCAAGAGACTTTTGTAATTACATACTTTGGTAGCCTGGTTAGGTGCTGCAGAATGGATAGAACCAGTTGGAGAAATGCCTGTTTTAACCTGATCCCATGAGAATGTTTTAGATGTAGGTTCATTCTTTCTTTGAGGAGATTTGACAAACGCATTTCCTTTCCTGCTGTGAACTGATGGAGCCCTTACATGCCATTGGCTCCCTTTGACTCAAATGGAAAAATGCCTTCTAGTAAAAACCACCATCCCCATCCATGGGTCCCCGGACTTGTGTCACTATTCCAGCTACTGTCCTTGCCCAGTAACATTCCCTGGTGGAGAGAAGCAGCCTTCATGCTCCTGCAACACAGATGAATGGCAGAAGAGACTACAGAGTCTCCTGTTTAATTCATGTCGTGCATGAATGAAACAGTTTGAGACTCACCAAAACCACTTTGTGGAGAGATACTGAGATCAGGCAATGGCTTGTAAGGCCCCTTGTATGGGGTAGAAGTACAGTGAAGAACAGAGGCTGGGTTGCAGTTCATTATATTCAGTTTGAATGTCTGATATATCTGCTTTTTATGAACTCTGTTCTCAGTCCACTATCCAGCCCTTGAGCCAGTGAAACATTTTGGGTGAAAACTTCATTGGAGCAGCAGGTTTCAAAGAAAAATCTCTGCTTTTTGAAAAACTGTAGGGAGTAGGACTTTGGGGACAAGTAAAAGTAGAGTCTGCATTTAGTCCTCATGCCATGCAAGACTCCAGTTACATGACTGATAAGAAATGGAATTAATGCAGCTCTGAAATGCAGAAGTATCTTACAAGAAAATGAAAGATGGGGGGGCAAGCACAGAAGAGAATTTTTGTATCTGCAAGAATGAACACCAGAAAATTAAAGCCAGAAACAGCAGCTGGCTTGAAATATTTGAGAACTCAACACCTTGATTTATTCTGCTGCTTTTAAATTAAGTGCCAGGATTACACACCTACCATTCAAAGGATATTTTGTAACAATTATGTCTACAGCTACCCTGGATATGTTATCAGGAAAGTTAAGAAAACTGGCTATCAGAACTTAATCTCCTCCAGCTATTTCCCGCTAGAGCTTTCAAATCTTATGTCTTTGCCACTTGTTTTGGGCCTGCCATGACATTAAGTATGTATCAGAAGCAGCTGAGAGCAAAATACCTCTAAATCATTGAAGTGATGGTTTTCTTCTCTCTAAATACGACTCTGGAGCTAACAGCTTTATGGACACAGCCCCTTCAGTTTTGGGGCAGCTGTGCTGCATAAGACCAGGAATGTTAGACATCCACCTTGGCTTCCCTTTGGGGGTCACAAAGAGGGAATTCTAAGTTCAGGTAGTTGTAAGAATTTCTCCTAAAATAGACTGAGACCTTTCAAAAGTGAGCCACACTGAACCAAAAATTTAAAAAGGGAGAGAAGGCAGTAGGAAAATGAAAACAATGTACATCTGTATTAAAGAGCCTATCATGACCTATATTATCGATTTTATGCACTATATTACTCCAAGCCTACTCAGAGCGTTTGATACAGTTTTTTTGAAATATTCTGTAATTTCCAATTTCACAGCACCTACTGATGCAACAGAGTGTCCAACAGAAGCTCATTCAACAGACAGAAAATCGCCTGGTCACCAAGTGCAATTTCTTACCTGATTCCTTCTCTTACATTTTTATGGTTTTATTGGTTTTCCCCCCTGTGTTTGGTAATGTAAAGTGGGATCCAAAGAGAGTGTGGGAGACTGCAAGGCAAATCAGGATCACACCAAAAGTATGCACAAATACCAGAGAACTGCAGAATATGGATGAGTATTCAGAAAGGAGAAAGTAATCCCTCCACTGCTTCTTTGAGCTTTAGCAAATCTGACAGTATCAGCTGTGAGGCTTTCTTGCATGGTAGTGATGCTTTAAGGACATGAACACTTTTTGTAAAACTTGAAGGTCATTCCAACACTTTTCTTCAGACATCATCAACCTGATTTAAACTACTTTTATTGCTATGATGACTTCGTTGTTCATATTAACACCTCTGGAAAAAAAAAAATCTCTGTGACTAAAGTGTACCCCAGAATAGTGTTTGTAAGAGTAATGAGATCACTGTTTTCCTGACTCATCTCAGATAAATGGGATGCTGGAGAGAAGAATCTGTGCTGCACTCCAATCAGTCAAGCGTCATCTGCGGTGATTCAGACTTCAGACAATTAGCTTGGTGTAATTATTTCAGGAATCCCCACACTGAGACTATTAAAGATGACAAGTTAACTACATGAGCCTGACAGGCAGGATCACCAGAAGCTGCAATCCTCCAACAACATCCTCTGTCTTAAGGAAGCTCAACTACAGAGCATTCAGCACCAGGCTGGGATAGCAGCACTCCCTCTGGCTCTCTCCGTTATCCTGCCCTGGAATAACTCATTTTCAAGCACTTGGATGGGATAGTATGGAAAGGAAAGTTTTTAAAGCATTTTCCCTGTGCCAACACTCTAGATGTGTAGTAGAGTTCAAGCCAGGGAGACCTCAGTGTTCAGTATCATGAACCACAGCCCTCAATGGGTCTTTATAATAACATTTTCTGAGCCTCCCCAGTGTAATTATTACATGCTTGTGAGGAAAAGACACAGGAGGGAAAGAAAATCTGTATTTTCTCCACTGTCAAACTGCTCACACCTCATAATACAAATATCAACTCTTTCAAGACAGATCAGAAATTTCCAAAGGGTCAGTATCTTTTGAAATTATATGAGACTCAGTCATCTTTGAAAATAATTTTTACTTTAAAATCCTATGAGACTCAGAGTCATCTTTGAAAATAATTTTTACTTTAAAATCCTACATGTTCTGCCTGAATTTAAGAGGAAAAACATTGTTCACCTTGCTTTGTCTGACTATTTAAAGACAAAAAGAGAGAGATAATTCTTATATTCTTCAAAAAAACAGAAAAATTTCCAAAGGCATCTAAGCTGCAAGGAAAATAAGGTCATTTAAAGTTAAGCTCTTAGGCTGTAAAAGAATTCTAAAAATTTATCAGATAGCATTAAGCTAGTGTTTTTCAATCATAGCAGTATTTCCTGAATGGAAAAGCTATGCAGTACTAAAGGGTAATTTATTATTTTTTTCTTTGTAGTTGATGTTTTCTGTTTACTAAACTGTCACGGAAACCTGAGGACAGTAATTGTCACTGTATGCTGCCCTATTAGAGGGAATCCTACAACCCAGAAGTTAGACGAGCCTTGGGGAGAGAAAGGTAAATGTAGCCTCTGTAGGCTTCAGGTTGGCAAAAATTGGGTGTTGATTTAAAGAGAGATGCTAGAGGTATATGAGAAATATAAAATAAAGGTTCTGTGTAAGCCTAGAAAGATAACATCTAATCTCTTCCAAGTGACCAGAGAAAGCAGTTCAAAGGACCTTTGTCCTACACAAAGACAGAAAGCTGATAAACAGTAACATCTGTAATATGTATTTAAAGAGAAGAGGTTAAAGGTACTTCAGATAAAACACTAGGAGATATTTCTTGTACATTCAAAATCAAAAAGAAGGTATCAGTTTTCAAGCAGGAGGTGGGCTCATCTTATGCAATATTAGTAGGTCAGATTTCTACAAAAAATTTCCGTATTTATTGAGGATGAAATACTTCCGTTTTTCATGATGTAGTTGAACAAAGGTTCTCTGAAGTGGGATAGATCTGATAGACGATTTGGGGACACAACTGTTCCAAATGAACTCTTTTCCTGAATTTGTGCATGTCTCAGGTCACTCGTGGCAGGTGCAGAACCCTTTGCTGACAAGAGTTCCTTCAACACACTTCTTGGCTGCAATGCAATCCCTGCTAACTACCTGCTGACTCCAAAAGCAAGATTAACAAGGGGTCATTGGAAGGGAATGAAAATGGCATGGAGAAATACTTCTCAGGCTCAGGAGGGTGAGGGGATAATAACAAATGTCTTAGCATTACTCCAAGTTTCTGTAAGGTTGGTACAGCAAGGTGGTAAAAGAATAGCTGAGGTACCCACTAAAAATCCTACAAGTATTTTTTAGGGTAATGTCTGATTATCTGCCCCACTGTCCATTGAGAACCAGTAGCAGTCCATCCAGACAGCTTGCACAGAAAGAAAATTCTTTATCTAGTCCAGGAGTCCTTTGACCTCCAGGAAATAAGAGCTTCCCAATGTGCCTAAACAAGATAAAAAAAATACTACAGCCAATATTATAGCCTGTAAAAGTATGTGAAAAGATGGTGGTACAGGGTTCAGACTATGGACAAAGCCCTGGATCCTAAATATTTATAAAGATAGGCTCCTCAAATCTTTTAGTAACTTTAGGAAAAACTTCAGAGTGTAAGTGATATTTTATCAAAAAAAGACAGTGCTATTTAATATGTTTTTTCCAGACTAAATTTTATGCTGGAAATTTCTGCTGAACTTTACACAGACAGTTGTTGGAGAAAAGAAAAAGCATCTGCCTATAAATATTCATCAGTCTGTTATCAGTTTAATATGCTTAAAATCTTCATGGAGTACTTAGAGGAGGACAGCTACTGTGCTGGAGTGTTTTTTGAAAGGAAAATGTTGAAGTTCAGGAAGGTGAATAATGCCATGACATTTCTGTGGCTAAATAATTGATCTGGAGGGGGTATGTTTTTAATTTTCTGCTCAGATATTTAAAGTCAGCTGTTCCTAAGTGAAATTTTCATTATAAATTTTTTCCAAAAGCCTGTGAAAAAATAAAAACAATTATATGTTTGAGTACTTTGTAATAAGTAGGTGGAAATAAAGTTAGAAGAAACTAATTTTATTAACTGTTATAAATTATTTTTCTTCTCCTCCCAGTGGACTACTTCTCCATCAGCAGTTTTTAGGCCAAATGCTCATTCTATGACTCAAGACTAGAAGGAGGAAATGGAGAAACTTCAGGAGGTGACCTTCTGAAATGGAAATAAGCATAAGAAAGAAAAGGTATAATATATCTTGTAATACTTCAGAAGCTGTTTTCAGACTTATCTGAAAAACAAAGTGAAATTAATTTTTCTGCTGCTTATGCTTTTCCCTGCCCCTGTTTTGTGCTCTATTTTGCCCAGTCATTATTTTAAGTTCTGTTTTTCAACAGTTAGTGTAGTTATTAACATTTCCAGTCCTTTGGATAGGTAGGATGTTTAGAGAACGATGAACTGAGCTTGAACTTTGGTTAGCTTCTTTCAGAGCCAAGAGTTTCCAAACCTGTGAGGGGTAGTGGTAATGCAGTGATTATATCAGCCAATGCCCTTCAATATGCCCTCTTAGAAAGTCTGTGCATCCTGGCCCTAAGATGCTTATTCATTGAGAGAAAAATATTATCATCCTGGTCAGAACTTTAGGTTTCACTCTTATATTTGCCTTTTTTTTGGTTGTTGTTGTTTTTTTGTTTTGGGTTTTTTTTTTTTGTTTGTTGGTTTGGTTTTTGTTTTTGTTTTGTTGTTGTTGTTGGTTTTTGTTTGTATTTTGTTTTTTGCTTTTTGTTTTTTTGGGGTTTTTTTATGAAATATCCACTATATCAAGTTTATTCCCAGGATAAATCAGGATATTTTTTCATAGCCTTATATGAAGTGCAAACTTTGGGCCATATATTTTTAAAAAAACCATTACATTTGATTTATACTGAAGTGAGTTTTAAACAGTGTAAAGAAAGAGATCTGTGAAAATGAGTTGTATCATCCTAGACATGCAAATGAGTTTTAACCTTGGGGCAAAAAACAAAGCAAAACAAAACAAAACTCTTAAGAGGCAGCTTCATCATTCCTTTCATTCTGATTTTCTTTTTGCCTTACTAAAGCAGCTCAAGTTATTGAAGCAAAGCAGAACTTTTGAGTTTGACATCCAAATTATTACAAAAATAATAATAATAAAAAATCTTTAAAACACCCCTTAGGCACAGAGTTTATTATGCTATATTTAAAACATATATGATAAAGTGACAGAGACAAAAGTGCCTGATTGGTCATGACATGAAGCTCCCAGCTGCACAAAATATTTTGGTAGGCTGACTAGCTCCTTCTGATTAGATCTGACATGATTAGAAGAGTAGTATTTGATGGGCCACGAGAATAGGAACTGACATACAGTTTCACAGTAAAGGACATCACTATGTATTGATGACTGATTTTATTAGTAATTTTTTTTTTTTCTCTTTTCTATGCGTGTTATTTCTTTTTTGGTTTTTTTTTTTTTTTTTTTTTTAATTGGTTTAGTTTGATTTGGGTTGGAGTTTTGTTTGGTTGTTTGTCTGTGGGGGTTTTTTTCCTTGTTTGGTTTTGTGTTTCTCTGACCCTCCTTGTTAGCAAGCTGACACCTGACAAGTTAATAACTTCATCATGAGTTTCACTATGAGATGTAGAGAGCAGTCAGAAATATTATCCTGTTTTCTGTGGTTCACCTATCAGGTTAATTTTATATCTACTGCAAAATACAAAGTAACTTGAAAGAGAAAAGGAAATTAATAACAGCGAAGACTTATTTTATTGTGTGTAGGAACACTGGGAGGTATGACAGGTACTAAGCCTTAATTTCCATTTACTGATAAAACATAAAAATAGACATACTGAGCCTTTTAAACAAACCATACATTTTTAAAGATGTCAGAAAACATCAAGAAAAGCAGTATGAGTGTATTTTTTATGCTCTGACAAGCCTTTTTTATGTATCCAGTGTGGAATGATGATAGTGATACAGAACAATTCGGAAGCCTGCTGAGCCTGTGCACCTTCCACATCATTTAAACTACATCCCTTGCAGTTTGCTTACTGATTTTTCTTCCCAGGGCTTATTCCAAGTTTGTTCTGACACTCCTTCCTGTAGGGTGGGCTGACTGTAAAATTTGCTTCACACTTCCTGTTATAACCCTTCTTTAACCAAAACTTATCTGCTAAAAGAAAACAAAATGCTCTTCTGCATAACAATGTGTCAATCATTGTGTAGAAAGAAATTGGATGTTACCAGGCAGTGGTTATGCCATAAAACATAGACGCAAACGGATAAGGTTAAGACAACCTGCATTACAGTTTGAATAGTGAATTTGCTGCTGCAATGAAGCTCTTTTAATGTGTTTTTACATACTGCATTTTTATGTGTAGGATGGTATGAATGCAGAATGGGTATATTTAAATTTTTATCTTGGTTTATATCTACAAAAATAAAATATTAAATCATGGAAGATAAATGCTTCCTATATTTTTGGAAGAATGTAATTTAAAAGCACTTGACTTTGGTTTTGCAGTTCACCAAGTGAAACTGTGGCTGCAAAAATATGAGAAGCACAAAGAAAATGCATGAGTGGCATAAAGATTCTGTGATCTGAGATATTCATATGAGGTGGTTCCATTTATCAATAATAAACCTGCTTGAATGTGAGGCAAGAGACGGATTAGACAACCTCCCTAACCAATTTTCTATTATTCTAAAGCCTCATACTATGAAAATGTGTATTTTGGACCACAGGACTGTATGTTTGACATGAAAATATTTTGCCCATGGGGTTTCTATGGCACTGTCAAGCTGTAGCTCTTGTCCCATCGTTATTATACCTGGGATCTTAAAAAAGAGCTTCAGCTGAGAAGAGCTTCTGAGCAAGAATGAGGTATAACACAGTAGAAAATTGAGAAAATCTCTCACTGTATTTCACTTCATCTCCAGTATTGGGCACTGTTTCCCTGTATCAAAATGGGAGCTCCCTTGGGTTAGACTAGCCCTGAATATGTTTCAGGAAAGCAAAGTACCAACACCATAACTAATGATTCATGGTTATATAAACCAGTTCCCCATTCAAGTTAGAAACTTTCATGGGACAGAAGTATTTCCCATCACCTCCTTTGTGGCTTCACACTTATTGTCTCACATGAGCAGTGATGACATTTACTGTCTAATTAGACCGTCCACTTACACTGTCTTTTAACATTAGGGCTGTTACACCTCGAGTTATTGAATCACCTTCAAAGACAGATTGTGAAATCAAGAGTGCACAGCCCAGATCAATGCAAATTTATCCATTTAGCCTAAGGAGGCAACAGTTCAGCCTTTGTGTATCAGCTTTTTCCCTGACTAAGTGCATTTCAAATACAAACTGCTGCACACTGTCAGTACCTTGATTTCTCCCTGTCCAAGGAAAGCTGCAATGCCTCTTGAGGTTGCATGAGGAAGCGAGTGATGTCCTGGGCTTTCCTCTGAAGGGGATCCAGACATGGGGTGTCAAAGAACCTTACGTGTTTCAGGAAATGCTAGGCCTTTTCATCTCTAACACTCTAATCCTTTGGACTGTTTTAATTACTGTGCTAGCAAAACAAAATTACTTTTTGTTTGAAAATAAAGTTTTCTACCAGCCTTGCTAGACAGGCCTGTTCCCTCCAGGGCAGCTCTGTTTTTCTCTTTTTGCAGTGGTATTCATGATATGTTCAATTTTTCTACATCCAGTCCCAACTGGGAATGATCAGCAAGGGAGAATCTCTTTCATTACTGAAAATTAGAGGTACATGAAAGAGAAGAACACAAAAATGGAGGCAAAAGATAAAAAAGCAAGCAGCAATGAAGAAGACACTTTCATGATTTTGAATATTTATCTTAATGGTATTTTTCGTTTGATTTCTGGGCATTGACTTTGTAGGGAAAAATTTGCAGATAATTCATTGAAAGAAAAGCAGTCTGTGACATGTCTCAGGATCTGTGCCCTGCAGGGCTCAGAGGCCTCAGCAGTTCTTTGCTAAAGCCCTCACCACCCTACCATTCCCTCACATATGCTGAAAGCAGTGGCACAAGGAGGAATTTTTCTACACCTCCATGAGGAGACGTGATGCTGCCTCCTCTCTCAATTCCCATCCTTTCAGTGCTGCTGCTGCAGTGCAATCCTGATCTCCTCCCTCTGCATCAAAAGTGAGGTGAACTGGTCATAGGAGGGAGCAGCAAAGTGATGTACAGGTATGGAACTGTGCTGGGGGCATCAACACAATCTGCTATCCATTGTTTTGGTTCCTTAGTTGGCCATTCCTGCTATCATCTGAGAGCTTAAACACTCTGTGGGGTCCGTGGAACATTCAGTGATGATGGACATCCCTAAAATTACTACATGTGCTCAGCAGTTCTGGGTTGTTATCATTAAATACTGAAAGAGAAAAAGGTAGGAAGGCATGAGCCCTGATTTTCAAGATATCAAAAGTCACTCTATGTTAATATTCCCATCAGCATAAGAACACATTGGCTCAGTCATCCTCCACGATGTTGCAGCGATTAGTTAATATCTGTTCAGCTCTTTGAATTTGCAAATCCTTATTCATCACTTGGTTCCACCAATTTTATGAGTTGGTGCTAAAAATCACTGCAAAATGCTATAAAAGTGATAGATATCACTATTAAAGCATAAATATTCTTCCTGAAATCACACACAGAGAATGAGTATCTACAAAAATTTTAGGATCAAAATAGTTAATAGAGTGGATAAATTATTCAGAGACGCTGACAATGATGTTCTCATGTTAATTAATAAGATATATCTAGGGACTTCCAATTGTCTTCCTGAGCAAGCTTACTTTCAGCAGATACTAAAAGCTTGCCATGGAATGGTTGGCTTTGAAATGTCCCATTAATATATTTCAGTTTTCATATATATTTATCCTATGAGAGAAAAATGGAAATATATTTTTATGCCTTTTTTTTTTCTTGAGAAAAGAAGACTGAAGTTGAGAAAAGTAAGACAAAAAGGCTGAGGTGAATTCACATGTAGTTCAATGTAAATCTGCTGTCACCACTCTTTAGAACCCCAACCTTCAACTGTTTGAAGGGCCACTACTGCAGTTAAGATCTGGATGACTTATATAGGTTTTAGCTGGTGCTTCTCAGGTCCATGAATGGAGGGTACAGAAGACCTTGTGGTTGTGGAAAATGTTCTTAGCCAAGACCAGAACAGTGCTGTTCTGATGCAGGTTTGATCACTATTAAAATTTCTCCTATTAAAAAGAAGACCAATGAGATCAAAAGCAGAGGGATGTGTCCATGTCACTAGCGTTGGGAGCCACATCACCAAGTGACTTGTGAAGAGAATCAAAGAAGGAGTGCACTCAGCTTGCAGGCTTTATTTTCTTCTTAATGAAGCTCTCTACAACAAGCAAAATCCACTTCATTTTCATTTTCTTGACCTTGCCTATGATCTTTACTCTTCCAGTAAATCTGTTCAGAGTAGTGTGCATGGACACAGATGGAGAATATTTTGCTGTTGCTAACAATGAGCTGGTTCTCTGAACAAGAAACTTTGTTTTGGCTCTAATTTCTGCCCTTTTAGCACACAGTTACAGGAGTCATGGAGAAGAAGGAGGAGAAAAGGCAGGTTTCTGATGCAAGTCTATACACAATAACAAAAAATGAGTTTGCAAGAGGAGACCATGAAAAGACTTCACTAATGCTAATCACCACTGAAAGGGTTTCTTTATGTTCTCCATTTCTTTTTACATCTAAAAGGCACACGTGATAAAAAACAAACTATTTCATGTGATCACTTTGTGCAGTACAAGCTCAACTTTTGATATATTTTATTTCTTTCTTGAGAAATGATAATACAACCAATGATTAATGTGAGTTCTTGCAAATAATACTTACAAAAAAAAAGTGAAAGCTTGTATGTGTTTCAAAGTGCCATGGAAGTGAATGTATTAAAAATATTTTCCCTTTATTTTAAGAGAATCTATGGCAAAGGATGTGATATATTACCCTCTAACTCTGCAAGTAATTTTGAACATACTACCTACACTAAATGTATTAATAACTTCCCTAAGGTGAGTGTCATGCAGAGCACAGATAAATGTTGCTGCTGTTTTCAATTTTTAAGGCTTTCTAGTCTTATTGGCTGAATTGTTTCCTTCTTATTTTCACTACATTAATTTTGCATGTTTCTCACTGTCAATATATACCAGGTTAAGACTCCAAAACATTCTTAAGAACTTATGTAGAATAGAACAAAATATTCTATTTGAAGTTTATTTGAATCTTCAAATAATACTTGCTTTGGTTTTGAATTAAATCTGGATTTTCTTCTTTGGCTAGAGTTATCCTTCAAGCCAAAGAGTTAAAAAAAAAAAAGAAAATTAAAACCTCAGTTAAATGTTATTGTTGTTGAATACTTAAAAATATCTAGCATTTTTAATAATTAAAATATATTGTTTGAATTTTTAATTGATTAGGAAAAAATCACTGCTTGTTGTCATATTAGTAGATATTATTAGATAACTAAAGAGTATGAATTTCTAATGTAGCAACACTACCTGTCCTCTTGATCCCATGAGTCATAAAAAGAGAATTAGAAATCATCTTTGAATCTTCTCACTGTTTAATGAATAAATTTCCCTGGCTGGCCCTCTCATGATGACTCTCTCCCTAGGAGAAGCTCCCTTTCTGACTGGCATGAATTCTGAGCCTTCTTGGATTGACAGTGAATTTTTTTGCCTTCTCTCTCTGTGCATTCTGCACTGGAATTGGAAGTGACTTGGTCCCTCACTTACTTCTCTGCTGCCTCAATTAATCCACTCTTCTGGAAATCTTAAATTTTCAACACTGAATCTGATCCACTCCTTAACCATCATGGTATTGACCAGAGGCTCACTTAAGTGTGGAAGATAAAATTTCCATATAAATTGATCTGCAGTGTTTCAGTAGCTCTTTTTGTGCTACCAAACTCTAGCAATGTTTAACATGAGTTAAAAAAAAAATTCTAAAAAATAATATTCTGATCCAATAACATTCCTTGCCAAAAGGAAAAGAATGAAAATCTTTTGGATTACCTTACCATCTTAGACACTGTCACAACAAAACATGGAAAACACAATGAAAACTCTAGGTCAATAGGCTAAGAATGGTATTCCTATTATAGTCTATACACTGCAAGTGAAGTAGTGTTCTTTACAAGAACCTAAAACATCTGGCTGTTGCATAATAGCATGTGCAAGTTCAGTCTCACATGGAAGAATAAGAAAAATATATGTAAAAGTAGAATAGCACAGTGAAAAATGATTCAGTGGCTTACTAGGTTAATGATCCTTTTGTAAGAAAAAACAGTTTGCAGCCATTTGAGACTCCAAGACTCATTCCACTTCCACTGGTTGTGTGGGGCATCAGCCCAGCTTTTGACCACCAGCCTAACCTGCTTTGCAAGCCCATTCTCAAGCATTCCCCAAATTCATCACCTGAAGACAAAAGTATCAAAGTTGCTCGGCTGCAGCTTAGCCTAGGTTATAAAGTAATACTTCATGCTAGGACATCTCTCATAAAACTCAAACTCAAGCTGACAAACAAAAGCACGCAGACGAGAAGTATGCATGCAAGTTTGCCAAATCATGCTCCTCCACCACAGTTTGAAATGTTGATGGGCTTGTTTTAGGCACTTTTCCTCCTGGATCAGATAAACTATTCTCAGACAAGCCTGCAGTAACTGAGGTCTGTTTGCTCTGTCTGATGAACATCTCTGAACATTTCTGCAATAAGACCTTCCTATTTTCCTTGCCAAAATTTCTTCTTGTCCACTTTATTATAGGATGACACATGATATCTACTGTTGCTCTTTGCTATCTTCAGTTGCATTGCAGTTGGGAGCTGCAATGGTCTGGTATTATTAAAATAATAAATTATAGAATTACATGGTGAAGTGCTTTAATTTCCTTCTTTGATCCCCTTATCTCAACCCTGTGCCATGCCCCAGCTTTACCCTCTAGCATTTGAAACCTCTTAATGACTTCAAAGAGCTACAAAACAAAATGGAGTTCTTTTTCTTCATAGCATGTTGCCCCTCTCTGCCCCAGATTAGAGGCCTCTTTCTGTATCATTTGGAAAATACATAAACAGACTCTTCATACCCTTCTCTGAAAAGGTCAAAATGGCTAACATCACAGCAGATGAACTCAGTTGCTAGAATCAGGCTCTCATAAATCATCCAAATCTGAGACCACTTTCTGTTGAATATTCAAAGGGACTTTGTCTATGAAAGATTAGCTTCCTTGACCCTCTGAGGACTCTTCTGCATCCACTGTGCAACACTCTAGAATGTCATGTCAGCTTTAAACTACATAACTCAGACCCACCTCAAACTGCCAGAGTGATGAAAATGGACCTGTGTGCAAAGTAAAACAGTGGCCCCTAGCTTCAGGTAATTTGGCACTAAAATTGCTTAAATCAATATTTGAACATTATTTAAACTTAATTTTGTATTAATGATAAAAAAATACCATGTCTGTTTCTCTTCAGACTGGATGGCACTATTTTTCTAGATATATCCAACAAGCCAGAGTTACAAAAAATTAATACATGCTCTCAGTTTGAGTATTTCAGCATCTCAGCCATATTTTTCCTTTCTTGTGCAATACATAATGTTCACTTTTAGTCATAGATACTCCCTTGATTTTGGAGGGTTTCAGTTGAAAGTTGAGGCAACAACTGGATGGGAGGTATTTGTTTGGGAGTACTCCACATTAGACACAGATGGTCTGTCCCTTTGAAGCATCTGGCTAGATTTGCAAAGGTGATGAATACCCACAAGTCTATCTGAACACTGTACACATATCCCCTGTGAAAATCAAACAATTAGTAGATATTTGGCAATTCAGGAGCTGCAAGAAGTTATCTGGTACTATATGTGCATACAGTTACAAGGAGAAAGCCCAAGAGCATAACTATTATTTGATTATGATAACTAAAAAGCTGAAGTTAAATTTCACCTTGCACCTTGCTGAACTTTATTTTGCAGAACCTGTTCTCTGTAGGGCCTATTATTTTGAATTCTTGCCAAATGAGATGTGAAAATAGCCAGAATTGTCAACTCTCAGAGCGAGTAGCAAATCTCTTTCATTCTCATGGGTGTTTGAGGTAGAGAGAGACAGTGACTGTTGTTCTTATTTATCTTTAGACATGGCTGTGAGCATGAGAAGAGATGTAGCTCCTGATATATTGCTATGCTATGTCAATAAATATATTTTAAAATCATACCACGGGTACTCTTTTATTACTTTTTATAGTAATATAAGTCAAAACCGATAATGAACAACTGGTGGCTTGGACTGTTTGTCCACAGAAAAAAATAAAGGCCATCAAGCCTTGTATGAGTTATCTGGACACTGTGATCTGGAGGGATGGTTTCTGCTTATGTTTTTGTCTCTTCCTTGACCCCAGTGGCCAGACAGACTAATGGCGTAAACAAACTTACTTTTTGTCAGCAAGAGTATCAGGGCAAACCAGAAGAGTATTGTTTTCTTTTCCTCCTGTCAGAACAGTGTTAATTGCAAATCTGAGGAATAAAAGGAAATTATAGATACCAACTTCTTTGATGCCTGTGAAGGCATCCCTGAGAGAGGATCAGGCTTGTGTTTACACATGCAATCCAGTCTGATAAACATCAGAGGAGAACCCTTAGAGATGGACATCAAAAGGGAAGTTTCAGAAAATCTGTGAAATTTTATGTAACATTTATGACATTTAGATCAGGAGGACATTTGCAAAGGAATATACTGGAGTAAAGGATAGATTCTGACTTTAATGCACAGTATCAATGAGTTTGAAGACAGTTGCAAGTCTGAATTTCCTAAGGATCGAGTCTGGACATGTTCCAGGTGATAACTATTTGTTGAAGGAGGAGACCAGCACCAGGCTGAGTATTCTTGTTGTCACTGCTATCCAACCCCCCAGAGCCACTGGGATACACAGATGAATGAGATGGTATGAATGAGTCATTGATGGAAAATTACTAGTCAAAGAAGAAATTGCATTTGAGAATTGCTTACTTTTCTTCTGAGTGAATGAAGAACACTACACTAGCAAGTGTGCCATTAGAATGGAAAATGCTCTTAATTTGGCAACATGTGTTGGGAATTAAAAACTGTTGACATTTTGGTCTCTGTTTTTGCTATTGCCACCTGTGAAAAGATTTATCCTTTCCTGCCAAGTTCTAGGGAACAAAAGCTGATACAATGAAAGTTTCATCCTTGAAGACAGACTTTGCATAAACTAAAGTTACTTGAGTCCCTCCTATTAGTTAGACAGCCTTGGGAGGAGAGCTGATAGGGGGGAAGCAAGGAGGAAGAGAGAAGAGAAAGAAAGAGTGAGGGAGAGAGAGCAGCAGGGTCTGTGACCTCTTCCTGGGGGGGTGGAGGCCTCATCCCCTGGGCAGATGTATCCAGGAGGCTCAATAAAAAAGGTGAGAGCACTCATGCTCTTGGTGTTGGTGGTTCTTTCCCCAAAAAGAAAGCAGGGATGACTGATGTCTGCCAATGCTTAGAAGATGTAGCTCCTGCGTTCGGGGGAGCGTCCTGAGTTTGTAAGACAACCCTACATGAGTAACTCTTTGGTGACTGGGGTGCTTACACGTTTGGGCTTGGTGCTTTAGTCTCCCTTCTTCTCTCCCCCTTCTCTTTGGGTTCTTGCTATTCTGTCACCCTTGTTAATAAAGACACTGGGGTTTTTTCTGAACACTCTATGGTGCTCAGCCTCATTTTTCCAGCAACTGTAGAACCCACCCTATTACACAAAACCAGTGCTTGCTTGGCAAAGTGGCTTCCCATGTGTGACTGAGCTTCCTCAACTGCCCTTTGCTATGCTTTGGTTTTGCTCTGTACTGCAGGCAGGCTCTCCGCTTCCATAATAGTGGATCACTGGAGACTCAAAATTAAACACTGATGTTTGATGGATTAAAAGCAAACACACAGACGACACATCTTATAGCACCCTTTGTAAACAGACAGGAAAATCCTGCAGACGACCTGCCTTGTGGGCCAGAGAATTGCTGTTCAACACAGAAATTGCTCCAAGCAGCCTCATACCTCAGTGAGCACAGGTGCAATCCACATGTTTGAGGTGATGGGTGATGTGATGTGAAGTGATCTGCTCGTGCTGGGTACAAACCTACCATCTGTTGGGCAGAAAGGCCACCTTGCAGCTTCATTATTGTGCTACAATGAGGCGACAGTTCAGACGCTTTATCAGTTGCCGTTGCTGTTCAGATAAAGTCTCTGACTCCAGGTCTATTCTGTCATTATTTTTGCACAGCTCCATCTCTTCTCTCTCAGCTAATCCAAACTATTGAAATGGTAAAGACATAACACTGCTAGCAATAATTTCTCTGCTTGGTTTCGTTCTGGTTTGAGATTTTGTTTGTGTTTGGTTTTTTGTTTGTTTGTTTTTCCTCTCAGGACCATCTGTTTGATTTTATTGTTGTCTAATAAAATTGAGTTTTAAAGAAACTGCAGGATCTCTGCATTGCCAGATAATTGTAATTTTCTTCAAATTAATAACCAGCTCCAGAGAGTACAATTAGGAATGAAATTGTGGCAAAGAAATATGCTTGAGTGTGTAGTTTTTTGTTAAATAACTGAGAAGAAATAGGCAACATAATTATTAAAAAGCTTTGGTTTGGCCTACTTTATTTTCTGCTTTGCAGGCACTGCCACTATGAAGCATTGCCTGTGATGGGAGATTCAGAGAGATATGGCACTATTCTCCTTGGTCATTTGGTCTTTTCTGTTCAAAACAGCTGTAGGACTTCTTTTGAATTGAATAACTTACATCCTGCTTTACAAGGTTGGCATTGACCTAATTCAGCTGTCAGTTTAAGAATAAGTACAAGGAAGAGAAGTCTAAATAATCTGTAGGCTGTTACCTACTCATTGCACATGTTTACATGAGGGATTGCTTGGAAACAGGCAGATGATCTTTTAAATAGATATATATAATTCTTATTTTCAGGTGGTTTTGCTTTTATCATATGCATAGTGTATTGTAGACTGCTTTGTTTGGTTTTGTGGTTTGTGGCAACAGCATCCCAAATAATTGAGATTTGCTCACAGAAGTTCACATCAGTATTATCTGTGATGCTTACCTGCTCAGATTGAGATGGAAAATGAAATCCACTCCCCTGGGCAGAAAGCTTTCTCCATCTCTCCTCAGCTCTGCTTTTCATGCCCACCTGATGACAGCACTCTCTCACCACATGCATAAAACCTCCAGGACACCAGCAAAAGGAGTTGCTATCACTTCTGTGACAGAAGCATCTCAGATGTTTCTGAAAGACTACAGACATGCACTTTGGGTTCACAACTAGGATGGGCATCCTTGCAAAATGACAGACCAGCTTTTGGCTCCTTCCACCTGCTGCACAGAGGCTGGCTGCAGGAGGGAGATGAAACAGCAAAAAGATCTGGCTTCCTATTTGATATTTGCTGGTAATAGTAGTTACAGCACATCATATTTCAAATCTTCCCCAATTCCAACTCAATTTTTTTGTTATTGCAATGGGTGTAAAAGGACACCCATTTGCACTTGACTTACAGTTTAGCTTCTTCTTGGTATATAAATAGCAATTACTATTGTTTTCTCCCACCAGTTTTGCTTTTCCACAGGAGATGTTAACCCAAACACTTTACTGTATCTTTTTATGCTTTGTTCATATTTCTTTTTGGAATCTTATCTAGAAGTCACTGAACTTGAAAGATATACTCTGATAGAGAATATTAGAATTCTCCCAAGGTATTTTCTTGTAATTATTGTTATTTTTAATTCTTTGGGTGCTATTTTCTAATTAATTTAAATTATGATGTTATATTTTTTTTTATTTTAAACATCAAATAAGAGAAATGAGCCATTAAAACAGAACATTCACTTCTACTATTTGAATAATAAACCATTTTGCAACCAAAAAGCTTATATAGGCTTGTATCCCTTTGATCTTTTTTGAAGTGTCCATTTCAGAGCTTAGCATGGGGTGAACAGATAGACAATTCAATCAGGGTGAGTTATTTGGGCTTGTCTGCCCAAGGCAGCAGATTTGGAGCTGTCCTGTTCTCGCTTTAGAAATGACCTGGCATCATGATGAACTCAAGCCACATAGAGAAGACTGAAGAAATTTAGTGTATTGAACAGGTCAACTAGCTCTCATTTTCACTTCTGATCTGATTAACAGGAGAAAAAAAAAAGGAGACGAAATCCCTGATATTTAAGAAGATTTCCCACTGACTGGGAGATGTAAATCTATTTTGTAGCTGAAAACATGTTTCATTGCTGTGCTTATCTTTTCCCTAATATAAGTGAAAAATCTAATGAGCATTAATTGTTTCAATAACAGTTTTATATTCATGTTTCTCAGTTGTTTCCACAGATGAAATCTGATCACTCTATGTGAAATCTAGCAGGACCAAATACCAGATTTTGCACCTGGGATAGAGTAACAGCAGACAGAAATATAAATTGTGAAAGGAGTGCTTGGAGAGTAGACCTGCAGAAAAGCATTTAGAGGGGTGATGGTTGATGGTAAATTTAATATGATTTAGCAGTGAGCCCTGGCAGCCAAGAGGGCAAAGCTCATCCTGGGATGTCAGACCACATCATACTTGTCAGTGCTCAAGAGGCATTTGGACAATGCCCTTAATAATATGCTTTAACTTTTGGTTAACCCTGAAGTAGTCAGGCAGTTGGATGACCGTTGTAGGTCCCTTAAAACTGAAATATAATATTCTCTTCTTTTCCATTCCATTCTATGTCCTGAGAGGAGTTTAGTATTGATGGGCTACCTCGCAGACTGAGTCAAAGCCTACTAAAGGCATAATGTGGCTCTTTAATGATTTTCAAATGGCTTATATTAGAACATGAATTAAAAAAAAAACTCAGCCTCTCACATGGGTTTGATTTTTTAAAGTCACTACCATAACTTGTTACTTAAATTTAACCTGTCATGATATCTACTCCTGTCATAAAATGCCCTTCATGAGGTTTTTGTTCTGTTTCAAAACCAGTTGAAAACTGGATGTCATATAAAGAAAAGTAATTTATTCTACTATATATTTCCTATGTTTTATTTCTACTAAAGGGAAATCAAACTTGTGAAAAAGATGTTATACAAATGTACATGAAAGAAAATTTTACTTTTGCAAAGCTTAATATGAGCAGAAGTTGATTCTCGACATAGAAAGTAAACAGTCTTGTTTCAAGTTCCATATCAGTTTTTCTTTATTATTTTCTACCACCTAATTTAAAATTTAATTCTTCTGGGGGGAAAAAAATCCCTGAGCTACCTGTCACACATGAATTGGTTTGTTATTTTTATCTCGATTATTCTTTAAGCATGTTACCCGCTCTTTGCTAGATATGTTTGTGCTTTCTCGGTCATGGTGACATAATCATCTACCATATACTGCAGCAGCACAAAGCACAAAATTCTTCACTGGTGATAAATAAAAAAAATAGCCTTTTTGTAGGGCTAATGAGAGCCATAGAGCAGTCTGACTGGCTCTGGTTGCCACTCAGCTAGCTGACTGGTAAACAATGTCTTAAAAAAAAAACAGCAAAAAAAAAAACCAAACGACTTTTGAAAAAATGATGCAAGTAGATTAAAAAAAAAAAATTTCCTTCCAGTATTCCAAACCCATTTTTTTTAAATTGCATCTTTTGCATATATATGAAGAAATAATTAAGCTTTTGTTCATGTATTAAAACTTACTTTTAAAGTAATAGTTTTACTTGATAATAGTTTTATAGTCTGTTTATATGCTATAGATCTTTTGTTAGGAAATATGTACTGGAACTGAGGACTCCTGACTAGTGTCCACATTTGCAGAATACTGGCAATGTTCCTTTACTAGAATATTTTTAATCAATCATGTTTTCCATGCCTTATATAATGATTCTGTCATCCACACTTTATCAACTTTGAGCCTTAGGCCTGTGTTTGTGAATTGAAGTTCTGTGAAGTTCTTTCAGTAAGGAAATAAAATATATCCAGTAGCTTACTGACATTGATACTATGCTCTGAGTGCCAAAACAGATGTAAATCAAAATATGCATATGCATTACATTGCAAGGTTGTGCATGCTGTGGCACACGAAGTGCTGTAAACTAATTTAAGATCCCACAATTATGATTTCTACATTTTATTTAATCATCTGCACTATTATTATTATTATTACCAAGTTGCAGTTTGGTTTCTCAGGAGTCATTACATCTTTTAAAAACTAGTGTATGACTAATACAGAAAAAGTAGGGGTTTAGTCAGGAATTAAATTCTTTTAACATTCTGGAGTTTCACCAGGAAAAGGAAAAGGCACGTATTTCTCAAAGCAAGGAAAAGCCTTCAGAAATGGCTGGCATTTTTACAATAGGTTGCATCTGTCACTAGCTGGGGAAGGCATGAAAGGTGTGAATTTAAGAGCCTGATGTCGGCTCCAGAAAGACTTGTGCAACATCTTGAAAATGCTATATTGACCGGGGTGTTGAAAAGGGGTCAGAAACAGAGGAAAGGAATTTATATCCATCCACTCACACACACCCTATCCCCCCAACATAAGGAATTGCTGTTATCCCTACAAAATATATTGGAGACTTATTATTGAAAGATTTATATGAAGGAAAAGGCAATGTGATGGTCCAGGAACTGCCCTCCATTATGTTCACATGTTATCGAAAGTATTTATGATCTTGGGATATTTCAATTCAAGCAACAATTCCCATAATTAGCCTTTGAGAATCACAGAATTTGCCCAAATATCTTTGAAAGTCAGATGTTAGCAAGATGTAAGAGAATGAGTTCAGTTTTCTGATAACACATAGTGGTAGAAAAACTCTCAAATTATGCCTTAGCTTATCTTTTCTGGAATTCTCACAAAAAGGGCAAGGAGAAGGGGAAGAAACAGAAAGAGAAAGCATTGTACAATCTTTCTCATTTGAACTTCCTAGATATTTTCTGTGAACACTATTTATCTTCAGTAACATTCAGAAGCTCGCAAGAGACAAAGAATTCAACTGCTTTGATTCAGATTTCACATGAAGCATTTCTACGTTTATCAGTACTAAGGGAAAGGAATCTGCTCCTTACAGCAACAGAGTACTTGATTAAAAAAGAACACGGTAATACTTCAGACAGACACAGTGATGAATAACGAAAAAGGAAAAGAAATACAGATCCAAGCAAGACAGTTTTCACATTGGATTAGCTACATAATAATATAGGAAATGCTAATGAAAATCATTCCTAAATGCCATATTATATAGAAAGACTGTTTCATGGCTTCTGCTCTTCGTTCTTGTCCACTGCATTGAAATAATCAGATATGGCAATACATAAACCTATTGACCACACCAGAGGAACTGTGTGCTCAATAATCTACAATGAGGTTTCTTTTAATGAGGTGTTTGCCTTTTCTGTCAATTAACTGTTTACAGCTTCTTAAAGATGTAGCGTCAGTAACCAGGGACATTAGTAAAGGATAAAGCTATTCTTTAGTTCAATGCTTTACCTAATAACAGAGGCGTAAAATACTGAAACGGGGCTTCAGAAGTTAGAGGGGAAAACATGGCTCCATTTCTTCTGTACTGTTTTCTCTCAACACTGTACAGGGTTGGCTACACCCAGGAGGGATTAAATGCTCTTTCATGGCTCTTGGTATCATTGATAGCATGCCTGAGGTAGAACTTATTAAAGAATGGATAAAGCTGCAACAATTCTGATTAGCAGCTCAGGGACTGCATCTCTGGAATCTAAAAGAGCCAAACATTCAATTCCATTTGTTCATACTGCTCAGATAGTCCCATACTTTCATCTTCTTTGTACCAAATCATTTCAGATTGGCTGAGTAGGACTGATCCTCGTCCTTAGAGAATCATCACCTTTCTGTGTCTCAAAATGGCTATCTTCTGCCAAGATTCCTCCTTTGGATTCCTGCCACTCCCAAGAACTGTTTTTCATTTAAATTTAATGATGGGTGCTAAAGTTACATTTGCATTGATGAAAGAATCTCACACACTCTCATGTGTTTGAATCCTAGGCAGCTGTCAACAGTGGAGAGTTCTTGGTGGGAATGTCAGAGGTATCAGGAAGATGTATCACCTATTAAGATCAGATTCATGTAATTGACTGAGGGAGAAGATCCTGAATACTATGTTTAAAAAATCAAATAAATTTTAAAAAATGCAACTAAAGAAAAGGAGAGGACCTCTATGGAAATGTAGTAAAGCCATAATGTACTTTGGAACTAAACAAAACATGTCTGAGAGACAGGCATCACTAAGATGAGAGCATCTTATTTTTTTGTTTTATTCTATTGCTGTGAGCAAGAATCTCACTGGAGTATTGAACTCCATAAACCACACAGTTTCCTGAAAAAAAACAAGATTGTCTCATAAATATAGCAAGGCAATTAAGAAGTTATACAAAAGCATGAGATTGTGTATAAACACAGAGTGAGAGAAACATGCTGCTCTGATATATGGCTTGTGTGCATACAAGATGAGAAAGTGTCCAAACTTAATAGGAATTAGGTAGATGAATTAAGACTACAGTCAAATATTTAACCTAAAACATATGTAGCCAGTACAAAATGGATAGCTGAAGAGGAGTTGGGGAGTCACTTAACCATATAAGATGTAAATTGCCTAATTAAGGGTAGCAAAAATTGTGTGTGCCAAGTTCAGTTACATATACAACAAAATTAGAATCAATGGGGGAAAACTGACTAGAAGCATATTGCATATTTCTGAGGAGACCAGGCAAAAAAGGGGAGAAGAACAATGAATGAAAAAAAAAAAAAAGTGTGTGTGTATGTGGTAGAAAAAGGTGAAAAATCAAACAGACAATAAAGGAGGATGGACTTTGTGATGGTAAAGGTGCAAAGAACTACAGCCAGCAGTGCTGTGGATCTACAGACCCAAATCCAACAGAACAACAGAGGGAACCCCAATAGACAAACCTCCAGAGTCTCCATTTGCTCTGTGCCTGGGAGGCTTGGTGTGGGAGCAGGAATCACAAAGGGACAGATTTGCATTCTAACACTAAGTGAAGTGGGGAAGAACAGGTGGTAGAATTGTATTTTAATAACAGCTATGTGCTATTAAAAAGATTCAAGAATGATAAAGAAAAGCTTCATAATTGTGTATAATAATGTGCAAAACAATGCAATGGGAAATTGTTAACCGTAGTGTGTCCATTATTTAAATAGGTTATTGGTTATTTTTGATTTTTCACTTTCTTAAGAGTTTGCTGCCATATCAATAAACATCATTGACTCTTGTACTGACTGTGTTTCAAGGCTGTTTTCTGAAGGGAAAGTGTCGGACTCGAGATACCAGTTACCCCATTATTCTCATCTGTAAATTGGATTCCTCCTTTTTAAAAATGGAAATGAGCAGCCCTTCACACAATGTCACTTTACTTCTATGTTGCAGCTCTGGGTTCAGGATGTCTCTTGGATATCTAACTCCAGGGAGGTGAAATCTGATTTCAGTGTTCAATATAATTGCAAGAGATCTGCTTTATCTCACTCCCTGATACCAACCTGCTGTACCTAAACCAGAAGTTTTGCAGCACCCAATGCAGATTCACTCTGTTCTCAGATATATCTGATTTGTGCCACTCTAGTGAACATATCTTATGAGATGCTGATAGGAAGAAATTTACCTGCATGGAACTATTGAATAGTTTTGAATCATCATATTTATTTAAACAGATTGTAAATTCAAAAAAAGCAAATAAATCTAAAGAATAATTTTGGCACAATGTCACTTCCAGTTTGTATTTGCTCAGATGTCTGATTTCACAATGACGCAGTTGTACAGGGAAAAATTACTCGAGCTGCGTCAGTGTGAGAGGTTTCTTCCGAGTCCCGGCCTGCCCATCCCACACGGTGCCCTGGGTTCAGCGACCAGATACCTGGATGAATTCTCACAGAGATATGATCCAGGCTCCAAAGTTTAAAAGCAAGAATGTAAGAACCCTTTATTAGGGGGGTACACAACTTATATAGGGTTTTGGAGGGTACACACGACCGAGGGTGGCTTTGGATAGGTTGAGGATCTTTGTTCATGAGGTGGAGGAGTCCTCCCATTGGCTGGAGGGCAGCTAGCACCAGGTGTTCACGCGGGAGACATCAGACCCTGGCGCCCATGGGTCTGATCTGATTGCCTGGGGTTGTTTACTACCTTTTGGCTGCCCCAAGGTCACCCTGACCTTGCCAGCAACTCCTAATGTGGGGAGTGCACTCCAGGGGTTGGGGCCAAACCTCGCCTACACAGTTGCTTCTTCGAACCTATTTTTAAAGATACATTTCCAGAGAAATAAGTAATCTTCATTTTGAAGAGACTTGCCTCAAAAGTCAGTAAAAATGGGGGAAAAACCTGGCATATTTCTATAATCTTTATATGGATATTTTCTGTGGGGGTTCTGTCACTTTGAAAGATGAGAAGAAAATTGATCCAACATTTCTCATTCTAATTTTGGCAAATTCTAAATTATAGTTAGTAATCGTAGGAACTATCACTCAAAGCTAAGATGGACATTTGATCATTTATTTTTCTTGCTGAGAATTTCTCAAGATATATGGGAATGACAGGATTAAACACTACCTCAGTTATAATCAGAATCAAAAGTTTCTCAAAGTTAGTGCCAGCAATAATTTTTTGCAAAGAATTGTGGGTAACAGCATGTAAATTGTTGTTTAGAAAGCGAGGTTAGCTCCTGGAATAAGATTAAAACATTCTAAGATTCACAAAATTGTATGGCTTTTTTAAAAATAGCATCCTTAAAAGCTGGAGTTATTTTGTTATCATATAATTTTAATTTCACTTGCATTTTCAGACTGGATCACTGAAGCAGATTATAGGAACTTTCATAAAGCTCATATTGCTTGTCAAAAACACCTTTCGCTGGAAGGGCATCTGCAATGCTGCTTTTCAAAATTTAGGCAGCTTCCAAGAGCCAATGTAAAAACAAGGAGAAAATACTTTATCACAAAATACTTTTTTTCTCCTGTTTTACGTTGCTTCTCTTTTTTTTTTTTTTTTTTTTCTTTTTCTCTCTACTTCTTTAGGTTGTATTTCTGATTTTCTGATTTATCATGCTTGTTTTCCCTCCTTCTTTGCCCCCTGTTTTTGATCAGGTAGTTAAGAGTCTGTATTCTCAGTGTTTGGTTTAGCAGTTCTGGTGGACTTATTACTGTTGTACACTGTGATAAACAAGTAGCAATTCATATTCCTCTTCCTACTGTTGCTGTGCTTCCCTGATAATGAAAAAAATCACTTTTGAAGCCCTTGAATCCCCACTTATCATTTTCTAATGGTCACTCCATAAATGTGAATTGGAAGATTTGTCAGTGTTGGAGGATAGAAGAAAATATTTAGTTCAGGTAATTCAGATGTTCCCACAAGATCTTTTAATAATATTGTTGCTGGTGATGGGAAGGAATCCATTAAAATTCAGAGGTTTTTTACTTACTCTAGAGCTAGGTTTTCTAGTCAGAGGCATTTGTGATTATTACTACTTTCCTGAAATTTAATAAGAGTTCTTTGAAATTCTCTAAACTGAAAATATCTGTGGCTATATGTACCTAAACTTGAGTAGGATACACCCACTCCTCTTCTAAAGACCTGAAATTTGTCATAACTTTAATGTCCTATGTCAGGCAGTTTAGTTTAACTATCTGCCAAGTGAAGTCAGACAAGTATCACAAGTAACAAGGTGACCTCATCCTACTGGAAATTTTGCCAATAATAGCTATAGAAGAAAGCGTCCTAGAAAAGTAACATAAGTTTTACAATGAGGAAGTGTTGTATTATATGGACCTTTAGAAAATGAGACCTGTTTTCTGCAAGAAATTGTCAAGAAGTTATTCATGTCATTTTTTTTTTTCCCCACAGTGTTTTCTTCTGTCTACAGTTACAATTTTTAAGCTCATATCCAGACATTTTGTGTTCACTGTGTGCTTTTTTTCAGGGCTGCTGCTGCTTTGGGAACACCAGTTTAGCAACTGGCAAGGACATGGAAAGGAAAGCATTTCTAAAGAAACAAAGCCCCCAACAACACAACACAACACTCTCAAGAGTGCTGGAGACTCATTCCTCGGATCATGGATCAAGACAGGAGAGCTCATTTAAGATGTTTAGGTGGTGGCTACCTATGCAGACTCATTTTAGCTTCTGAAGCAGCAGTGAAAATGAAGAACACACAATAGAACTATAATTCCATGACATTTTGCATTTCAGTGCCTGGATATTTGGTGACTTCAAGACCTACACATTCTAACTCAAGCCCAGTGCAAAACTGAACAACCAGGACACAGCAGTGTCAAAAGCTAAGGTGCAAAGAGACTCCATGTGCCTCTGGGGTTAGACAAGGACTGTTAGAACAGTTTGTCCCTGATATCCACCACAAGAGATTTGCCTTGAAACTTCATTAAACATTTTACCTTCAATTGCTAAGGAATTCATTTGGCTGTGTTTTCTGGCAGCAATTTCTTCACCTACTTTTCATTTAGTAACTATTACCCTCTTCTCTACACTAAGTTATTTAATTTGTAGATTGCTTGATTACATGGTAACTAATTTTTAAATTGGATTAGACTTACCAAGCAGTCCTCCCTACTGGTTTACTCACTTCTAAATTTTTCATATAATTTCTTTTCCTTCTTACTGCCCTCTTCTGACTGAATAGCAATTTTTCTGTCAGGTTGTGTCTGTTTAAATTGTAGTGAAAAAACCCCACCTGTTTTCATCAGGAAATCTTCCATTGAACTCAGTTCTTCAAAGCAATATTTTTCACTAACTGCTAGTATTGGTTATACGTTTCTTTATCTGTTGTCAGCTCTTCAGCTTTGCCAATCTAAAATATTCCCATGCACATTCTGAGATTCACTGTTAATTTACTGGTGCCACCTTGCCCTTCTCCAATATCAGATTTCTCCAGCATTGCATTTGACAGTTTCTGACACACCTGAGAACACTCCCCAAAAACTTGCATGTCTTCTCTTTTTATATAAATGCTTCCAATCATAAAAACCCCAAACAATCAAACAAACAAACAAAAAAAAAACAACAAAAAATCTGGCTCTTCTATTCATGGCAATGCAATTCTAGATTTTTTTAGAGAAAGTTCCTGTCTAAAAATTTTATTAAAAGAGCAACAATTTTAACTTGAATAGCCAATTGGTAAGTGTAAATAATCAGCAATGAATAATGCCTAGTCAAAATAAACAATAGGTGAACAATTGAAGGTTAAAATGTGTTTACATAAATGGCTGACTGAACAATTACCAATGACAAATTCTTCATCAAAATAGAAAATAGTAATTCATAGAAAGAACTAACTGCATCAGATAAATTATTCATTAGAAATACTTCAGCTATGAAATGTATTGTTAACGAATGTTTTATAATGCATATGGAAATAATCTGAACTACTCATACATTCTTGGATTCTTTGAATAAAAACCTAAAAATCAGAAAATGAATGTAGTACCACTTCTGTTGTCTTAGTGGAACTGCTACTCAATATATAATGTAAGTAGTAAATAAAATTGTTAGGATGAATTAAATGTAAATGAAACTATTAGCATGCCTGAAGACTGAATAGGAAATGAATATTGGGAAGTTCACAACATTACAGTGTAAATTGCTTGTAAGATATCACTTGACATTTTTTATTCAGTTTCATCACCATATCTCAGAGAAGATATTGCTGAAGGTGAAGGGTGAGAAGAGCATTGACAAAATATTATGCATAAACCATAATGGAAACACAGTGATTTCCATGGAAGGAGAGATTTAAAAGATTGAGTCTGTTCAGTTTAGTGAAGATATGACTGAAAGTGGGCACTTCAGGAAACCAGCAAAAGGTCTGAGTGAACATACAGAGAATGCAAATCAGGTATCCAGCACCCACTGTCTCCATATCTCAAGAAGAAAGGGAAGGAGTTCAATGAAACAATATGCAAGCTGAAGCTGATCAATAGAAATATTTTTTACATAGATATGGCTGAGGTACAGAGCCCACTGACACAAAATAATTGTCAGAGTAAACTTAGAAGTGTTTATAAAAAGCAGTTGACCTTTATATTAATATATGTGCTAGATAAATATAGAAGGAATATAACCCTTATCCTTCACAATATACAACAAGTAGCAGTTGAGAAGAAATAGTAAGACATTACTCACATGAAGAAGTGATTCATTCTTTAGTGATTGTATCTCTTCTGTGCTCTCCTAGAAAGAAACAGAATTCAGCTACCGCTCTTGCTCTGTCTACCTAGCTCTGGGAAAACAATCCAGAATGAAAACTCAGGGATAAGTGCATGCAAGAAGGAAAGTATGGTCTCAGGAAAAAGATGATTTCAATGAATCTCCTCCAGTTTGATGTCAAGCTATACATGTTTATATACAGGACCTTCAAAAACCAGTTTTCTTCTATCAAAAAGAAAACAAAATTATGGCTATGACAAAACTCCATATTAGGACAGGACTAGTTTGCCTTTGGCAACACAGCTTTTTATCTAAAGGCTAAAATATTAACATAAATAGCAAACATTTCAATCACAAACATTAGGTCATCTAATGGCAGGTAGTTAGTTGCTTTTCAGCAAGAGAAATCCTTATTAAATATCTTATAGGAGTATTTTCAATATGGTCTGGGATACAGACTTACATTGTATTCTAGAAATTGCTGTAGTGTTAATTTGTCACACTGTTAAATGGAAACAGCCTTTGCAAGGCATTGCATCTCAGGATCCCACTCCAGTTTCTGGAAGTTGTTTCTGGAGGCATGAAGTATTTGATCTCATAGAGGGTGAGTTCAAATAGCATCCCAATTTGATGTGCAGGTAGCCAGCTCTGTGTTAATAAGAAAGTGCAAGTTGCCATGTAGTCACAAAGCTATTTGAGGGAGAGAACTGCAACAGGAAAGAGAACATTTTTAAGTATTTCTTTTCCAAAGAGTCCAATTCAGTGTTGTCTTTAATAAGTGACCTCAGACTTCATACTTTCTCCTTGAAAAGGCATGGGTGGGATGCCTAATGCTGACAGTCAGTTTTCCCAACTGATATATTTCACTTACTTTTTTTCAGATTAGGTAGTTCTTTTTATATTAGAACTGTGACAAACTTTTCACTCTACCCATTTCTTTGACAGGAAGAAAATTTTGATTTGACTTTGAAAGACAATCTTTTCTCCTCTTTTTCTTCCCTCCCCCTCCCCCCACCCCCACCCCCCTCCAAAAAATGGTTACCTGTCCTCATTACAGAATTTCTTCTAACATGTAAATATCTATTGTCAGGTGTATAATCTCCAGGTGATATTTTAGCTGTAATTAACAGACATCTCACTACTCACTACTAGATTATTATGTGTAATATAAAACTACTATGCATATATTTTTATTTCATTCAAGTATATCTGAAGATGGTGGTAAGGAGGCTTCCTATTTTTCACTTTGCAGAGGTCAGGGAGCATTTCTTTGAATGGAAACACATGGTACCTCCCCTGAAGTGGACCTAAGACCACTGCTGTCCATGTAAAGATTTCCGTTTAATACAGCAAGCACTGACTAGGTCATGGTCCTGCTGGCTGAAGAAGTAATGCTTTTAAGACTGGCAGGTGTCACAGCCCAAATATTGGATCACTATTGTACAGGCAAGTTAAAGACCCTCCGCTTGTCTCAGTGACTGGTCCAGAGGGAACTGAACCCATTCACTCTTACCTTTCTTTGCAAGGTTAAATTCTCATATTAAGGCAGCAGTACCATAAAGTGATGAGGCAGCTTTTCAAAGTGCAGTTAGTGTTTATGGTTGTCTCAAAATACCTGAAAATTGTGGACTGCTATCTAGTTACCTACTTACTTATAAAAGAACTACTGCTACTATAAAAGGTCTTTATATCTACTGACCTGTTGAGTCTTTTCAAACAAACAAACAAAGACAGAACATAATCTCAATCATTTATTTGAAACTACATCTGATATACTAGTGAAAACAGACACATATATATTGGCATAAAAATACAAATGCGGTTATAAATAAGGGTTTATTTCTAAGATTTTTCCCCTTTTTAAACAATGGAAAGATACACAACACAAGTATTCAAAATTAATCCTCTAGGTTCAGAATAAATACAAGGCTTTTGTTTTCATAATTCCCTAAATGGCATTCATAGGGACATGGCACTAGGAAGGGGAATACTGTATCATAAAATCATTTCCCTCATAATCGTAAGTTGTATTGAGCAGATTCTGCAGAGCATCAGTTCCACTTGCCTCCATACACCATAAGCCACTGGTTGCTTATGAGCATGGTGTAGCAAACAATTGCATTGGCACCACATGAGCAAAAGCTGATATGGGAAGAGAGCAAAGAGCTTAAGGGCATTGCCGAAGTCTGATGCGCTTCCCAGATCCACTCTGAAAGTGTGGGATTTTGTCACCATTCAAAATAAAACAGCCTTTTCTCCACTACAAGCTATTCCCTAAATTGTGGTTGTCAACCTGCTCTGATGAAAGAAATCACTCCCATCACCATGTTATTCAAGGAGCCTGGAAACTGGCATATTTCAAGTGATGGATTTTTGGTTTGGCATTATCACAACTATAGCCAGAGTATTTGTTGCTTAATACCATGGACTAGCACCAAAAAAGTGTAAAGAAATATGAACAGATATTAAATGTGTCTCTGCAGTATATGCCATGGGAATGCATCATCCTTGTAATACACTGTGGATTAAAATCTTGAAACCTTGTTCATTTGCAGTGTTGTGTCACTGCTTGACCTGGAAAAGCAGGGCCAAAGTTTAAAGCTGCTTCTTTGAGCAGGAATTTTTATTGGAAGATTTTCACACACAGCTGATACCAGAAAGATGTAAAGACAAAAAAATAATCGTACTGATGGGTGAACTAAGTCTGAAGAATTTTGCTTGATTAAAACAAACTCCCTTGTACTCTTTTGGACATTAATTCTTCTTTGACCACATTTCATATATCCAACAATGTCCTGTTCCGTTTTACTAAGCAAAGCTTCCTTTTGTCCTATGCAAAACATATATTAAGTTATATATTTTATCTTGACCTATTCTTTTAGGCCTCTGCTAGCTCACTCAGTGATTTTGCCAGATGTGCTGTAAGACTACAGCACATTATTTCCCCATAGCTCTGATATATCTTTCATGAACTTGAATTATTAACTAGATGGTGAAATGTCCTCCGGACAGCCTTCTGATGTTACTAACAAGTAAAGTTTACGGTTCTGTATCGTCTCATATGCTAGGTCAGGTGTGAGAAATACTCTAACAGGGCTTATCAAAGGCCCATTGTCATCCATCTAGCTACTGTGTAAAGTTTTACTGATCACATGGTGATAATTTTGTCTGTGTAAACCAGGTATTGAGACATCAGGACATAAACCGTCTCTCTCAGAAGATAAGATATGAGTTAGGGGAAAGACCTGAAAAAAACCGTCAATAATTCGTAGTTGGATGTCTTGAGTCTCCTCATGTCAAAATCTTTTTCATCAGAGGAAAACACAGCAAAACTTGTGCACAATTTGCTGTTGCTCTGATTGATCATGCAGAATATTTGTGGTAGAATTGAAAGCAGTTACCATTTACCCGTTTATAACAGTGGGTTCTTTTGCATGTCTTGAGTCTCCTCATGTCAAAATCTTTTTCATCAGAGAAAAACACAGCAAAACTTGTGCACAATTTGCTGTTGCTCTGATTGATCATCACCAAAAAAAGCTCTGTGCATTACTAGGTTCAGTGCTCAGTTCATCGAGATTGCTCATATGGATGAAGGCACTTTCAATTACTCCTCTTTCTTTGCCTGGCTGAATGTTTTCCATATGCTGTGGGACACAGGAAGATGGAAAGGAAGGACAGGACAGCAAGGGGGAGGATCAGAAATTCCAGCTATTTCCTTCTGATTTTGTCAATAAAACAAGATTCTGTTGCAATTATACCTTAGGATATAACTTGGGAAAAGGTAACGTTCTCAAATTTTAGTTTAAAATATATGTTTAGTTGCTTTATCTATCAAGCTCCAAAACACTGGGCTTTGATTCATGAGGGACTGTCACGTACTAGCATGCTGTCATGTCTAACATGTACTGTCATGTCTACTAGCACATCAAAAACCATCTCCATGAGAGCGAGGAAGGAATACAGCAACATACAATAGTATATGGCCCTGCTCCCGTGAATTCATTTTGTTCATATCCCAACAATGTTCCAACCACTCTCTGCCTCAGAAATTTGCTGCCTAGCATTCTAAGTCTTTATGAAGTGTAACCAGATGTCCATAAGAAAAGGAATAAATCATTCTCAGAGATGGGTGCTATGCCATTTATAGCATCTATAGTTATTGATCAGCTGTCCAAGCTGATATTTCTACGATGTCTTTTCCCATTGAAAACCAGGCTGCTGCTGTGGCTGTGACAAATTAAGACTGTGGGAAAATACAAGGAATATCAATATTGCCCCCTCACTGATGGAGAAGCAGCCTAGAGGTCTGCAAGCTGAACTAGAGAAGTTTTGGGGTTTTTTGTACAGCCGCTGCTATCCCAAAATCCCTGTAGTATTATCTTTGCTGCAGCCTCAGTTTTTTCCTATCTACAAACTGGCATCCTCACTTGTGTCTGGCTGCCATCTATCATTGACATTACACAAAAGTTAACAGGACATTATATTGATTCGTTGTCTCTCAGAAATATTCAAGAGCCATTCAGAAAGGGCTACTAATTCTCCCCCAGTTCTAACTACATTGCTTGTTCCATGTGCACAACTACATCTTTGCTTTATTATCCGCTGTGTCTTCATCCATGCTTGTCTTCCACTGCAGCTGCTGTTTGGACTTAGGATGGCAGAATACACTACATGTCTCTGTAAAGGCTACACTTCTAGCTCTCATCCCATTGCAATGCCCTACAGTTTAATGCTAACCCAGTAGACAAACTGCCTTTACTTATAGAGATGTTCATACCTGCTGACCCAGTTGATAGGTGGGAAAGTAAAATCATCTCATAAAGGAGTTATGGACCACTGCACAGGCATAATGTAGGCGTTAGCAGCAGAGGAGTTGATGTTGCTGCATGAAAAATGAACTCATCTACAAAGTCCATTGCACATTCCTGAGAAGCACAAATCAAAGTCAATCTGCTAGATTACCATTTCTCTGACACTTTGTGGGTCTTGCAGTTCATTCCACAGAGGGCTCTCAGGGACATGTTAAAGGACACAGCATTATGATCATCTTAGATCTCTTGTGAGGTCAAGGTACTCTATAACTGTAAAATCTTACAGCTTAACATAGATATACCCATGTTCTGCTAAAAGACTTTACAGTATAAGAAATGCATGTATCATTTAGAGAAGTATTGATCACAGTTTTTCTGCATCCTTCTGTCTAGGTGCATCAGTCACTTTAATAAGGCAACGTCATCCAAAGCCTATGGTTCCCGCAGCACAGCAGTGTTGTGTACTGTTGGTGACACCCCGAGCTCTGTTACTGCAGTCCATTACACGATCACAGCCACTTATCACCACTCATCATTGCCTCTGCTACTAGTTTTGGGTAGAAATGCTCAGAATTCTTTTTAACTAATAAGGTATGTCAGGCCGGGCATTGCCAGCCAGTTATGGACACACTGAGCAAGTTACAGGTCTCAAGGCTGAAATCCAAATGGCTTTAACCACTCAGAAATCACACTGATTTGCTGCCTCTAGTAGCTGATACTTGAACGGGGATGGAGACTGCAGACAAAAATAAGAAAACCAATCAAATTGAGCACTTTCTGCCCATTATAATAATGGGCTTCACCCCAGTCATGGCTGGCAGCTCAGCAGAAAGCTGTTTGTGTTGCTTCCCACAGCACAAAAGTTAAAGTGGCTGCAGGAAGTGAAAGTCATTCAGATTATTGAATCAGCTCTGCTATGATATTTGCCTGCATCTTTCAGTGGCTGCAGGATGTATGCTCACAGACCTGTTGCAAACAAATCCAATCTCTCAGCTAGTCCGACCCTGGTCATGCTGAACCACTGGTTACTTAACCTAGAATTCATCAGAAAGGAAGGGTGATTTTGTGCTCCACATATGAAAGGTAACGTTTTGGAAAGGTTCTTGGTGTTTTCTTAAAAGACACTTTTGCATGTCTAGTTTGCTGAAATGTAAGGATATTGTAAAAGCAAGATTCCAGTTGTACGGGAGCTCCTGCAAAAACCTTATAATCTGTGAATATCCAGAATATCAGTCACTTATTGCACAGAGTTTTTCAGCAGCTGAAATATGAAACATACTAATCATCCTAGACCAGAAGATACTGAGGAAGATGGATGTGATTTGTATCAAGGCTGAAAAAGTGTGTTCATTATTACAGCAGAGTGCAAAACAAAATTATTATTAGGACACAGAGAATTCAAGAATGATTCTCATTTTCCTTGAAATATTTGTGCAGTTCTATTTTCTGCACTAATGTTCAAAAAGGATGTTTTAAACATGGGATACAGCCCACAAGCTCAGATTAGTGGAGACCTGTGGAAAGAGGTGGCCGTATGTGAAGCAAATTACATTAGTATCACAAATGCTTTCCTGAAAAAATAAACATAATTCTGAATGTTTAGCATGAGAAACTTTAAAGAAGGATGATTGTCAGCCCATTCTGAAAAATTGCAAGCAATATTTAAAGTTAATTCAAGCTATCTGCTCCAGAAATAGAGACAACTGGAATTACTTCAGACTCCTTCATCATGAAGTCCCTGCATACATCAAACACACATTTTATTTGGCAGTAATGTTAGTGAGGATTAGGAAAACTATTAAGAAGGAAGTTGGATAAAATCCCTTTTTAACATAATGACAACAAACATTTACATAATCAGTGGAAAGAGAGTGAGGAAGCTACCTGATGTTTTGTATGATGGCATAGCAGAGTGACAAAATGTTCTCACTAAAATTAAGCACTCCTCAATTTGTATAGCTTAAGGCTTGAGTGTCAATGTAAGTTCATGGAAAAGTAAGGGTAAAATATTTTCAGATGCCAAACATGGCTTTGTACTAGTGAAGTTTTCACAGGATGATGGATGCCTCCCCACACAACTCAGTGAAAAGTGCCGGTGGCAGGGTCTGACCAGGAACTCTTTACTGGCCACAAACCACTTGGGAAGACCTCAACCCTTGAAAACCCTAGAACCATGAGAATCTTGGCACTGTCTTTGTCTTGAGATACCCAGTATCATTTTGTGTCTTACATAGAGTGTGATAGGACTGTTTGCCTTTGCAACTCCTGCAGACAGCACACACCACCCTTGGCAATCCAGAACAGCCCCTGGGTGATGGTGTGAGCCTCCGGAACAGTAGCTTCAGCCCTCCTAGGCTGGAGTACACAACTGATCAGTGCAAGTGTCTTAACAGAAGTATGAGTAGATTTTGCAGAGATTTTCTGAGAAAGTTCTTCCCTTCACTCAAGTACTCAGGGTTAGAGTAAACCCACCAGTTTCCTAGATGCAATCACATTAACCAAGTTTTATTACTGCCGTCATTCTTTGTGTACTACACCCTAAGATGTATTTGGTGTCTTGAAAAGATTGTTTTCCTACCTCTTAGCTCAAGTTCATGCCACTGAAGTTACACAATAGGACAAACAGCCTGTGTGATCCTTTTTATCTCTTCCCCATCCTCCTAGATGAATCCTCCATCTCTATGCACCAGTCATAGCTGTGAATTCACCTTAGGTCCAACAGCCATGCTCTTGTACACCTAGGTATTCACCTAAGTTCCCATGTGTCACAGGGCGCATGTCTGTACCCTTTGCACACACAGCTTTTCATTCTGCTTCTGTCTTGGTTGCACTCAGCTTGCCCTTTGACGAAAGTGAACTTGCAGCTAGAGTGCCTCTGTGTAAGCATATAACACATAAATAAACTACCCTGTACCATTATGCTGACCCTTTTATAAATTTTCATTTTAAGTGCAGCAAAAAACTAGTGGTAGAGCAAACCCAGCAATAAAGTCAAAATGGAATTTGAAGATATATCTTGGCATGTGTGCAGTGATCATCAGTTTCCCATATAATGAACTCATATTTCATCTTTTTTCATCTTCTGTGAAGATTTTGTGCAAGTCACAACAGAAACACTTGGAAATGGGTAGAATTTCCTTTTTTATGTTAAATACCTTGCTTCTGTTGTCATAATCTGCTTCTTTCCCACTTATTACTATTTTTACACAACCTCTGGAACTTGAGAAGCAAAATGCCTTGTCTGTAGAGGCAGACTATTTTTCAGGAAAAATCTATTTTTTTCAAGTCTGTTCAACCAAGCTTGTAATTTTTTTAGCTGAATAAAGTGAACTAAAACTTTACATATACAGAGAACAGCTTTATTTAACAATGCAACAAAAATAGAAATTATCAATTGCCTGTATAAAAAAAAAAAAAAAAAACTTAGTTCATGGCTTTGTGTTTAGAAAACTTCAGAAAGTTAAAAAATCAATTACAAGGCTGATATTTGATGTTCACAAAATTTTCAAGAAACATAGAAGAGAAAATCAGAAGAAATAGACTCCAAATACAACACAAAGCTTGTGAAATTTTCAACTTATTGCAGTATTTTCCATGGAACGTACACATATCCAAACTAAAAACTTTTCCTGAGTATGGCCATCTTTATTTGTAAATATTTTACAAATATTTTCTCTATAGACAAATGTACCTCTTTAGAGCACTGACAATAATGAATTTTTAAAGATTCAGTAATTTCTGTAAAGGGAAAACAGAAGCAGAATTTTTAAAATGTGTAGAAAGGATCTTAAGCTCTTCAGAAAAGCTTAATTTTACGATTACAACCTTTAAAGTGAACAAAAATCACATTCAGAAGAATAACATCAGCATTATTCTACCTAGGGTAGCAACTGAAAACCAACTCAGAGCTGAAAGCAGGAGAAAAATGCAGCCTTCTGTAGCAGCAGGCTGCACTAAGTACTGGTTTTTGAGCTGTGTTATCCAGCCTATACAAAATTAGTGTCTGCAGCCAGTCACCCAGGTGAATATGGCTGCTGTTTCATATGATTGAAAGAGAGCAGATGTTCATTTAGTTTCTTAATTTTGTACCATTTGAATTCAGTACTCTTCGACACCCTGATATAAATTTAATTCAAGCTGAAATTTAAAAATATGTTCTTTTCAAACAATAATATTAACATTGTCATCATCAACAACAACAATAATAATACACTGGATGTCAGAGACTTGGGGCAGTGAGTCAGTTGGGATTCAGCTGAGTGCTATGTTAAGTACCTCCTGTACCTGTTGGAGCATCTGGAATTTCTTTCTTGATTTCTTAGTGTAAAGCCAGGGGTGAGATTTAGATCCAGAGCTTAGAACCCTACATAGGCAAGACTGTCATAAGAAGACTGGACCTAATCCAGGGAAGGACCACCACTGTTTGGTTTCTAGTGTGAAGGTTTGGCTAATCAGGTAGTGAATTCTAAGCCAAAGCCCGTGTCACAGTCTGTGTTGCTCAGAGTGATCCACATCTACTCTTTCACTGAGAGCTCTCTCTGGAGCTGACTGTATGTATTCAGCAGGGTACCTGGCCTTGGGCTTGCCATCATCCTATGCAAAATTCCTGTAACTCTCAGATATTATCATCATGATTTCGGGGACACTTGAAGATGAGAGTGCCTGAAGTAACTTCAGGGCCATGCTGCAGCCTGCCAAAGTGTTGCTTCACAGTGTAACATCAAGGGCATATGCTGCACAAGGGTGGGCATGGTAGAAAGAGCATATAAGGAAATTTAATGGTTCAGTAACTGTTGGGACAGTGTCAAAGGACTAGGCAGGATAAACACAATTAGATTTTATGTAGATTTATCACCTCTGAGCTTTGGAAGCAGGTCCTGGAAGAAATAATCTCTTGGATTTCATCATAGAGAACTCAATTCACTCCAAAAAGGGCCTGAGGGCAGACTAATACACAGGTAGCAAGCATGAATGATGAGGGTAACAGGATGTGGAGTGAACTGGGGATCTAAGCTGTCAAACACTGTAGGCAGAGCCCTGATAAAAATAAAGACCAAACAGCAGCTAAAAGAGAGGCAATTTTGAGGGGATGACATGGATTATGGCCTTGTGGTAGATCTCTAATCTACATCTATTTCTGAATGGAATGGGTCTGAAAGCTTGATGAAACAAGACCACATTCTCCAGATTCATAGACAGAGAAAATGCACTGTACACAACAGCCAGCTATCACAGAGATAAATTTACAGGCTGATAAGACACTGCCTTCAACACAAAATTGTACTTTCAATGACTCAGTACAGCACCTCAGTAAATACAGTCATTGCTCTTTTCCTCTTATGTACATTACCACTAAAGAAATGAAGCAATCCAGCACAACTTGTGTCCATGTTGCATTAACAAGAAGAATCACAACAAGAATTCTGTTCCCATAGAGTGCTGTATATTATATAGCTTCCTACTCAGCTTTTTAGAAAGAGTTTGCAAAAGAATGGAGTCTGCCCAGAATTTGCTAAGGATCCAACCTAAGGTGCAGTGTTATTTGTTAAGAATGGTAATGAATGCACTTAATTAAACATATAGAAATGAAAAATGGGAAGGAACAATGTGCTAATAAGTCCATGGTAATATAAGTTGCACTTGACAAGGAATATTGATTACTGAGGTGTTTCATATTTCTTATGCACTAATGCACTAAACACATATAGAAAAGTGACAACTCTGAAGTAATTACATAAGGAATTGTCAGTACAATCATTTGTATTTGGGTTATTTCACTGCACAGACATTTCTATAAATTATAATGTGTCACCCTAGATGTACACAGAAGTTAAATCATTTATCCTCCAACTAATCATAGAAACAAGAGCCAAAGAGACCCTCAAAAAGAATTTAGACAAAGACCTTAATAAAAATTTGCAATGCTGTAAGACTTGTAGCTGATTGGGGTTTTTTTAATTAATTGAAGCTAGATTTAATTGTTGTCCAGTCATCAAGAGTGAAGAGAATACAACTGCAACTTTATCCAGTGTATATTTTTATGAGATATAAACACTCAAAACTAGACTGAAGAAAGCTCAGTAATTTTCTAGAGGCCATTAAACAGTCAACTCGTAGTTGTAACTTGCATTCATGAAACTAAATATTCTGTCTGAGGCTGAAACAGGTGACCTAGAGAAAGATTCATGAGATCCATTTGGTACCTGAGTGGAGACCCCTTGATTTATCCTAGTCATCAGTGGCAGTCCAGAACACACATTTTATTCAAAGAATGTTATGAGCTAGTAAGAGACACAGCTGAAGCACTTGCCTATTAGAAGAGTGCTAATACAGTATTTGAAATCCATGAGTATCCTTATTGCTAAAACAACTTACTCAGGTAATAATTGTCAGGTCAATGATTTTTTAGAAAAGGAATTGAAAGCTCAGTGAGAGCTGGTGGTTTGTTTGTTTGTTTGTTTGCTTGTTTATTTTGCTGTCTGGAGCAAGAAAATTCAAACAGAAATAGAAAAAGTAAAAAAGGAAAAAGCTGTCATTTATACAAGCCAACAACATATTCTTGTAACAATGAAGGCTAATTCCAGCTCCATTAGGAGTATTGCAAGTAGGTCAAGGGAAATGATCCTTCCCCTTTTCTCAGCATTGGTGAGGCTACACCTGGAGCCTGGAGTACCCTGTCCTGTCCTGGGCTACCCTAAAAGAAAGGCATGGATACACTGGTTAAAGTATATCAAAGGGTCGCAAAAATGATCAAGGAACTGATGCACTCTTCTATGAGGAGAATCTGACAGAGTGACACTGTTCAGCCCAGAGGAAAAAAGCTCTGGGAGATCTTCTCAGTGTATATAAATACCTGAAGGGAGGGTGCCAAGAAGATGGACCCAGGCTCTACTCAGTGATGCCCAGTGATAGGACCACAGAAGGTTCTCTCTGAACATCAGGAAACACTTTTTTACTATGAAGGTGACTGAGCACTGGCATGGGATTTCCAGGGAGGTTGTGAAGTCTCCATTGTTGGATATATGCAAAAGTCCACTGGATATGTTCCTGGGCAACCTGCTCTATGTGGCCCTATTTGCACGGAGGGGCTGGAGAAGTTGACTTCCAAATGTCTCCTTTAAATTTAACTCCTCTATTCTGTGCCCCGTAAAAGAAAATTAAAGGGAAAGGGAAAGGGAGAGAGAGATACAGAGAGAAAGAATGAGAAAAAGTTACCTGATTCAAGGAGTCTGAAATACAGATATTTGTTTGCCACTGAAATAAGAATACAAAATATACTAGGTTGAATTATTTAATTTTGGTTTTGCTTTTTTATTTGGTTCACAATGTGTTTTTTTAATATTTGAGGTTCTATCAGAATTATAAATCTATTCATTTTGATCAATGAAAATATCCCCCCCCCCCCCCCCCAACAAATTGTTGGACTGTTGAGGTTGTTCATGTTGCTATACCATTCTTTGTAAAGTGCTCCATTCATAAAAGTAGAACTGTAATGTCCAAGTCAATGACCTGGGCTTGTATAAAACATCTCTGATACTTAAGCTTTCTCAACTGAGCAATAGAAGAAATCAGACTGGAAGAGATGTTAAGTTTATTAAGTCAATGACTCAATACTTCAAAAAGAATTTTCTCAGTGATGCATAAGCTGCCAAATCTGAAGTAACCTACCCTACATTTTGTGTGATTCTGTTTAATTTTTTTCATTTTTTTTAAACTCAAGATATGAAAGATATTCCTACCAAAATCTCCTCATGAAATTTAAACCTAGGACTCAAGACACTGTTTTCAAACACTGAGCCTTACAGAGTTAGATGTTTAGTTTATATGGTAAGTATCTTAAATTATTGTAAACTACATGTATGAACAAGCTGAAAGGCTGGTGCAGAATGTGTTGCAGAAAATCTATATGTTATACCTTACTCATAACTGGAAAGTAAAAGGACAGTTTTCTCTTCACAATCTGATGTGGCTGACAGTGAGTGAGAAAGATATTTGAGTGAAGTCAGCACTCATGCTAAAAAAACATTAGTTCTTAATAAAAAGATCCTTCTTTGTTTGGGTTTTTTTTTTCCCTGAATATGAGGCAGGATTTCAATTCAGGAATAGATGAATCTTCAAATGGATCTAGATTTTCAGTTTGCTTCAAGGCTGAGAAGTTCACATGATTATGCAAGCTCTCTCTCAAATTCTGCCATTTGCTAAAAGGGGCTTAGATATTACATGACACTGTCAGTGCTCATCTTCTGTGACAGCTATTGTATCTTTTATATGTTGAACTGCAAGCATACCTGGATTTCTTGATTAGAGAATATTTGAGGTGAGGTTTCTAGTGCTCTTCTGTTCTGGATAAGTCTATCAGCACTGACTGAACAGTGTTTCATCATGTTTTGAGCTCTCTGACAAAAAATACAAGAGAAAATGAGGTATTAAAAGACAGGTAACCTTCTGTGTACATTAAAACATGGAGATCATCTCTTACAGCTTTGAACAATGGTCCAGACAAGTCTGTAGCTCATTCATTTCCAGCTAATTCTATACCTGATCCAGTTCACAGTAATTCAAGTGAGCAAATTTAAGACACAAATTGCCATGCAGTTGTGTCACCTTTCCTCCTTACTTCCAGCATTAGTGATTCCACTGGGAGCACCACAGTGGGTTATTGACCAAAAAGACAATTTTATAATTACTTCTAAATGTCAGTAACTAATCAGACAGCATGACCCAGTGCAATGAAGGGAGGTGATTACTTCTGAAAGGGTGAGAAAAGGCTCTCATTTGGGTTCTGTTAGTTATGAAATACTTTTAATATGTTCTTTCCCCAATGGCCACCACTCCTCATTTGTCATTCTTGGTGATCCCTGAAGGATGTTTATGTAACAGTCAATTGGCTCTAAAGGTCTATTACTTAGCTACTGTGTGTTTTGACAGTCAAGTTTGAGAACGTCTTAACTCCTATTAGCTGCTGCTAATTTACAAGAGAACTCCTGTGGAAAACAAACAAACAAGCACATAATTTGATGCAACATCAGTCTGGAACAGCAAGTAAAGTCATTAGGAACATCCCAGCTATTCAGATTAGTGAACACAGGTGACTGGGGAGAAGAGGCAACCAAGCAAACACCAGAGATATGTCATCCTCTGAGAGGACATCCTTCATTTATTAATCTTCCTGGGGGGTTCAAAAATACGTTGGGAAAAAACTCACACACAAAGATAAACTTAAACCTAGAGCTCATCTTAAAGAATTTTGGTGTGCGGTAAATAAACAGACATGGTTCATTCTCTTTCCTACCTCATCCATAGGGACAGAATTCGAGAGTCTAATGCTTTTCATGTAAAGAACTGCACATAGCAAAGCTAGACAAACTCCTTCATGTGTCCTTTTCCAGACTTTAAAAATTGCACCCACTCTGCATTATACATTAAGTCCTTCTGCTGCAAGCATAGTCTATGAGGGTTGGTGGATAAGAGATTTTTATTAGATCCATTTTCATTCCTGAGAACCACCTCCAGTATTCAGACCTCTTTGTTGAGGTTGACAGCAGTAATGCAAATCTCACTATTCATAAAAAGTCTTGTTTTTCCTTCTGTTTTGGTTTGGTTTGGTTTGGGTTTTTTGGTGGTTTTTTGTTTCTTTGTTTGTTTTTGTTTGGTTTTTTTTAAAGCAGTAGCATGGAGAATTCTGAAAGACCATTACATATGCACAGTATGTAGTTTTGTAATTTATTCAATGGAAAATAGAAATATTTCTTCTATGTCATCCTACCTTTAAGTCTTACATTTAATCTAAAGCCCTAATGACTGATTAACACCTTATAGTGTGAAACTTGATTGTAAACAAGGATGATTTTATTTGAATAAACTTAAACTCTAAGTAAAATAGGGTTATAAAATTTGCATGATTATTTATAACCATATAATTTCTAGAGTCTTTGAAAAAAATTAATCAACCTTTATTGCTAAGACCATGAAAGAAACAAGAAGACCAACATTCTGCACACTGCTTAGGTGGGCCAGGACTGACTGGTAGTTGGCAGGGTGCATTTTACATTCCAGGGAAACCCTGACACACACACCCACACCCACACCACACACACACACACAAATAGTTATGAAGTCAACCAGGAATAGAATTTATTATTAATGGTATAGGATCTGGTAGTTATGGAACACAGGACTGAAAAGACAGGGAAGGGGGTTCATACAAAGTATGGAGGCAATAAAAAAAGAAATTTGCAGCTTGAAGGATTCAATCATGCAACACTGTCAATGCTACAGGTTCTAATAAAGCCAAGGAGGAAGTAGTACTAAAGCTCTCCTTTAAGACACTATCCCCTTCCCCCCCCCCTCCACCCCCCCCCCCCCCCACCCCCCCAGTTTATGGGCAGAAACAAACCTGTCAGATTACATTATTTCAAATCAATGTGAAATGTAACTGCCAATCCCAAGCAAAACATTTATTGTGCTTTTTTGGGCTAGCAGTGGATGTTTGGTTTTTTGGTTTTGTTTGTGGTTTGTTTTTTCTGGTGGAATGTCCTTTTATCGTTTTTACTTGTACTCTGAAAGAATCATTAGTTCAAAATGAAAATTCAGCACATTACATTCTAAGCTTTTAACAGAAGAATAGACTTTCTTCAAATGTTTCTTTCTTTCTACTTAAAACTACTCGATAAATTTGTTATGCTATTTGAATTAATAATCATTTCTGTTCACCCATTTCTATGGGCTAAGTAATTATTGTATCAGCACCCAAATACTACCCAGCAGAACCAAACAACAGGTTTTCAGCTCAGAAAAACAAAAGAGTGTTCTGCCTTTGTTTTCTTTGAACCTGTCCTGTAGCATGATGAAACTGACTCCTTGATCATCCCTTCTATGCAGATAAATCTCCCTGGGGAGCAGAGCTGAGGTAATGCCAAAGACAGTTCTCTCTTCATTGTCAGATCAGCTCCCAAGGGTTGTGAGTTTACTGGAAAGAGTTGAAGGACACTTTAAGTTAACAGTATCTGTCCACAGGAAAGCAGAAAAGAAAAAAAGAAAAAGAAAAAAAAAAAAAGAAAGAAAAAGCACATAACAGTGGTTTAAATTCATCTTTTCTCTCTGTCATTAGTGCTGTGTTGGGCACAAATGGGCCAAACTACAGAGAGCAGACATCAGTCATCTGCCAGACAAATCCCTCTTGCAGCACATTGCCTTTATCAAGGGATCACATGTGTTGAATCTGTTGTACCTGGAATGCAGTCCTTTGGTTTTGATATGGCATTTGTTTCCACAGAAACCAACTGGGAAATAACTATAGATGATATAAACTACATAGACAGGATTGCTATGACAAACAATTCCAACCTGCAAATCGAAACACAAAAGAGAATGAAAAAATAAATTTAATTCTGTCTGTATAGACATCCGCCAAATAGTCAGATACATGGCAGAATTCAAAGTCTCCAACAGGCTTCAGCTGCTTATTTCCCAGCTAGTGTACTGTTAAAGATTATCCTATCACCTGAAGAGGTACTTTTATGTTGAAACTATAAATAAAGCCATCATGGAATTCTCAGAACAAACTGATTATTGCAGTAACGATAACCAGTATGGCATTTGTTCTCAAGTACATTATCAAAGCCTCATACTTCAGTCATGAGGATACTTCAGGAAAGTACTTATTGCCTATAGATTTATGACACTAGCATCCTAAGCATTTCCAAACATTAGAAGAATCATTTACTTGATTAGTGAAGGCCAAAAGTTTCATAGAAAGATTATCTTAACTGCCTTTCACATAACAAAATTCATATTATATCAGTCAATCCTTTATGGAAGTATGACAGCTTGCATTTAAAGACAAGTTTCACTGCTAAGGACACAGCTGCTGTTTGGCAGTGGTGCACTGCTCCAAATACAGCTGGAAGGTGCCACTGTCAGGAACAGCATCCCCCCTCTTCTATTGGTGATACCTGACGAAAACAAGTCTGTGCACTCCAGAACTTCATCATTTTTCTCGTCTTGAAGAAAAAAACAGAAAAGGTTCAAAGAGCATCTAAGCTTCCCTTTAGGAAAGTTCTCAAGTCTACATTTAAATTTATCCTCTATGGGAATAGCATTCAATTAAATCTGTCTTAGAGGGAGCATTTTCTTGAACTGTAAGTATTTCATGTGGTGAAAAATATTCAATGCAAAATTTTCCAAAAATTCACTGTTTGCATTATAAACTCACCATGTAGTTAGATATTGTGCAAACAGTCACACTCCCTGCCAGAAACAGGCGTGCTTTGACATAAAATAAAAAATAGTACATGAGAAAGGTTAACAAAGGTCTTTGCATCAATTCCTGTTTGTTTATTTATTTAGGGTATTTCACTCTTCCAATTCCGCACACCTTCATTACAAAACACTGAGAAATGTAAAAAAACCAACCAAACAAACAAACAAAAAAAAACCAGCCAGGAACATCATTTGACATTCCAGCCATTAACACTGGTGATTTGTGAGATATAGCAGATTTGAAGAGGAATATGGAGAATAATGTTGTATCACTGTGACATTTTATTATTCTGTCCATTTCCCAGTTCAATAAACTTTGCTAACAAAATAAGACTCAAAAGCTCCCTATGAAGTAGGACAGTGCTGTTTTTCCAATTTTATTATGGGAAAATGAGACACTATGGGTTAGACTTAAATACAGAGACTGAAGTCACTCTAAACTAGTGTGTCTCAGCTTCAGAGTGAAGCCCACCTAGGTCCTGCATCTTTCTTTTAATAGCATGGCCATGCCTGCTCTCTAAAGAGTCATGAATATATTACAGAAATTGCCTTTCTCCTGTCACTGCATGGGCTGCCACAACATGCTGAATGCAAACAAGGATGATTCCAGGGAACTGATTCCATAACCATATTATTCAGAGCACAGGGATAGAAATGCTTGATGAATATGTGCTGGAAGGTATTTCACTCACATTGTCTATGCTTTTGCCTCACAATTCCTGCACAAAGATCAAGTATGTGCAGAAACAGGGGTGAGTGAGGCTTTTAACTTTACTGCTGTTCTTCCAATCCACTGAATTTTCACTTACTGTATTTTCAGGTTGACTGTGAAAATTTGGGAGATATCAAAAAACTCCACAGAAACACACAAAAAGTATGGAAGGATGAAAAAATAGGAAAGAATTGAGAGACTAACAGAGCTCACAGAAAGCACTCTCTCTGCTTCATAAGTTTGATTTTAATTATTATCACCCCAGAACCTTCAGTCAATGCCAGAACACAAAATTTGGACTACAATTAAGAAAAAAAGTATCTAGAAAGCAATGCTCTATATATTTCTTATGATTTCATGTTCACCATGTTTGCAAAAGGGATGTACAGAAATAAAACACTTCCTCTTTGGGCTAATTAAAAGATAGACCCAGGATGATAATAATGAGAACTGGATTTATGAGACAGTAGGAGAAGCATTTTACGTTGGGGGAGCCCACTGAACAGCTTTGAGACTGAAAATTGTGACAGAATTGAATGTCAGTTTAGGGAAAAAAGAAATGGATCTGATGAATACTCTGAAGTCACCCTCACTGTTCCCAAGGCAAGATTATGAAAAATCCCCAGCCTCAACATTTTTTTTTCTTTAAGTAAAAAGCTTATTTACTTCTTGGACAGCAAATATAAGGCTGATTAGTTTTGTTTTGAATCATTAGGGTTAGCCATTTCTTTCCTGTTTTAAAAAAGAGAATAAAGAGAAGCAAAATAGTTTGAACTTCATTTGTAATGTGACTACAAAGAGCAAATCCTCAGCTCATCTACTTGTTTGAGAGACAGACTAAAGAAAATTTACACTTAGGGTAAATTTCCTGCTCCAAGATGCTGAGATTCACAGTTTCACCCACAGAGCTGATCAGTACTAGCATTCTCAACAGTCAGATGATCTGCAACCAATTGACCTTCCAGAACAGTGAACTGACTCTCCTTGCCTCCCCACCTTCCTCCCTACCTCTGCCCAAGTAGTTGGTTTAACAGCTGGATCTCTCTCTCTTCTGCCTCAAATTTTGCTGAAAGAGTGTTGTAAATTCATTGTGTCTGGCATTTCACATAGTGTATAAAAGCCCTGAAAGATGGGAAATTAGTTAATAGTACTATTCTAAGGAAGCTGTTACAAGGTTATATTTGTACAAGCATACAAATACCTCACTGTAGGAAGTGTTGTGTATAAGCAAGCACAACAACACATTGCCATTTTTGCTTACTCCCCGCCTCCACTAATGCATGTTTCAGAGCAAATAAGAATAAAAGTAGAAGAGGAAGTGAAGGCACAGAAGCAATTTCTTGACACAACTTTATATTATCTACCTGGAACAGAACCGTGGTGTCCATGGTGCCCTGTCTGCTCAGACACACTACAATACAAAGCAAGTGAAGTTCACTACATTTGGATTCTGAAGCTGCATGCTATTGAGGGACACATGCCGGTTGAAACCACAGCCCTTGCTGGTACTCCAAAGCAACATAGTGAGTGTGAATCACTCATTGACCCTCCAGAGCCAGGACTGATGAATGCACGTCCAGGTTCACTATATACCCCATTTACCATATAACTCAAATGTTTACAGGATGTACATACGGAACATAAACTTCCTCACTTGCACCTTCTTCAATATTCCAGGGACGTGTCAACTCTTCCTTTCTCTAGTTAAAGGAAACTTGCTTGAAACATTTATCACTCTAAAATATGTTTCCATTAAGTTAGGAGAGCTTTGACAGGAATTGGGGGCTGATATTATATGCTGTCTTTAAATTGTTCAGCAAGGAATTTAACACACTTTTGAAGTCTCAGACACAGCAGAACCTGTGCACAGACTAATACTATCTCACTGCTTTCATCCTTCGGATGGTACAGTATAACATGGAACTTTCTCAAACAGGAACTTTCCAAATCATATGCAGGCCAATGTGAACCTTGTGAACTGCTGCAACATTATAGAACAGCTATTTCAGTAGTTAATTCTCAGCACTTAGCATAAACTGCTCTTCAGAAAAGTTGGAAGGATCTAAATGATGAGGTATACTTTTAATGCCATGCAAGTTATTTCCTAAATGCTTATAATTAAGTATTTTCTTTTAAAGGGGGGTGGGGGAGGTGGGGGGGTGAGAAAGGAATAATTAGAATATGACAAATTATTCATCAGTATCTCCCCACACTAATGAGACATTTCACCAGGCAGTTAATTATACCAGAATGATTAGTGCATCCATGCTTATGCTGACACCTCCGAAACGTGAAAATCAGGTTGTTCAGAAAAATCTGATGCTGTTACTAGACTTCATCAAATAGTGTCTCAAAAACATTTCAATGTCTCATCTAAAGGATTTGCACAGCTTAAGTTAATTGGAGATAAGTTTATTCATCCAGACTTCTTTAATTTTCCACATTTAGCTTCTAAGGGATTTTTCATATTTTTTATATTTTTGATAAATGTTGCAACAGTGCAAATTAGTCACTTCCTATCCTTAATCAGAGCAGAAAGTAGGTTACTGCTCTACATCCCATAAAACACAAGAATAACCTCATTAAAGATTTGGTATTTGACATTGTTCAGTGACAGTTTTGTACATCACTAGAGTTGGATTTCATATTAAGTCTTCCAAAGGATGTTGCAACAGCTGAGCTAGGGATTAAGAACAGCATGCCCGGGTCAAACTAATAATTCTGATTTCTCTTCAGTATCATCCATCATAAATATTTTTCCCCTGAGACTGGCTCTGAGATCCACATGGACCTTCTAGGACACCTGATCACTGCTCTTTGCCTTTCTCCTGTACAGAGTCCTTACTGAAATTAACCCCATTTGTGAAGGACACTTTTGGTGCCCATTCCCTCTGGAGGTCTAAGGAGAACAACCCTTAATCTGTCAGTGCTCTCCTTCTCCATTGACATTCACTGCTGAGTCCTTAGGCCTCATTTTTCCTTCTTTGTCTGGAGATAGCTGAGACCAAGGGCACTGTCTTTGGAGTGAGCCTGACAAGAGAGTAATAACTCAGAAATACCCTAGAACCCTCCACAACTCCAGACCCCTGCTAACATCCAAATTCGCTATGGACTGCCCTGAGCATGAGATTTTTTTCACTAAAAGATCCAGCTGTACTAGGCCAAAACTCATGTGTGTATCAGCCACAAAATCGATAGCAAAAAATTATCCTCTTTCCAATCATAGGCACAGGATGGAAAATCCACAGATACTCAAAGGTGCACTGGTAGTTGAAGTGAGTGTCTGCAGAGTAGCTTTGTGGCTGGAGGGAGGCAAGGGAGGCAATTACATTGAAATCAACAGGTATTTTGTCAAATCACTTGCAATATTTTTATAAAACTCTTCTGAGTGTTGTAATTCACCCAGGTCCATACTTCATGGTTTGCAGGTGAAGTGAACAAATCAGCATGGTTCCTTTAAGCTGCAGTTAATGGCTACAGTTAATAGCTTGTGATATTGGTAGCTGGGATAGGAGATGCAATTAGTTTTACTAACGGAAGAAAAAGCTTGAGGTAACAGAAGTTGGAAGCACTAATACTAATTAATTCCACAGAATTAAGTGGTGGTGTCATTATAGAACCTGTGAGTTTGAAATTCAAAATATGAGGCTTGAAGACCACAAAAACTTTTTCTCAGTCATTTTGGTGCCTCTTTTTCTTTTTTTCTTTTTTTTTTTTTTTTTTTTTTTTGTGGACTGGGAGCAGTCCATCATGTACAGAGAAAGAAAATCAACATATCATAAAGCACATCAGCAGACAGGGGTTTTGTGTTGCATCTGTGTTGTACCCTAGGAGACAAAGTCAGAATGAAGTTGAAGATCTCGTGTGTTTTGTAGACTAATGCCATAAATGCCACCAATTTAAGATTAATGTCACATACACACAGTATCAAAAAGCATAGCCCAAAGAGAGGCTATTCATGGGTGCTCCTGTGCTAGAGGCTCATCTGGCAGGCTGGCCAGATGAGGGATCTTTCCTAAAAGCAAATGCCCTCAAGGCTGAGTGTTTCATAAAGGTGAGTACAAGCTGCCAGCACTACAAGTAGGTATGATTCCAACAGCATGGACTGGTTCAGGCAGGAAAAGGCCGGTGAGTCCTTTTGGCTTGTGTGATTCTGCAACCCTACGTTGAAAAAAAGACCTGGTAATAGTTGTCAGAGTGGTAATGGCCAGCTATCTAAGATATGTGGTAAACGTTTTTTTCTCTTCCCCATTATTTTCACAGAATGAATACCTCAAAGGCTTTCTGTATTCTGGAATGACAGATGAGATAGGAGAAATGGATTATCTAGAAAGACCAGGCATTTATGCAGTAACAGCACAGGCAACTCGAGAGTTTTCGGAGGGAGCTATGCCATCCACATGATGGCTGGAGCAGGCCTTGGCTCTGTGGAGGGGTGCAGGTGTGTGAAGTTGTTAGGATTATTTCAAGCAGGTTTTGTGTAGAGGTCTGCCCACATAAAGCAGAAGTCCTGTGCCTTCACTTGTGCCATACAGTGTTACAGAGAACATCATTAATCTCATTGCTTGAGTAAAGGGCTGCTGGACAGAGGCAAAACTGGCAGAATTTGGCTCCCAGTGCTCCAATAAAAGATGATTGCTCAGAAGTACCTTTCTACCCTTCTCTGAGCTAGTGTGAGAACATACTGACCACAGAGCATACATATGACATGACAAGAGCCTTCAGTTTTGGGTGGGGTAAAGATCTTGATCACTTTGGATAGCCACTGTCCAGTGCTTCAGAAAGGTGTCAGCTACATATTGCATTTGACATGCAGTGAGAAACCAGTACATCACTGCTTGAGTATGTGAGTTGCTGATGTTCCACCAGAGGCTTTAAGGTGTGAATTGCTGATGGCGTCTCACAAGAGAGCCCAGGAGGCTTCTTCAGTTGCCACATGGGCTGCAGTAGCCCAGGACCAATGAATGCTCCATGACATTGAGGCAAACTTGGTGTTGGTGGCAGAGCACCCAGTCTCCCTTAGAGGGGCTAGGATTGCATTCTGAAGGTAATTTTTCTAAGTGACTTTTAGTTGAGCTGCCTTGGAGTAGATAGGATCTAAATAGACCAGAAGCCAGGAAGAAGCTGCAGGGAGATAAGACCAGAAAGAGAAATATCTTTATTTTTTTTTATTTTAAAGCTGAGTGACAGTTTTTCCTGCCTGATTTGAAAATATCAATCAGACTAGGTGATAGAACTAAGGAGCAGAATCGAGTATATGAGCTTTAGCAGTGTAACAAGGAAATCTTAATCCCTAAACTAACCTCTACTTTGCCGTAAGTGGGCTATGTTGTATTTTGAGTTTGCAATGATCAGGGATTATCCTCCAAAATAAATAATAAAATGGAATTCCATATCTACAGCAAAAAGTTACAGTCTTAAGGCATAAATTGGAAACAATGACCTTGACTCTTCTTTCTCAGAGGTTTAGATTAAAAAAAAAAAATTGAAAACATTGGTTAAGTCAGTAAAGTTCTCTTAGGAGTGACAAAGTAAGAAAGAAGAGTTAGAGCTGAGATGCTTTCTCTTTCTTTTTCAAATATTACACTAGCTTTTCGTCTCTCCTGCCCTTCCCTAGTTAGCATCCCTATTTTGCATGCAGAGCCAGCTCCATGATAAAATCCCTTCCTCACATCCACAGAGTATACAGCCAGACTCAGCCAGGGAAATGGATTGAAGGATTCAGCAAGACCACAGTGTGTTTAAATCCCTGCAAAAGAGAGAGAAAGGAAAGTTGATAAAACAAAATAATGACCACATCCTTCCTGTTAGGTAACAACAGTTACCCTTAGGGCTGAATCACTTCTCTCTAGAACATGAATGCCAGGATTTTGCTGTATCTTCAAGGCTGGTTTTGTGATCATGCTGAAAATACTGAAACACAGTGTCCTTATTTTTGTCCCCACATACACATTTTCTTCAGGTACTGAAAAAAATCAAATCATCCTTTTCTGTGACTGAAAATATGAGATTTACTGCAACTTAGCTAAGTATTACCCTTCAGGTTAGTCCTAATAATTCAACATATTCCTACTCACAGCCACGTTTGTTTAAACTCCATCTCAGCTTTCAGTTAAGATGTAGGTCTGGTATCTGCAGGAAATATTAGTTTTCCCTCTCTTTCATTGTCTTCCAAACACTTCCTTAATTGATTAATTTTTTTTAATTGTACAAATATGTTGAAAATTTCAACACATGCATGGAGAAATCAACCATTTAAAACAATGGCAGTGTTAACAAGATGATCCATTTCATCCTCTTATAGAAGTTAATGAACCATTGTGAATTTATTTTGATGGAAAGACAATGTCTGCTTGCAATTAAACTGATGAGCAGAGTTGTTCTTGTAAGTAGGTACTTTAAAATAATTATTTTAATTCATTTCGGGCAGGGGGACAGGGGAAGAAAAAAAGAAAGATGAGAAAGATATATCTACGTACAACTTAGCTTTGATTACCTGATAGCAAAAAACACATTCTCAAAATGATGTTTCTGACTATGGTCTTACAAGAGGGGTAAAAAGCCTAGGAGACATTGAAGTTGACATTTTGGAGCTTAAAATGAGAACTCAGTTTAAGTACTTGTAACTTACATGAAATTACAATAATTTATCATATTTTTTAATATACAGGAGTATTCTAGCTCTAGCCTGTGGAATTTCTGTATCTATCCACAGATCTAGGCCCATTCCACTTCTGTCAGCTTTCTCTCACTCAAAAGCCCCAAGCTTGATCCTTTTATTTGATTCTTACTCGACTCCTGGCATATATAATGGACCCTTAAAGTTTTCTTATTGATGCTTCCTAAGGTGACAGTATCAAATACTCACTGTTCTGAGATCTTCTCTGACCTTCAGATGCTCTTTTAATAAAACTTTATGCAACATCTCAGTAGTCATAATCTTGTGGCCTTTAAATAACAGCCTATCCAGCAGTAGTTTGGTTATAGGAGTGAGGAACAGGGAATGCCTGTCACCCTGTGCTATCTTTTAATTGCTTTTTTACAGGATTTTATTTTGTAGCTTTGGTGATCACAGCCCATATTTCAAAGGGATCTGGGCAGGTTTTTTTTAAATCAAATACTGTATACTTCTCTATATCCACTCTTCTCTTGGGTATGCTTTTCCACAGATAAAATGCTACCGGTAAAAAATTCAGTATTGTTGTGTACCTCATAAAGCTTTACTGTTTTCCCATAATGTATTTGAAATGTTAAACAGCATTCCATGTGAGACATGGGAGTAGCCTTGCTGACATGACCTGCTTTATGAGTATGTTAGGCACTTTTTGGAGAATGACTCTGCCTCACTGGAAATGGAAATTGATTTCTTTTTATGTATGTGTTTCATTGGTTTGTTTCCTTGCTAAGAAAAAGGAATGCAATATTTTTTTTTTTTCCCTCTAGTGAACACGGAGCTTACTAGCTCTGCTGCATCTTCTTTAGCATTCCCAAAACAATTATTTTCTACACAGCTTTTGCTTTTGTCTCAACTTTACAAAACCAGAAACTATCCTGAATCCTGAGCTGAGGTAAAGTTGGGATCTTCAGATCTCTTTTCTTCTACAGTTCCAATTTTGTAATTCTAACAAAATACATTTTTCATTAAACCATGTTTTAACCCTAAAAATTGTTGGGTTTCATGTCTACTTCATTACCTATGGTTCTAACCTAAAAGCTTTTGGAATTTACATGGGTTTTATTTACTCAAACTGTACGTTTCCATTCTCCCTTCCATTCTTATTAATTAATTATCTACCATAGCCCCAAATTTGGCACCTTTATCTCTGCTGAGATACACAGTGAGACATACAGAATGCCATAAAGTAATTTCCTTATCCTCTCCCCCCAGAGAAATTGGTTTGACTTAGTGACTACTTTTGGTTAAGAAAATGCTGATTTCTTTTGAAGAATTAACTCTTGGAAGCTGTACATCTTTTGAGATATGTTCTCCCCTCTCAAAATTTAGTCTCTTAGAAGACAGTCAGTTAAAATTGTCAAGAATGCAAATCTTGTGGGAGATCTGCAGCTTGCAGCATTTTTCATGCACTCTCACCACTCTTTTATTTATCTATAAAGAGTAGAGTACTTCAATGGCAATACTGTAATTCAGCCTTTAACAATCCCTGCTGAAGTTAACAAGAAGATGCTTAAGAGCAAACTATCATCAAAAAGAAAGACGTCTTTTCTGCCTGGCTTTTTTATTATTATTATTGACTTACAGTCTGAGAGCGAAACAATGGTTTAACCTTTCCCATTTTTCTTCCATGCTACAAGAGCATTTCAGCTCTGGTGGGAGTTTCAACAGCTTCATTCAAGATCATGTCCTCCATCACTCACATCCTAGTCATCCCACATTCACTGTCAGAGGGCTAATTCATCAGCACCAGCTTGTGTTGTGAACAAGCTAGTTTGAAAAGCCTCCTGCCAGTTCCCCTGAGAAATATAATTCTACACAAAGAGGATGAGTTAATATTTTCCTACCTAAAAGCACAGATTTGCCAAAATATTCCTGTTTAAAAGGAACTGAACTTCTCTAACACACTAACATATGGCAGGTAGTCAATTCCAAGAATTGCCAAATGCCTCCAACTCCACAAGTGCCACACCTATACTAGCACTGAAGGAATTTTTCAGTTTCATAAACTAAAGATCAGAAAAATATCAGAAAGAATTGTGGAATTACTTTTTAACTTACTGTGCTCTCACTGAATGCAGCAGGTGATCACAAAGTTAGGTTTTTGCTTATTTGGGGGCCAAATGAAGGATTTCTGGACTGTCTTTGGTGAGAGCTTCAGGCATTATGTGGCAGTAGAGACTGAACTGTCACACTGGAGAGCAAAGAATGTTTTCTTTCATCTCTGAAGTCATCAGAAAATATTGCAAAAAATGGGATAAGAGCTACAGAACACCTGATGTAACCTATGAAGGAAAGGATGCATATTTTGTGTGGAATTGTGGATCCCTCTTCCTGCAGAAGCAACAATAAGAGAGGTTACACATCTCACAACCCCATCACCCCCACGCTATTCAGAGAGCAAATGTACACAACACTGTAAAAACAAAAAGTGCTGTCTTGGTAAAAGACATTTGGGAAACCACAGCAGCAGGTGATTGTACGTTACTGTGGAGATTAATTACTTCTCATGCTTCCAGAAAGTCCATTAAGAAATCTAATCTGGGCTCTCCTACACACATTACTTTTCCATTAACATTCTGAGAGCATTTAGCAATTAAGCAACACAGGTGATAGCATGTGCAATCCCTGTGAAGAAGTGGAAGAGAGATTTCCATAATATTTTCACACTGAAGTACAAACAGCATAGCAACAAGAGGTGCCGCAGCAAGCACTACTTTTGCTCAGTCTGGCCAGGAAAGGTGCATGGCAACAGTCTGAAAGAAATGAACCACTGAATCTAAATAATTTCTGAGTTTCCTTCGGTTAGATTTTCCCTCTTTGCCACTTTCCTTTTCCATGATACCAATCTGTATTTTCCCTATCTTTGGCCTTATCTTCTTTCTGCCACTTTTCCTCTGTCCTTAACTTCTTGTAATATTTTTGGTGTGTTAAATAGTACTGTGTTGATCAGCATTTTCTGTCATTGCTCATGTCTACTGTACAGTCATTTGCCATCTTTTGTGTTTGGAGAATTTTATTCCCTTCTCCTTCTGGGAATTTAATTCCAATTTTTTTTCTCTTTTGCCTCCTCAAATTTGTCTGAATCACAGTCTATGGGTGTTTTTTTCATTCTATGATACATCAGAGGAGTACACTGGGATGTTTTATCAGCAGAGAAAGCTAAAATAGTGTAGGTATATATTTCTGGTTGACAATTTTCCTTCAAATTATTCTCTCTTGCTTCATCCCACTGTATTTTTGTCTCCATCTCCCTCCTGTGCAGCATTTATCAGGTTGTCTGATCTGACCTGGTTTTTCAGGTCTTTAGCTTTTGCTGGCATCTATCTTGATATTGATAACACTTCCTTGGCACCTCACTAGCATAATGATACTTGACAAAATGCATTAAGGATTTTCATTTTGGGCAGCTGAGTCTCCACAGCTATTCCTGATTTGGCATCGCTTTGAAGCCTGTCAACAGGGCCACCAATTATGATGATGTTGGGGTTTGTGATGTGCATATAACAACTGTCCAGCAAAAACTGGAAAGTCATCAGCAAATTTCTTTCAGACTTTAGCAATGAAAATCTAAATGAGTTTTAGTCAGTACATCCATATCATGGACTTAATTTAAAAATACCAAAATGAAAGTTTTGTATCCCACTGCTAATATCCATTGAGTATATCTGACTTCAGTGCTAAAAAAAATTATATTTTTTCACCTTTATTTATTTTATTTTATTTTATTTTATTTTATTTTATTTTATTTTATTTTATTTTATTTTATTTTATTTTATTT
>JAWWEV010000043.1:59853078-59876652 GCA_035583235.1 Hafferia zeledoni
ATTTTATTTTATTTTATTTTATTTTATTTATGTCCTCTCCCGTACCCGTTTCACTTTTAATTCTATGTTCACCTGAATCAGAAAAAAATGTTATATTTCTTTAATTTCTGTCATTTACTTTATTTTCATCCCTTTCCGTCCTCTGGCTCCCCTGTTCACACACTAGTGATTTAATTGAAAATGAGACAAATGGATTTAAGAGGCAGAACTTATGTAGACTGAAGATATTCAGCTCTAGATTTCACAATCCATTATTGCAGATGATTCAGAAATAATGCGGTTTATCCTACTGCAGTATTTAGTATGGATGAGATGGCCATCAATTCTTAGATAATTGCATTACTGAAAGGGCAATAAGTACATGGAATAGGTTACAGGAGAAAATATTAAAGCAAGGTAAGATTAGTCATAGTATAATAGAATCACAGATGTTGGAGATGGAGAACACCAATATGATTCCCTAAGCCCCTCTTCCTTGCCAAGCCTGATTTACTTCACACAAAAACACAGTCTTAAGTTCTTTGTTGAGTCTAACTTCAGAGGTGCTGATAGGTATTCACCTTCTGCATTTCAGAGGTCACTCTACTTCTAGGGACACTTTCTCTTCTGTTGCTTTTGATGAACTAAGCATGGGGTCAAACAGCTGCTCTTTTTTAAATAGAAAGAGTTATATTGCATGCCACAGTCAAAATGATGGGCTCCTGACACAGGAATGCTGGACAAGGAGACTGTGGTGTGAAAGAAACTCACATACAATGGCGTTGATTTGGTTGTCCTGGCAAAGACATTGGCAATGACTATGAAACCACTGCATTGCAGCCTGTAAACAGCAGATTGTGGAGTCAGCAGAAAGAGCTGTACAAGTTGCTGTGGGTCTTGAACAAGATGCAGCATCCACTAATAGTGACATGCCAGTGGAAATAAGCGTGACTACATTTTCAGGGGCTCAATTAGCATTAGGCATACTTAATAAGGTAGAAATGCTTTTGAGAATTTGAGAGATGCTGAAGCAGTAGAAATTCAGGAAAGAATCTGAAAGTTTTGCCTCTGGGTAAACTGAAGGAACTAGCTGGAAATGTGGAGGTAGTCTAGAAAGCAAAATACGCAGTATGAATAACACAGCATATAACTAACTACTTGCCTCTAATAAACCTACAGGAGAAAACTTAGGAAACTCTTTAGAATATGGTATGCCTTGTCCTCCATCTAGTGAAGAAGATAATAACTGATATTACTGATACTGTAAGCTACACAACATTTTCCTTTCCAAAGGGTTCAACAAGACTTTTTTTTTTTTTTTTTTTTTTAATATTGAATAATGTCACATACATTTTTTTAAAAAATCAAGGCCATATGCTAAAGTAATCTTAAAAGACTAGTAGAAAGATTATGGGAGCTAGAAAAAGCTAGTAGAAAAGATGTGTTATGGTGTGTTGCATTCTTCAGTAATCTCTTTTTTTTCAGTCACTTCAGTGAATCTTTTGTGCTCAGCTGGGTTTTCAGCACTGAAAGCATTGTGTGTGAAGCAAACATATCTTGACAATTCAAACTACACCCAAAAGACAGCTTCATTATCAAGTGTCCCAGAAAATAAGCTTTCAGACTGTAAGAATACTAAATTGTAGATGGTAGTGTCCAACCTTGTGACTTAATTCTGAAATCTCATTGTTTGAGATTAGATTGGTGCTTAACCTTGAGGTTGAAGAAACACACCACTGTGGTTATGAATGGTCTGGGCAAGGGTATTGGGCAAGAGATCTCTGCAGTGATATTCGACCTCAGCAATTACGTGAAGAACAGCATTTATTTTTAGTTGATGTTGTGTTTTCAAGGAATATCTTGACACACTAATGATGATGACTTACAGTATTAGTGAGTACTAGAGACAGAATAAGAATGCTTTGGCAAGAGGCAATATTAGAGTTACTTTGTTTAATAACTTTGGCATGAGGTGAGGGAGAGGGTAATCCCCTTCAGAAAAAAATCCAGATCTCACAAATTAAGTTGTTTTGGGTGTTTCCTCAGACTACAAATATGTTTCAGAAAAGTTGAGGGGTTGTTGATCAATTAACAGCATGATTTTATTTCTTTTTAATGTTATCAGGGGCTATTATTTATGCAATTATAATTACTAACAATAATTATTACAATGCATAATACATATTATGTATAATTGTATATATGTGTATATATGCATATATATAATTATACATGACACATATTATATATTATAGTTATACATAACACATGTAAAAATAAATTATTTTATTATACAACTGTTATTATTACTATGATGTCTAATTATTTTGTGTTACTGGGACTTTTTGCTTATGGGTCTTTATTCTATCAAAACAGAATTCAGGTAAGCAGACATATTCTTGAGTGGACTGTGTAGGAAATTCCCCATAATATGTTTGGTTTATAATGAGAATTGTGCAATGTCATACTGCTGTTCTACCTGAAAAATTATTGGCTTTTATTTAATGAATTTAGTCCTAGCTAATGTTCTATGCAGAACACAGAACAATATTTTTCCATCAAATATCTACACTCAAAAAATATTTACCCTATGATATCTGTAAGGTAAATGTTACTTTATAAATTGGAATATTTGTCACTCCATGGAGTTGTTTGCCCTTTCCCTGAAATATTTATGAAGTACAATAAGAGTATTTACTCTTCAATTTAACCAGCAAATATTTGTAGGCCACCCTCTTTTATGCCCACCACCTGCTCTTGAGACATCTCACTGCCTAATTATTTTCTCAGCTTCCTTTCATTTTTTATGCTATGATGTTTGCTTCAAGACTTTCTGTGTCTTCTCCTCAACTCTCTCTTTCCAATTCATCACCATGTTTCTGGGAACACAGGACCAAGGAACACCACCAGGGCCCCATACACCAGTTGCAGAGGCACAACAGGCTATTATAGAATTTCTTCTTAATACCTAATCCAAACCTACTCTCTTCCAGTTTAGAGTAATTCCTTCTTTTCCTGTCACTACATGGCCTCGTAAAAAGTCACTCTCAGACTTGTAGGCTCCTTTCAGGTACTGGAATGCTGCAATTAGGTCACCCCAAAGCCTCACTCCATTGCGTTATGGCCATTCACCTCTGCATTTACAAAGTACAAACCCACAAGCCCGGGCTATTTTGTAGCACATAATAGGCTCAGGTACAATTTGATATCTGCTATCCTCCAAGCATCTTTCTGCACTATGGTTTTGTAGATTATTCCTCCACCTGAGTATCTGTTGGAAATTATTTTCCTCTCCAGAAAGAATGCCTTTAATTTTCCTTTTTTTTTTCTTTTTAATCTCTCATTTTATTACCCTTCTTCTAGTAGAGTAGAATATTATAGTTGCAGTTGTCCTGCTTCATTAAGGCTACTTAATTGTTTGTTTGTTTGTTTTTCTCCTATATTTTAAAAACAATATGCTCTCAGTTTCTCTCAAATAGTCTTTGAGGTCTTATGCATTCCATCCACTTCCTGAAAAATGCAGAAAAAGGCATCAAAAATTACCAGTAAGCATAAAACCCCAGAAACTATTCTTGATTATTTTTAAATTACGTTAATGAAGGCTTTAATATGCTGTCAGGCTGGAACTCTAAATCCATTAGCAGAGTCTCTTTTTCCCTCAAAACTATTGTTCTAGACTACGAAAACAGGAGGTGACATAAAATGAAGGATTCCTTTCACTTTTCATCAGGAAGTCACCTCTTTTTTTTTTTTTTTTTTTTTTTTTTTTTTTTACTTTCTGCTTCCATGGTAGAAAAGGAAACTCTCTTTTGCTCTGTTCAATGTGATTTGAGTCACATATGTTTTCATTGAACAGAATTTTAAGTCTAGATCAACTAAAATTTATACAGAAAAGTCTTACATCAAACTCCACACTTCTGTTGGTGTCTGACCTTACATTTGTAAGACGATTGCCAATGGATCACAGAAGTACTTGTGTGTACAAGACAATGTCTGGAGCTAGACCCCTTCACAATTCCACTGAAGTACACTCATGCTAAGAACCAACCCAAGGTGCTCGATACACCTTAGCACTGCAATTTGAACACACTGGGGATGGTAGTGCATATATCCTTCTGGGGCCTCTGTTCCCTACCAGAGAGATGAATCTCATCATGGAAGATTATGAGTCAGAACCAGGAGAGAATTTGAGGTTGTTTCCTAGAGAGAAACTCAGCATGGTGAGTAAAAGGCTGTCAGGGAAAGGGGACATCTCTGTGCCAGTCCAGGGGCACCACAGCAGTAGATGCTTCAGGTGTCTGAGTGCATGTGTGTTTGGAAAGGAAAAGTAGTAAAAAGCAGAATTTCCTAATGCAATCTGCTGGAGACATTTGAAAGGAGATGATCACGGTTAGGTGGATGTAACTGCAGCAATTTAAAAGCCTTTTCTTCTCTGAGTCATGTGAGGTGGCTGGATGGGACTGATGCATGAAGTTGACATGGGTCGTGGGTAGAGGGGAGATAGTCATTACCTGTGCAGTAGGAAGAATTTCAGCCGAGTTACATGTATGTTCAGCAGCTCTTGTTCCCTTGGCTAAGAAAGCATTTCCCAGAAAATATTGAATTTCTTTCCTCCTGTTCCAAGCACTTTTTTCTCTTTTTTTTTCTTCTTTCCTTTATTCATTCTTTTTTATGCCCCCCCCCCCCAAAAAAAAAAAAAAAAAAAAAAATTAACCTGGATCCCATTGAATGACATATCCATACTCTAAACCCCTGTTGCATTATTCAGAGACATTATGTGCAGAAGCATCTTTCTTAGCTGACAAGCACCCAAGGGGAAATTCCTGTTCTCCAAGAGAGGAGAAAGACAAGTTCTGCTCTTTTGGATGTCTTTTCAGCATGCTGCAACTCACAACTCTCTCTGCAAGGGACCAAGGCAGAAACACTCATGTTCTGCTAGCCTGGAAGCTTTTCTGTGAGAGCAGCAATAGAGATTTCTCATAGGTACTTTATATATATTCTGGTTACAAATTAAAACAAACAAACAAAAATAAAAACACACACACATCCCCAATAAACAAATACCCCCAAAACATGCAAAACAAACCCTAGAACCACAAATTGGCTAAAACACAGTTAGAGCTGGCTAAAACACAGAGTTTCTAAATAGTGACCACATCTTTGAGGAGTAATTCAACACAGACCACATAACCATTATTTTGTGTCTCATGCAAATAACATGATTTTAACTGGTCCTAACCAGTAAGATGGTCTGCAACAGTCTGAGAGTCCTCTTCCACCTTGCTTTTCTATTCTGACTACTGATCAATACCTCAGTAGTTATGGACTGCACAAATACAAATATCTGAAAGTAACATTATCTAATTAAAATGTTCCTCTTTCAGAGATTCTCTAGATTAGGTTTTTGGTTTGTTTTTTTTTTCATTTTCTCCTAAACATCCTTAACAAAACTGAATCTCCTGACTGATTTGTAGTAATTCGCACTGGAAATCTACCATTTTTTCTGATTGGAGCTAAGCTTATAAAAAAACCCCAAACAAATAGCACACTCCTAAAAGGCTGCCAAATGTTAACAAAATACATTTGCATGGATTTCTTCCCAGAGTAGAAATTCCTCTTTTTGCAATTGTGTGCAATTTATGACCACTCGAAAAATATGACCCATGTTCTCTCCTCTTTTATACAGCATAAGCTTCAGAGAAATCAAATTACTCTGATGTAAAACCATTGTAAATGAGATCAGAATCACAATCTGCCTCACCCAAGACAAAATTGTTTTGTGGCTAAATAATTTCATTTTGTGATTAATTTAGTATTAGTGATGGGGTTCAATTGTGTTCTGTAAACTGCTTTATAAATAGAATTTCATTCTCTGAGGTCAGTGAAATACAAATGAAAAACATTCTGTTATCAAAAGTGTCACAAGTTTGGGTTTTGGGTGGGTTTTTTGGTTTTTTTTTTGGGGGGGGGATTGTTTGTTGGGTTTTTTTGTTTGGTGGTTTGGTTTTGTGGGGGTTTTTGTTTGTTTTTGGTGTGGTTTTTTTTGTTTTGTTTTGTTTTGTTTTGTTTTGTTTTGTTTGTGAAATGTTTCCTTTTTTACAAACTTTCTATTCTTCCTGAAATCCAAATATGGACTTTCAGAGTTTCTTTCACTGAAAATGTCACATTTGGTTTGTATGCCTTTTTGGTTTTTGGTTTTGGGTTGGGTTGTTTTTTGACTCTAGAAACAGTTGTGGTTTTGTGGTGGGTTTTTTTTGTTTGATTTTTTTTGTTTTTTTATTTAATTGGTAAATTGTTGCAGAAAATATTCACTGTTGTTGCTGTCTTCTTGCTGAAGTCAAAGTTTGTTTTAGTAAAATACTAGTTCATACCCATAGCTTGATATATTATTTCTAATTAGCCATCTAAAGTAACAGTTTATAAAATTGTGTCAGCACAAAGTTCAGAAGGACATGATGTGCCCTGTGTTTGCAGAATATTAATTGTGACTGGAATAAATATTGATTATGCCCTTTGTAAAATGACTGATAAACATTTCAGTATTCTTTAAACACAAGCTCCTGATAGATTGCTGTATTTTCCCTGAGGAAAAGCAGGGCGAAAAAGTTGAAGAACACAACACTAGATATGGGGAAAATACTCAACAAATGATCTTGTTAACAGAAAATTGTGCAACTTTTATGTTATTTTAATTAGAGTCTTAATTTTGCTCTTCCCAAGTCTGTGGGTGTGAAAAAAAGAGCTATACTGGCATATGTTTCACAAAATTGTAAGTTGAAGATCAGATACTGTTCTGCAGAAATTACTGTATCTCATAAATTAATATAATGCTCAGATCTGGTATTGAACTGAAAAAAACTAGTTTTAATAATGTAACCTCTGCTGCTGTAGTTCATAATGCTGAGAGAAATAAACAGCTTCTTGCCTTTTATTCTATCCTGATGCAAATATAAATATAATAGATCCCCAGTCCTCTTTAGAAACTCATTATTCACCCAGGTGTTAGGTCCTGAAAAGCAAAAAATACTGGATTTTTTAATGAAGAGAGAGATCACAGCCTTCCAGTAGAAAGAAAATATATTCTCATTTCTCATAATTTACTTATTTTAAATCTTAATTTCTGATGTTATAACTCCTTCTAAGCTGCAAGGCTTCTCAGATCAATGCCACTAAGGTTCAAACCACTTTCCCTTTCTCTAGTATGCTTCAGAAGGATTATGGCATTAAAAAGGAAAAAAAAAAAAAAAACAAAACAAAACAAAACCACCCAAAAAACAAAAACCAAAACACCTCTATCCTCAGTCTCTTTTGTTGTTTATCTTTTAACATCCTCTGGTTTAGTTTGATTTTGAGATTGTAGTTAACTTTCTTGCTGGGTTCCCTTAAATGTTTATCATTTTTCTTTTTAGGGGATGATGTTCAGATCTGAGCATGCTCTCAGACTCATTTTATTCAGGCAACTCATTCACTATTTCCATCTCTAAGTATCTAAATTTTACTTCTGGTTGAGAAGTTCCCTATCTGAGCACACTTTGTCAGAGATGTCACTGCACAAGAGCTTTTCAGGGCCTTTCCAGTTGTCTGCAGATGGTACCTCCAGAACTTACTTTGTTTACATCCTCCCTTCCCAAAACATCTCTTGGATAAAATACAGTCTAGCATAGAGCTTGACAAGGTGAACTTAACTGAGTAAATGTAATTGATTCTCTACTTATGTAACAGCCCAAAAATGTCAGATCTAGATATAAAGACATGTAATGATGTATTCCTGGCCACTGAAGTTGGTGCAACCCTTATAACAAACATTCAGTCTAGATGTCATTGATAGAAATTTTCATGAAGACAAACTTCTTTTTTTTTAACATCCTTACATACTAGAAAAATGGCATAAAATGGAAATCAGTATTTTCTTTAGTGGTGTTATTCCTCAAAGATATTCTGTAATAATGAGGAAGGATAAATGAGGGAGGACAGTTCATTAGATGTGTGTTCAAGTATTACAGTATGTGTTGCTTCTGTTAAATTTGATGCAAAGGGAGTCCTTCCTGCAGTATCAGCTGAGGCGGTTCCTGACACTGGACATGATTTCTTTGCTATTCAGACAACCTAGTCAGTGCTGTATTAGTTTCTGTGAGTAAAGATGTTTTCTTAGTCTGTCATTCATAACCTAAGAGCCTTGGTAGCAGTTTTACTGAACTCTGGACAAATAAAACAAGTCTAAGTTATTGCTTCATCTTACTCTCCAGAACATATCCTGATTATTTGCAGAAACCTCCCACTTGGAATTTATACACCAGTAATAAGCACGGGCAGCCCTGTGGACTATGACTGAGAAAAGACTCGTAGCAAGGGGATCATCCAACACATTATTCTATGTGAGAGCAAGCTCTGTCTCACTTTGCACCACAAGATCCTGTTCCCTGCACACAAATAATCGGTAAGGCATGGTGCTGTATAGACACAAGCTGCCAACTACCCTTCCAGTTAAACAGAACCAGTTTTCGCAAGGAAAACAGGTGCTTTGCTGCTTCTTGTCTCATAACAGCAGAACTGGGAGAACAAGAGGGCAACCAAGATGGAAGAAATGAGACTGAACTGTCTTTCATGTCTTGGAAGGTCCTTATGGAAATCAGTTTCCAGGAGAAATACTTGTAAAATGAAAAAGCTTGTTGAGTAATTTTCTGTAAGATTCATTGTGCCTGGCTTTGCAGCCATTCTGGGCAGAGATGGGTAGAAGTTGCTTAGAAGTCCAGTTGGATGAAAACTGACTCATAGTATTGACTTCACATTTTTCCTCTGCATTCTCTTGGAGCAGATGCCTCAAATTAACCTCTGCAGATTGGTCAGCCCCTCCACCTGTCTAACTAGATGACTGGAACAAATGAATCAATCAAAAAAGTAATAACTTATGAGAAAGGGAGACTCTCTCAGAGGGAGACCAATAATTGGAACTACTGCATGCAGTAGCTAAAGCACAGTCTGAAACTGATATTAAAAAACCCCAGCACTTTGACATTTAAATCAGAAAATCTAAAATCTGTGTAGTGTCTAGTGAAACAGCAAGCTTAAAATAGCTTTAAGTGGCAAAATAGCCAATTAGCCTTGAATGTGTAAAGTGACCAAAGCACAAAAAGCCTTTTCGTTTCCCCAGTGGAACAGGCTGACAACCACCTGGGGTAGTTTAGTGTCTCCAGTGATGAACAATGTTTCAAAGACAGCTCAAATTTTCAGGAAGTTACTAATTACCCATTGCTGAGCTGCAGGCACAACTGATAGAGCTTCTGATCAGGTCATGCTTGGACTATAAGCCTCTGTATGCTTTTCTTGATTAGTGTAATTCCATTATATATTCATACTGAATCCAGTACTGATAACGGTTGTTTATCCTCAACTTGGGTTTACTTGAAATAAAAATCAGTAATCTCAGTTTTCTTTAAAAAAAAAATAAAAACACCAAAGAACGAGACAAAACAACAGTGGTCTAGTTACATTGGTACTGTGGGAAGTAGAAATTACAAGTAAGACAATTTTTAAAACACATGAATGAATCCTGCAAATCCTAATAGCACTGTGAACAACTGCCCAAAGTATTAAACTCACAGGAAGCCTGGGCATTCCTTTCTTGGTTTTGGGGGTTTTTTTGCTTTGCTTGTTTGGTTGGGGTTTTTTTGGGGGGGGTGAGGGGGGGTTGTTTCTTTGGTTTTGTTTTTCTAGGGTAGCAAATTAGTGAAAAAAATACCTGGTTGTAGAAAGTTTAGGATAGAAAAAGGCAGTAGTCAAAATCTTTCAGCTCTTCATCACTACTTTAGGTATGGCTTAGGTTGCAGCCAGCCCAGAAAATTTCATTTTGGGTTATTGGATTCAATCCATTCTATGATAAATATCATTAAACAAATGATATTGCTCTCAACTGATGTTAGCTACCTCATACACAGAAAATTGAAAACAATTGAGAAAGATTTATTTTTATGACACCAGTTAATCTTTTCAGAAAACAAATAAAGACAATAGAAGTGAAAAGGTATTTTGCTGCTGTCCTCAGATTGCTGATTGCTTATTCTTTGGGCATCACATCTATAAGTGGAAATGTGGGTCCTTTCATGCAAGTACTTTATTTGAGATTGCTTGTGGTACTGAGGATTGTGGCAACCTGGCCTTTCCAAGGAAGGGAGCAAGTGAAAAAGAGCTTTTCTCATCATGGGAACTATTCCTATCTGCAACAAGACATAAGGATTTGAAAGACACATTTGCTCTGTGGAACTGCTTTAGAGAGAAGGGGAGATTATCCCTCTTCAGGTTTTGTCACACACATATGTAAAAATTGCTAAAAGGGAAAGACAGGAAAAGGTTCTTCTCTCTAATAACAATGTTAAAAAATATTTAAGGGTGTTGTATAAGTATTCAGATGGGATCTGGGGCTGACCAGCAGCTGACCAGAGTATCGACTCTCATTATCACAGCTCTGAAGTTTTATTCCATAGCATCATTTTTGTAGGATAGGGAGAAGAGGAGAAAAAGAAATGTGGAATAAAATATTAAAAATCTCTAGGAAAAACATCAAAGAGAAAGAAGAATTTGGCACTGAGATTCCTTCCATCATGGTTGTAATTTATGTTGTGGGAGCAGTATGTAAGAGGGTTTGAGGGCTTTTTCAATTTAGATTTTTCACTGAAAAATAAATGTTCTTTTCAGATGTTAGAAACTGTTGCCTAAAAAAATACTTCTCAAAACTCAAAATAAGCAGGTTGTACCTCTTCTGATGGCATAAGAAAGCTACAGTGGTTTAAATAGTCAAAAATCATTTTAATGCTACTGACGGAATATATCCTCTTTGGAACATAAAATATATGAAGGGAAGATTTTTTTTTTCTTCTGCCTAATAAATTTGAACTATTCTATTCAAAATTTCTGAAAATTAAAATATTTCTTCTCTTCAGAACAGTCATGGAAAATTTTAATCTTAAAATAATTTACAGGAAAATGATGAGACAAGTTTGATGCTATGACCAGAAATCAGTCTTAAATATACAGAGGTCAGTGAGTGTGTAAATGAGTATTAGAATAAATCATCAACTCCACTTCACTAAATGAAAAATGTATTATATGATGTGGAAATATTGATTTATTTGTATTGTATTTTTTTTGCTTTGCAAGCATAATTTTCAGTTGTCTAAAATTACTGAAAGACTCAACCACATCTAATGAAAACACAAAACAGTTTAAAAAATTGTGTAACCAAATAAAGTCTGTTTTAAAAATGTCTCAGAACTTCCTTTAGTAGTCAGGTTTCAACTGTCAGCCAACCAGCAAACTTTTTTTCCTACCTCCTTAAAAACTAGTATGAATCTCAATATTTTCCATACCGGCCACGAACTTAAAAGGGAATAAAACAACAGAGATAGACCTAGGAAGAGACAAGTAACTTGAGGATATAAAAGGCAATGTGCTTCAGTAGGGCCTGTTAGTGAAGGGACAATCTTTCGTTTCTGAATTCTATTTGAAATTATAAATCAAAAGGTAGCTTAGCAAGGATCTAGAGAATCTGCAAACATTTATAGTGTTTTTCACCACAGGTGTTAGTAATAAAATAAAATTTCTCCTATCATTTGAGTCTCAGTGCAGACAAGAAAAATAGTTATTCTCATACACTGACACAATAAAACTTTATAAAAGTTTAGGTATAAATACGCATGTGACTAACACAGAAAGAACCTTCATGTGATGACAAATAGAAGAAACATCTGAGATGTTTGTTAAAATTCTATGTGGATTCAGCCGTGCTGCATTCAGCAGCGAACACCAAACAGTCCCTGCTATAATAAACTGCAGTGAAAGGAAAGACAGTTGTGGAAGATGTGGAAGGTTTTCAAAAGGGCAGAATGGCCTCCAGAAAGCAGTAGAAAGAATTGCTGTAATTACTGGATAGTACAAGATACAGTCACACAAGAGTCAAAGAAAAAGGGTATTCAAGCTGTGAAGTGACAATGGTAGAAAAAAGCCACAGAACAGACATAGTTTCTGAAAGTGGCCATAAGACTAGAATTAGTCTTTAATGTGCTGAATGAAGAAAGATTCTTCAAAATGTAGGTGTTGTGTTTACAGATCAGTAATAACCATGTTTGGGTCAATTCCCTTTTCAAGTTCTGTATCATGGAAATCAAATTCATCTTCCCTTTCCAAACTACTGAGCAATGATACCAAATTTGGAGGTCTAAAATTTTTTTCCTATAATCTTAGTTCCCTATGTCTAATCTCTTCTCAATATATACAGTTTTCCTTGTTCCTCTGCTGTATTTTCTTCCTTCTTTTCAACTGCCTCCTGTCCCCTTTCCGTTCCTCAATGCAGCCTTTGCTGACCATCACACCGAAGGCTTTGCATGTGCACCGTGGTCTCTCTTTTTCCTTCTGCTTTTTTGCCCATTTTCTTAATTTCAATGTCCCTTCTTTGTGTCATAGACAATAGCACGTGGTATAGTGGCTTCGATCCATTTGCAGAGGCAGAATCAAAAGGAAATGCCTCAAATCTGAATGGGCACAATTCTCTGAGCTACTCCCTGCTCCTGCTGGAAGATTTTTTGTGGAGCAGAACATGGGAGCCAGCAGCACCTTCCCTTTCCCCACACCATATTTATGACAGTGGGTACTACTGGTCAGTGGTCACACTCGTTTCTGTTTTTCTTTCTTTACTTCCTCTGATAAATGACTACTTCCAAAGCACAGACAGTCATTTTTAGCAGAGTGAAGACAGCAGACAGAAAGTAAATGGTTAGGAACAAAGTGTCCTTCTGCTTTCCCTCCCTGTCTCCCCCTCTCCCACTGTGCTCCAACAGCCACCTTTCAGATGCTGCTGCATCGTGCTTCCAGCTGAGATTCATAGGATCTGCTAATTAATGCTGTCTAAGTCTTAATAACTAACAGAGTCTTGATAATTCCCAAGCATAAGAATATGTTTTATCATCAGTATTATATGAAAATCTAGCTCCCATTGTTTGTGTAAATGAGTGGTTTTCTTTGCAAACTTCATGCTGTAATTTATGATGAAGTTAATAATAAATTATGACTTAAATTATTCACACCATTGTTAAAGAAATGCACAGTAAAATCATCCTGCAAATAGGATTAAAGTATAGTTCTGAAATTTTCATGAGGTTAAAGGAACAGAATAATCTACTAGAATTTAAAGGATTAGCAGAAGTCAGAGAATGCTTTTCCATTATCCTTCTCTTTGCCCCCATTTAAAAAAAAAAAAAAAAAAAAGAAAATAACTACAAACAAACAAAAAAAACCCAAAAGCACAAAACAAACAAACAAAAAACCTACCAACAAACCCAAACCCACAGATGAGAAATGAGTGGTGAGGGTTTAACAGAGTTTCTCTTGACCCTGGGATTAACTCTGCCTAGGAGAGATCAGGTTCAGAATTACCATTCCTGGGTTGCATCTGATATCAAAATTCTATTTTAAATGAAAAAGATTACATAGAAATGTCAGTGTTCCCATCAGCATATGAAGCACATAGAATTAATGTAAAAAAATATTAAGCATCTTAACAATTATTGCAACTGGAATTCTTTTTTTATAAGTGTATATATGTTATATACATACACACATACATATATATCAGACAGGATGAAGATGCCAGAGTTGGAATGAATGACAAGAAGCTGGTTTGTTGCATAGAGAATGTGTCTAAGGCCAAATATATTCAAGGTACAGACAGGGTGGAAACCAACAGAAAACTTATCTTTAAGCTGCATTGAGGCAAGCCTCGCTTTGGCAATAAACTATTTTAGAGCTGATTTATGAGTTCTGTTGAAACACATAACAAGCAGACTCCATCTATCTCTTTTAAAAATATTCAAGATTTTTATACAGTTTTGTTTAGCTGCATCTCATCTCTTTTGGATTCAGTTTCAGGGTGATTCTAATTTGATAACTGAAGACGCAACAACATTGATACAAGTATGTCTGGTAAAATGGTATTTCACAACCACAGAGGAGACTTATTTCCAACACACACTGATTCAGTCAGTATACAAAAACAAACATCACATTGCATAATCTTTTAACCAAACCCAAGCGACATAAATCAAGTGCAAGACTACGATTGTTGAATCATCACAGTGAAATATGTCTAAATGATTTTCAAAAATCTATTTTAAAAAGTAGAAAAGGTTTATGACAAATAATCAAAAAACAAAAAAAAACCCAACAACAACAGAAAAGAAAACACATCACAGATGAGACAAAGGAATAAAAAAGCCCACAACCTTGAAAAGTCCAGGTTTGAACAAAACAGGAAAAAAAGAAAAATAACACTTACTAAGTTTCCATTCATTTAGGGTGTTTTGTAGTTGTTTAAGCACCATCCCCTTCTAAAAGATAGAGAAAGAAACATCCATGGTTTGTTTAGAGGAGCTCACTCCAGGGCACTTAAGACAAATGAAATTTGCAAAACAATTCTGAGTAATCAAGGTTTGCTTTCCTCAAGTATGTGTAAAATAATAAAAATCAAAACTCAATACAGCAATTTTCTTCAGCAATATTATTTTCTTGTATTTACTTATAGAACTTACTTTGGGCTAAGAAGACATCTTAGTTTTCAATTTTCATAGAATCCTTTAGGCCAGAAAAGAACTCTAAGATTGTTAAGTACAACTATAACCCAACACAGCCAAGTTCACCACTAAGCTATGTCCCTAAGTGCCACCTACCCCAAAACCTTCAATTCCTCTGGTGATAACTCCCAGCATTGCTAGTTGTGCTAGAAATTTTTGCATTACATGGACGAATTCTTACTGGAATGGTATAAGTACATACCAAACGGCTGTTCAACAGGTGTTTAATTGGGACAATCCATCACCCCTTCTGTGACTGTACCATACCACAACATAAATTTGGGCTTTCAACAAAAGGCATAGAGTCTCAACATTTCTACAAGCTATTGAGCCTCTCAAGAGGCATAGAAATATTGGGGGAAGAGAAAGTCAGTGAAGAGGAATAAACCCCTTCAAAATCAGCTTATAGGGAAATTATATTTATGCTTGATCAGCTCTCAAACTTACTTACACAAGCTACCTCTATCCTGATAAGTAAAATGCAGTGAGTTCACACACTTGAACACCAAACTGTTCCCCAACACAGAGAAACCATTTTTTCATTTCCTGGCTCTAGTTCATCCTTCCTCCCTCCCTCTTTCTCTGACTAGCAAGAGCAAGGCTGTGCTGCATTTGATTCACTTATTTTGGCATGATCCACTGTCATTACTCCAAGCAGCTCTTGTACCCTCATGGAGTCCCCTAAAGAAAACACACACTGCTCTCTAGCTGAGTAAAATAAGAATAAAAGAAAATATCAAAATAAGAATAAATATAAATCCTGGTCCGAAAACCAGCCCTTATTATCCTATTCCTAAGAAAATTGGTTGTTAATAATGTCAAAAAGGAAATGTGGTAGGGATGGAAAGGTGGAAACTTCACAGGGAGCATGATGGGAAAGATCCCACCAATGGCCCTGGCTCAGTCTGGGGTAAGCCTGTGCTGGACAAAGGTCTGCATGATCCTAGTGGATTTTTAATAAAGATTTGTTTAGAATAGTCTCAATGTCTGTGTTCCTCTGCCATGGTTGTGGCTGCTGTAGGCTTAAAAGCACCACTCTTGTTGTCTTCTGAAGTCTGTTTTTACCAGCATGGGATCCCAAAAGAGTGCACCTTGGTGCTGACTAGGTAGTACCAGCTCCCCTTAGACATTTACTTGTGGTCTTTGCAGATCATATGTTGCAAATCTCTTCCAGGTCATGAGATTCAGGGCTTTCATGAGAATGAGAGGGAAGGTGCTTGGGCAGGGAGAGAATGATATAATCATTTTGATAGGAGGAATTGCATTGCGTGGAATACAGTATGACCTAAAGGGGAACATGTCACAGTCTTCTGTGGTGCTCAAGGTGATTAGGCAGCGTATTGAGCAAGACTACAGAATGAACAGTGTGAACTTCTTGACACATTCAAATCTGTCATTTGGTCTGTATGAATATGCACAGGTTGTCCAGGCTAAGGGAGGGACACTAAAAATTCTGAAGTGTATGTAAGTATTCACTTAAAGTAAGCATGGATATGTTTAATTGTTGACATTTCGAGTTGCATGCCATGGTTCTAATTTAACATAAAAACATTCATATAGATGGCCCTGGAAGCTGGATTAGACCAGCTGCATGATTGTTTGGACTTCCTTGTGCTGCTACATATGTTTTCCCTACACATGTGCATTTAAATAAATTTTGGAAAAAAGACTTTTCCATATACCTTCTGGTGCCATTGTTGAAGAATAGTAATAGGCAGCACATAAATGCCAAGACAGAGCATAAAAAATTTGATCGGCCTCAAGGGTGTCTGTTTGAAAGTGTGAGAGATATTAAAAACAAAGAAAATAGAAGACATGATATGCCAGATGCACACATCTGCATCAGTTCAAACCCAATCCCCAGCCCCCAAAGCTGTCAAGCAGAACTTGCGTGAGGAAAGAGAGATTATTTATTTATTTAATCATCTATCTACAGAGAGGAAGAGTGGAAAGGACTCTAAGGGAAGCTTCTTGTGGTCGAAGTATGTTCCCCTTTTCCTGACAGTACACTAATCTTATTCTTTCCCTCCTGATTTCTGTAAGCCTTTTTCTACATGTCTGTGGTTCACAAGTTCTTGCGGGTTCAGCTGTTTCCCAGACACAGGGATTTCTATGTGGCAACACGCTCTACGTGGGAATTTAGTTATCCTTTTGTTCACAACACATACAACTGATTCAGGATCCTATAGTAAATATTTTTCATCACCTTATAGCACAGGCTAGATGAGAACTGACCACAATGTATGCCCTGGCTCCACGCCCCATGGCTGGAACACTACTTCAAGCACACCACACCTCTCAGCTGGCCCAAAGGATGGGTCTTCGTGAGGAGCTGAAAGTCCAGTTGCCTTCCCCAGCTCACTCTGTGGCAGTGATGTGCCTCTAAAGCCAGAAGCTCTGCCACCTGCCCTGCCTTTACGGAGCCATATCTACTTCTCAGGCTTCGGGCAGTGGATATGGTGCTTGTATCACTACATACGGGGGACTCTGTCAATCTGTGCACCTGGAACATCTGTTACTTTGCTACCCCTTCCTTGAAGTAGTGGACCTGCCCCAAGCAACTCCCTCAAAAGCACCAGCATGCATGTCACACTGACCTGCCCTGAGCACAACCTGCCTTCAGCCCTTTGCCTTCCTCACTACAGAGGCAAGGGGGTCATGCAGCTGATGTTACCCCAGCTTCCCAGGGACAATGGGTGATGGGAAACAGAGGGGGAGGCTCAAAGTGGGAATCCTGGTTGTTACCACTATAATAACCTCACTTGGGAAATGCTATCTTTTAAGCACTGCACTGATATTGCATAATGCCTGTGTCAACACGGCATCCATCAAGGAAAGCCCTGGGGTACATAGGAAAGTCCTGATGGCTTTTTTGTACTACTGCATAAAACAGCACTGGTTTCTCTTCCCGTGGTGACAGATGTACACCAGACACTGCAGGCAGAGCAAGTGGCACTTGTTCCATCACTCTACAGGACATCTGAGTGTGTACATAGCCAAGAGCTGAGCAAAGGATCTATATGCAAGAGAAAGGGCCATTTTAGGAAATTGTACCAGAGGACTGCTAGAAAATGCCCTAAATGACTATTACATAGTCTAATTTATTTGTATGGTTATGTTTCATTATAATTTTCCTTTGCAAGAATTTTTCACTAACAGCAAAAATGTCAAATTATTACCCTTTTGGCTTTTCTAGGAAGCAATCATCATTTCTGTGTGAGTAGGGAAAATCAGGACTTTTTTTTATTATTCAGTTTCTATGGTCTTATTTATCACCTAATTCCACTCCATGACAGCATCTATTGTAATTGGTACATGATCTTCAGAGGAGATGGAACATTTATACTCTCCTCCATTCTCCATTCTGTGTATGCGAGGACTGAAGATGTGTTAAAAACTAATATTAAAGTTGCTTAGATAGGGGCATTGACTCTTTCCCTGCGATACTCTGTATGGTCAGCTACTGGCAGAAGACTTGAATTTTTAATATCTAATTCCCTACTCAAATAATAAAATCTAATTAACTCAACTATGTGTGCTTAATAAATTCTATTCATTATTTAATCAATATTAATTTTTATTAAATACTGAAAATCACTGAATAAACACTGTCAAGAAACTTATATCTTTTTATTATTGATGCTCTCTCCTATTTCTGACCTCTCAACTTCAGTAAGTTATTGAGTGTCTTTCTAAACATTTTTTTTTCCACCTACAAAATGTTTTTTAAAGCAGCTCTGTTTCTTCCCCTGCAGGACAGGGGACACATAAAAGCTAAGAGTCTCCCTTTGGCATCACTGTCTAAATATTCTCACTAGACTGACAGGGGACAACCATTTCCCTAATGGTCAGAATAAAGTATTTCTGATCATAGGGATCTTCACATTCCTCTGTCCACCCAAAGCCAAATGGAGCCTGTCTCTCCTTCAAGAATACCTTTATCAAAGGTGGTTTAGAGGGCTTCATATGTATGTTAATTCTCCCATGTTCTCCCATAACTGTGGGGTTTCTGGAAATCAGCTGTGCCAGTGGGTCAAAGCTCCCATTTACCCCAGCCTCATCTTTACCTGTTAACTGTTTCTTCCAGCAAAGAATTGTTCTGTGCAAGGTAAGCTCAGTTGTGAGGGTGAGATGGCATTTTTCAATAATTTGCTGAGATCTAGTGGAAAGGTTTGATGAGCATTGAAACTGGAAACAGAAATTCCAGGTAGAATTGTTTACTTTCTACCATGCACAGAGCCAAAAAGGGAATATCTACACAAAAGTTGCCTCTTTGTTTCTAAGGATTTCGCCTATCCCAGCTGTTCATTTTCCCACCTTGCATCAAGACTGGAACAAAGACAAAGTGGCCTGACTTAGCAAAAGAGAAGGAATATTTTGGGTTTGATTTAGTTCTTCAAAGCTTCCACCATGTGCCTAGACTACATTTAATTTTGAGTTGGCTACTTGCGTGATCCCTACAGATAATTCCTTCAAGGCAAAATCTATGAAATATGATATTTGCACAGGACACAGTGTAATGAACTCTCTGAGCTTGGATGAACCCCTCAGAGCATGGCTGCTGTGTAAGTAGCTTCTAAGAAAACTAAGTCAAACCTGGTCAGTCTTGGTATGTATAGATTTTGGAGGTGGAGACAGAAGAGATTCATACTTCTTGTAGACTTAATTTTGATTCACAATCACAAGTAATTAAAAAAAGTAACAATGAGTGTTGAATGGTCATGTTTTCTTGCCCATTAACTGTGACTTCCATTTTATCCCAAATTTTGCTACGCTTTCCCCAACACAAAAACTCCCTCCTTCTCCCTGATTCCCTGGCCTCCAGGTACATCCACTCCAGTTCCTTCAACTGCAATGACTTGAGTTTCCTTCGTGCTGCCCCACCCCATGTGATCTTGACCAGAGGTAACTGGAAGGATACAGACTCTGAGGGAAGGAACTTGAATGAAAACAGTGTGCTACAGAAAGTATAGAGGCAGTTTCTCTCAGAGCACAGTGGTCGTCCCGTGTATAATTCCAAAAAATCTTACTCATAGAGAGGGAGAAATGTTTAGTTCTGCTTGAGTCCATCCATTATCACTATGAAAGTGTGTATACATATATGTAACTATCAACAGTGTGTAAATATATACAATTATATTTATGCTATGTATTATAAAATGTATATAAATACACAAACACCCACAACAGCAGATTCCATTTTTAAATTAAACTTTAGACAGTGTGGATTTAAGTCTGTATTCTTGCAGGAAATCATGTGCAGTGCTATGATGGGTGTTGCTCTCCCAGCTCAGGAAGAGCTCTCACGCTAAGCCCCCTCACCTCAGCTCTCCCTGCTTGAGCAGAACCATCCAGCACTGAGCTCATTACTTCACACACTGGCATCTCTGAAATTCTCAGGATCAATATTCTTAAAATATTTAAATACAAGTTTCAAGCCAAAATATCTTGGCTGCCTCTGTGTTCTGCAATATTAACCACAAAGAACAAGTAATGGTCTTACGCTTGCACACAGAGCAACCATAAATAAAGTGCATGTTAGGCCACTGAGTGGAACACCTTGCTTTAGGCAACAAGGAAAGATACAGTCAGCTTACACCAGCTACTCACAGTGCTGGATCACAATCTGAACATTGCCTTGACTGGCAGAGTTGAAACCTTCCTTCAGAAGCACAGGAAGGAATGGAAAGCTACACTATGTTCTAAGAAAGATGTTCATCTCCTGGTCATTTTAGATCAGTCATATGAGAAATACAAACTTCAGATTTATACAGAAACTAGAGGTATTAGAAGTTTCAAAAGTGAATGTTCTTCACCTGCAAAATTGTACTGCTATCTCTGAGCTCCATCCACGCCAGCACCAGGGCATCCTGATTATGAAGAGAGTAGGAAAGAGGATGTATGAAGAAGTGGATTAGGGATGTTGCCTAAATTGTATTGCATAAATGAAAGACAGTCTGATGAGATCCCAGGCTAGAAGCAGAGCGCAGAAATGCTGCAAGAGAAGCCATCCAGTGTTGGGAGAATGTGGCACATATGGTATTTAAGGAGGCATGAGAGAGGTTTACAGAGAGATTAGAGAAAGGGAGCAGAGGAAAAGAGGGAATAGACTCCAAGAGCTGAAACATAATGCAAGGAATCCAATAAAAATTCCTGCTGATATGAAATTTGCGTGTGGTCTCATCACACTATAAAAGCAGCAATCCCTTTGTGTCCTGGCACCTTTTCCCTGGGAGTAATCTTCATCTTCCATTCTTGCCTGAAAAAAGACAATTTCCCAGCACAACGCGTTCCAAGGAATGCTTGAGCTTTGTGCCAAGGTCAAAGGTGGCAGCCTTGACCTCTCAGGTGCCAATAATGCGCCTTCATTGACACTATTAAAGCAGGACTCCCTTTCTTTCATGGCATTTTTTCGGTAATAGCAGTAATTATGGTAATGAATAATTATGGTAATTTGGGTAATTATGGTAATTAGTTTAATTACGGTAATTAGGGTAATTACGGTAGTGGGGTATGTGGGTAGATACGTTAATTAGTAATTACGGTAATGGGGGTATTTACGGTAATTTTGGTAACTATGATTCTGAGTTAATTTCCCTATTTTTTATTGTTCCCTTCTCCAATATTTGAGTGCCTCTTCCCCGAATTTTTGAGTGACCCTCTGCCAATTTTTGAGTGCTCCTTCCCCAAATTTTGAGTTCCCATCCGAAAAATTTGAGTGGCCGTTTCCTCAGTTTTGAGTGCCCCTTTCCACAATTTTTGGGTGCCCCTTTCCACAATTTCTGAATGCCCCTTTCTCCAGAATTTGAGTGCCCCTCCCCAAAATTGGAGTGCCCCTCCTCAAAATTAAGAGTCCATCTCCCCAAAATTTGGGAGTGCCCCTTTCCCCAATTTTTTAGTACCCCTACCGCAAAATTGGAGTGTCCCTCCAGTAAGATTTAAATGGCCCTTTCACCAAAATTTGAATGCCCCTCCCCTAAAATTGGGTGCACCTCCACATAATTAAGTGCCCTTTTCCCCAATTTTTCATTGCCAATTTCCCTAATTTTTGGGTGCCCCTCCCCAAAATTCGAGTGCCCCTTTCCCCAGTTTCAGGGTGCTCCTGCCCCAGTTTTGGAGTGGTCCTTTCAAAAATTAAAATGTCCCTCTCCAAAATTTGAGTGCCTCTCCTGTAAATGTGAGAGCCACTCCCCAATTTTTGAGTGATCCTTCCCAAAATCTGAGTACCCCTCTGCAAAATTGAAGTGCACCTCCCAAAAATTGAGTGCCCCTCCCATAATTTTGAGTGCCCCTTTCCCCAATATTTGAGTGCCCCTCCCCAAAATTTTGAGTGCCCCCTCCCAAAATTTGAGTGTCTCTTTTCCCAGTTTTTGAGTGCCCCTTTCCCTAATTTTTGAGTGCCCCTCCCTCAATTTTTTAGTGCCCCTGTCCCCAATTTTTGAATGCCCCCCCCAAAATTTGAATGCTCCTGCCCAAAAATTGAGAGCCCCCTCTCGAATTTTGAGTGCCCTGTCCCCATTTTACGAGTGCTCCTCCCCAAAATTTGAGTACCCCTCTCATAAATGTGAATGTCCCTCTCCAATTTTTGAGTGCTCCTTTCCAAAATTTGAGTGCCTCTTCCAAAAATTTGAGTGCCCCACCCCAAATTTGAAGTGCCCCTCCCAAAAATTTGAGTGCCCCTACCAAAATTTTGAGTGCCACTTTCCTCAATATTTGAGTGCCACTCTCCAAAATTATGAGTGCCCCTCCTTAAAATATGAGTGCCCTTCCCAAAAATTTGAGTACCCCTCCACAAAATTTCATTACCCATTATCCCATATTTTGATTGTCCCTTTTCGCAGTTTTGGAGTGCCCTGTTCCCCAATTTTTAAGTGCCCCTTTACCCAAATTTTAAGTTCCCCTTCCCAAAATTTGAGTGCCCCTCTCGTAAATGTGAGTGTCCCTCTCAATTTTTGAGTGCTCCTCCCTAAAATTTGAGCACCCCACAAAAAAATTGGAGTGCCCCTCCACAAAACTGAAGTGCCCCTCCCCAAAATTGGAGTACCTCTCCTGTAATTTTGTGTGCCCCTTCCCCAACATTTGAGAGCCTCTCTCCAAAATTTGAGTGCCCCTCCCCAAAATTTGAGTGCCACTCCTAAAAATTTGATAACCCCTCATGCAATTTTTGAGTGCCCCTTTCCCCAATGTTTGAGTGCCCCTCCATCAAATTTTTAGAACCCCTTTCCCTAAAATTTGAGTGCCCCTCCCTAAAATTTGAGTGCCCCTTTGTAAAATTGGAGTGCTCCTGCCCAAATTTGAGTGCCCTTCTCCCCAATTTTTGAGTACACCTGTCCCCAATTTTCAAGTACTCCTCCCAAATATTTGAATTTGCTCCTCAAAATTTGTGTGCCCCTCTTGTAAATGTGAGTGCCCCTCTCCAATTTTTGAGTGCCCCTCCCAAATTTTCGTGCCCCTCCCCAAAATTTGAGTGCCCCTACAAAAAATTTCAGTGCCCCTCTCCAAAATTTGAGTACCTCTCCCAAAAATTTGAGTGCCCTTCCACAAAATTTGAGTGCCTTTCCCCAAAATTTAGTGCCCCTCAACAAAATTTGAGTGCCCCTCCCGAAAATTTGAGTACTCCAGCTGAAAATTTGAGTACCCCTCTCAAAATTTTTTGATTGCCCCTGTCCCCAATTTTCAATTGCTCCTCCCAAAAATTTGAGTACCCCTCCCAAAAAATTTGATTTCCCCTCCCCAAAATTGAAGTGCCCCTCACCAAAACTGATTTGCTCCTCCCAAAATTTGAGTGGCCCTCCCATAATTCTGAGTGCCCCTTTCCCCCATATTTGAGTGCCCCTTTCCAAAACTTCAATGCCCCTCCCCAAAATTTCAGTGCCCCTCCCCAAATCTAAAGTGCCCCTCCTCAAAATTTGAAAGCCCCTCCTGTGATCTTGAGACCCCCCCCTTCCCCAATATTTGAGTGCCCCTCTCGAAAGTT